>VZRL01006300.1:443320-525485 GCA_013397895.1 Origma solitaria | reverse complement strand
GCCCCGGGGGTCGGTGCGGGGGCGGCGGAGCCGCTCCGGTGACTCAGCAGCGCCGGGTGTCGCTGGGTGGGCTCCCCGGGGCCGGGCTGGTCCCTCGGCGGAGCGGGGGCGGCGGAGCCGGGGCACGGAGAGCCGCCCGCAGCAGCGCTGGGGACGCAGCCGCCCCCACCTCCCGCCCCGCTGAGGAGCCCCCAGCCCCGCCAGGAGCCCCTGCGCCTTCGCTCCTCCGGCTCTAGGGGGAAAGGGGAGTCCCGACCCCTCCGCAAGCCCTTTCCACCGGAGCGGACCTGCGGGGCCGGAGGGATGCGGGCGGCGGCCGCGGTTCGAGATCGGCTTCCTCAGCCCCTGAGGGCGTTCGCGGTGCTGCAGGTGGCTGAAGCCGCGCTGTGAGGTGCGGGAATACGGCAAATGCTGGTGCAGGTCTCGTCAATGGAACAGTTGTCTCGGGGCTGTTTTCACGACAAGCTGCTTCAGGATGGTATATGAATCCTGACTGGTGCGTCGCAGATGCGAGATGCCAAGTCTGCTGGATGTGGATATTGTCATAGCCCTGGTAAGGCTCACGGTGCCTTTGAAAGTAGTTTCCCGTAATGGCTCAAGAGCAGAGAAGATGGTGTGGCCATGTTCGGTTCAGGCATCAGAACGCGAGCTCAGCCTGCACATGATGCTGCAGCCACCACAAAGGCAGTTCCACCAGTGAGGGCTGAAGGAGGGATGGGGATGGACCTGCTGTTGCCTCTGCTCTCCTCCGTGGTAGCTGAAGAGCTGTCAACTTCACATCAGCTCTGTCACAACCGCCCTTTGCTCTCTCACTTCAGGAGGAAACTGCAGCTGCTCTAAAGCAAAACCGAACCCCCCACCCCTTCTGGTAGCACTGACAGCTTCAATGAGGCTTCAAAAGCCAGACCCCATACCAGAGTCTGAACAGGCTTATTCATAGATTAATTAGTAGCAAAAGAGGCTTTCCCTTACTGTGTCATCCTCACGAGACTTAGAGGAAGCCGACATAGAACCAGACTTTGGGAATTTTATGTCACATGGCTAAAGCAGGGTTTATCTAGTGGAAAATCTTTGCCTTAATGCAGTAATGGAAAGCTTTGGATATGTGGTGAGCCACAGAAAATGGCTGTTTGTGTTGCTTGTGTGTAGCTGGAAAGCAAGTGCTCAGCATGACAGTCCTCAGATGCTGGGGAGGTGTTGTCTCGGGTCACCCCTGCCTCTGCTGCTCTCCTTGGGTTTCGCACTGTGGGCCTGGGGTCCAGGAGGACTTGCTGTGGGCCCAGGGGCCAGGTGAACCCACTGTGGGGCTGGGGAGTGGGCAGACCTGCTGTGGGGCTGAGTGATGGACCCGTGGAGGCCGCACCATGCTGACAGGATGTTTCTGCTGAGAGGGGGGATCCGAGCCAGTGCTTCCAGGAGGGTGGTGCGGCCAGGATGGGGCTGAGCTCCCGTACCTCCAAGTTGTCTGGCTCACATCACCATGGGCTGTGCTCTGTGGAACGATGAATTTGCTGTTGCTGCCTTCTAAGAGGCAGCTGTAACAGCCAGCAAATGAAAAATGGGGCTATAGCTGCCTTGTGGTGGCCTGCTGAGAACTCAGGTTTCCTGGTTGGGAAGCATGGAGGGTTGAGATGACGCCGCAGTGATTTCTGCCCATGACACTGGGAAGGCTCGGGATTTTCGGTGGTAAGAACCAGTCTGTCTGTAATCTGTGGTTGTATGCTGGCATTTTCAGAAGAACCTTGTGCTAGTGAACCATAGCAATCCTCTCCATAGAAATGAAACAGTCAGAGGCATTTGTGCAGTAGAGGACTAAATCAGCTGGTGTGATCCCTGCTGCAGTGGCAGGGCAGGGGGAAGTACAGGAGGGGATTTAATGGCTGTGTATCAGCTGAGAGTTTTTCTTCACTTTGTGCTGTACAGGACTCCTGACTCTCTGTGCAATGGTTCTGCTAGAGGGAGGCTGAGTGCACTTTGAAATGGTAGATCCTGCTAAGGTAAAAAATTTAGATACTCAGTTTTATTTTTTCTATATGTGAAAGCAGTATATGTCTAAAACTGTGGTATCTGGTTAAAAAGAAGAAAATCTGTCCAAATGCTGTGCAGCAGGTGCAGACTTGCTTTGGAAATGAAGGTGTCTCTGGTGTGTCAGCTGAGGGAATAAGCCAGGTTATGTAATTTGCTTTAGTGAAGTGTTGTTGTCACTTAAATAGGTCTGGTATTTTCATGCAAATGTGGGGTGAGGATGGTATTTCGCAAGTGCACATTTGAATGCCTTGTTCTTGTGCAGCTCAGTGTGTTACTGAGAAGAAACGGGGCTCTTGTGCTAATTCGCCTCGGGTTGCCAGGGAGGTGCTGAGGTGCAGTGCACATCCCCAGCTGTGTCACAAGGTTTGCCAGGCACAGGGAGCAGGGGGAGCTGGTTCCAGGGCAATGCCAGCTCAGATCTCAGAGCACTGCTGCAGAATGGCAGATCTCACGTGAAAAATGTCCAGAAAATATGTTTGATTTATTCTTGTTTTGTGTAAATCTATCTTCATTGGCAATTCTGCTGAGTGCCCAGCCAAAAGTAGGACAAATTAAGACATTTGAATACAAACAACCATTGGAGTAGCTTCCACTTTTAGATGTGCTTGCTGGAGATGTGGCCTTAAGGATCCTTCATATCTCCTGCCCCAAGCTGGCTCATTTCAGCAGCTCGAACCAAAACGCCTGTCTCCTTAAGGCTTCAGGCTGTGGGTGTCACCTGTTTTGTGCAGCACTGCTGTTCACCTGGCATGTCTCCGAGTTCTTGCAGTCACTGACAGTTGGGTAAATACCTCCAAACAAGAGAGGAATGACATGAATGACCCTTTCCATGAGCCCTGCCCTGAGCCCTACCCAGCTTGTGTGCTCAGCAGGTTCAGGTGGGACAGGAGCTCAGCTGTGATTCACCCCAGTGGTTCAATGCTGCATGCTGGTTTTCCACGTCTGTGCACATCTGCTCTGTTGCGCCATGGGTCCCTGCTGGGGCAGGGGGCTCTGGCAGCAGGGCTGGGTGGGCCAGGGCCAGGCTGGCACTGCCTGTCCTGTCCCCATCTGTGAGCTCAGCCAGGAGTGCAGGCATCTGGCTGTTGGGAGGGAATTCACTCTTCCAGCTCTGCCCCTGCTCTGTCCTGATATTGCCAGATGTCCTGGGCGTGGTGTGGAGAGCCCACAGACCTTGGCCCCATAACAGCCAAGTCAGAGTCACCCTTTTGCATGGAGACGTGGAGACACTGAGACATAGCCCTTCCCAGCGGCGTGATGCAGCAGACAAGAACTCTTCCAGGGCGTGGTGGGTGTCCTGCACCCCTAGGGACCTGCTCTGGGGGGGCACCGGCCGGAGTCTCTGAGTAGGTTGTGCATTTTGGGATGTGTCCTTTGGCCACTACTAGAGTGCGAATGTCCCAGGCTCAGCAATGGCTGTGGGTGGCACAGGCATGGTACAGCCTTGGCACCCATGATTTCCAACATGGCGCTGGGAGGAGGAGTGGTGGTCTCGCCTGGTCTTCACAGGGAGGTGGCCGTGGCCAGGTGGCTGTGCTGTTGGAGAAGGACCCTTGAGTGTACCCATGCCCTATGGCCATGACGTGGGGCCACTGTGTGAGGCCATCATTGCACCCCCTGAGGGATTTCCCTGCTTCCTAGTGGCTCTGCCAAGGGACCTTCTCTCCTGCGGGCACAGGCTGACGCTGCTGGAGCTGTGTGGCCTCGGGGATGTGCCTTGCCTGCCTGCTGGGCAGGGCCATCATGACACCTTCCAGCCACTCCTGGGCCACTGCATGGCTGCTCCCTGCCCCCTTTCCCCAGGCTCTGGCTAATGACCCTGCAAGTCTTTAATCTCCTGGGGGAGTGTTTCCCAAACTGAATAGGTTTTGCTGTTGAGAAAGCTATCACTAAGCCTTTATTTCCTTTTCCTGGTTTAATCTTGTTACTCCTTCTGTAACCCTCTGTCAGCCTCTCTGGCATTCCCATCCTGCCTGTATCCCTGCCATCATGCTGCAGGAAGGGGCCCTGATGCCAGTGCCTCTCTGCCCTGATGCCAAGGAAGCTTACCTCTCTGTGGTATGGTGGTTGCTTTTTTAAAAATCTGTGTGTAGTCCCCAGGAAAGCACCAAGTGAAGCATTTCCCAGCACTGGGTTAGGGCAAGAGCTGTCGGATATTTGTTGTTGCCAACGATGCAAGTTGCTGTTTGGAGATCATCTGGATTGAGATTTAATTAATCCGGGAACCTCCGTGAAGTTGTTTTATCACATAAGTACTTTGGTTACGAAACGCAATCACATCCTTTCTGCTTTTTATTTATACACACGTACTGTGTTTAGACGTCCCTTCCTCTTCCTGAGCCTGTGCTCCCCCCAGGTGGGAGGGATCCACGGACATTTCCTTCTGTCTAATACGGGATCGCTGCAGGAGCACAGCGTAACTCAACTGTTTGCAGTGCTCTACGTCAAAGCCGATTTAGGGATACTTTAATCTACAGATTAATGAGAAAATAGATGTGCCTAGGGACTCTGTAATCTAGAGATTACTGAGAGGACTGGGAGCAGGTAATGATGTGACCCACTGCAGATGGAGGGTGCCTGGTCACTGGTGATGGCTTGCATCTGTCTCCACCTCCTCAGCTCTGTGCAAGAACTAAGCTGCTCCCTCTCCAGTGCTGGGGAGAGCTGGGGCACTCCCAGCCGGCACCAGCAGCAACATGGAGGGGTCTGGCCTTACAACCCCGAGTCGCCCCAGTCCGTGTTGCTATGGGGTCCCCCTCTTCCGGGGACCAGCTGCAGCAGGTCCAAACCCAGCACTGGTCTTTCCCTCACGCCCAGGAGCCTGGGGTGTGCTGTGGGTGCTTGCAGGGTGATCCTCGGGGTGCCAGCCAGCTCCATCCTCAGGCTTCCAAATGGGATTGTGGAACTTGGTGAAGTGGTCAAGATTCACTAACTGCAGAGAGACCACCTGTGGTTCAGGAGCTCCCTGAGCTGAACATTGCAGAGGGTAGGAGAATATTAGTGGCAATGTTGCATGGCTGCCCTGTTTGTGTGTATCGCCTGTTGTTTGTCGAAGATGGGATGCTGGGCTGGACGTGCTCCTAATCTGACCCAGCAGATTGCCCTTGCGGCTTCTTGTGGGAACAGGAGCCTACAGGGCTCTGCCAAACCCCTGACATGTCTTCCCCAAATAGCTGGCGAGATCTGGTGCCTGGAAGGTCAGTAGGTGGAAGGGCTTAATGCCATGGCATTAAGGTAATCATCAGCTTCCCTTACTCTGCAGGGTGGAGCAGAGGTGTACCCCTGCCAGGAGACTTAGAATCACAGAATCATAAAATCATAGAATCATACAATCATTAAGGTTGAAAAATACCTCCTAGATCATTGAGTACAACCTTGCTTGCTGGTGATTGGCTGGGGGAATAAATCCTTTTGGAAAGAATCCTTTGAGAATATAAATCCCAGCTGCTGGGTTGCTGGAAATGCTGCTGGTGTGAGTTGGTGCCTCCCGTAACTGCCATGAGAGATGTGTGTCAGCTGGTGCAGAGGTGAGGCCTGCAGAGCTGGCACACCTAGTGGAACTGAGGCGTGTTGACCTGCCAGGATGCTGATCAGGCAGCTTAAAAATAGTGGCTGCTTGCTCCCTGCTCCTCCCCATCTCGGCTGCGTGGCTGTGGCCAGGAGCTGGCGGTGCTCACACTGATGTGCTGAGCAGGCACAAAGCCCCAGCTGCAGATGGGGTTGGCATGGGGCTTGGGCACCACAGGGAGCATCCAGGCAGTGCCGTGTGAGCACCGCGGGGGTGTGGGCACTGTGGGGAGTGCCCAAGCAGCAATGTGCCGGTGCCTGCCAGGGGTCTGGGCAGCCAGTGCTGGTGGAGCTGTGCATGACCAGTCTGCCTTGAGCTGGTGGGTAAAACCAAAAGACCCCAGACTTCTCATCTCAGCATCCCTGCACAGAGCTGCCGTGACTCGTGGGCACCTGGCAGCCCTGGACAGTGGCACCTGAGGTCCTTGCAGCCCTCCCAAAATCCCCGTGCGCTGGCGAGTTGGCGACTGCCCTGCCCTGGAGAGGGGCAGTTGAAACAGAGCGAACCCGAAACTGGCCTGGGCCTGACCCCAGCACTCTGGAAGAGGCTGAGATGCCACCATGGCCACCTGCCCCAGGACTTGGGCACTGGAGGCCAGAGGTGTGGATGCTGGTGTGTTGTTTGTACAGTCGGGAACGCTGTGCTCAGCTCACCTCTCTGCCATCCTCCCAGGAAGGTGTGATTGAGCCATTGCAGTCAATGTCATTCAGGGCAGTTCCAGCACTAGTTGTTTTTCCCTGATGCATTATGAGCCCAATTTCTTGGGAGGAAAGGGTTGCCCCCTCTGGCCCATAGGGTCCTGGGATGGGGCAGGTGGCTCTGTGGTTTGTGCGAGGTTTCTCTTGTTTTGGTTTTCAGCCTTTAGCTGCTTAAGCCTCCTGCAGCAAAGCCCTCACTTCAGCTCCAGCTTTCTGTTTCAGGTTCAGCTTACAAAGGGTGTTGTGGTGCTCTGAGGTGCGATGTGTACCTTGGGAGGGAGTTAAAGTGCCAGACAGCTCAGGAGCTCTGTGTTGCAACCCCGCAGGAGGCTGCAGGAGCCTGGACAGCGGGGCTGGGGGAGAGTAGAGAGTCGCATCCAGGCTGCTGAATATCCAGAATGATCCTGCCTCCGTGGCAGTGCTGTTTGTTTGCCTTGCAGAACTGTTCTGCAGCCTTTTTGTTTCCTTTAAAGCCTGTTTCCTTGCTTGCTCGGGTGCCTCGAGTCAGCTGTTCGGCCACGCGCATGTACCGTCTCTTCTAACGCTGAGCTAAAGCAGGTCCTGGGAACGGAAAAGTAACTGGAATAGAAACCAGAAACCAAAGTAGGCGATTAATCTCCCATTTTGATCTGTTCTGTCCTGCATTTCAACTGATTCCCTGGTGTGGTTGTAAAACACAACCATTATCTCAGCTTCCCCAATATGCAAACAAATTGCTGTGATTTTCCTACCCTTGGATCCGTCCATGTCCATATTCTCTGAACAACAATAAAACAATAATGGAGATAAAGACTGTTATCTCCCTCATGTCTATTTTGTCATTGGAATAACAACTTAAAATGTTAAGAGTGCTGAGATTTATAATGCCAAGCCTGCTCAGCAAAAATAAATCATGTTTCATAGAGCACATTACCATTTATTGCTGCTGTATTATCTGAAGCCAAGAGTGGGTGTTAACCCTGTGATAACATCCTCAAAGGGGATTTTAAATAATTTTGTAGTTTAATTTAAAATTCTGTTGGCTGCCTGGTTTGATCTGTAACTCATTTTAGTGCAGGGGTATCAAAGTGGAACCTCTCTAAATGCTGATAACGAGTTCCCTGAGATGTGCAATGGTGGGAGAAGCCCTGGACCCCAAAACAGCTGCTGGTTCAACTGTGGTTTCAGTGAATCCAGCCCAGCTCAGCCACACAAACAGGGCTCCCTAAATGTGCTCACTTTCAAGGTTTTGTAGACTTTGGAAGAGCACTGGGTTTTTTAGGTTTCATCTTGGTGTTTTCATGCTTGATATCCGAGTCCTCATCCGATAGCAAGAGAGAAGTGTCTCAGTTGTGATTTGACACACAACTGGAGCTGGTGTGGCTCACAGTCAGAGCCTTTGGGGTCCTGCCCTGCCCTCGCCCTGCCCTGGCACCCTGAGCGCTGTCAGGGATGGAGCAATGCTGTGCCACAACAGCGCACGGTGATGGCCGGTCAGCTCCAGAGCTGTTCTGTGCCCAGCTCTGGGTGCTCTGGGTGTCCTGGCTGGCTACAGCTGTGTTACAGTGGTGGTGCCGCCCCGGCTGTCTTGGCAGAGCTGGGGACAGCACTTGGGCCCTGCCTGTGTGCTGCTGGGTCGCCAGGCAGCCCCAAAATGAGCAGTGCAGCCTCGGTGTTGAGCTTCCTGGCATTTCCTTGCATTCCCTGTGTGAGCTCTGTGAGTAAAGGCGAGGAGAGTGGACCCTCAACAGCAGATTCTCTGAGGAGTGCAGGCTCTTACCAAACAGCATGTGCCAGCACCTGATGGCCATTCCTGCGCCGCCCCGCAGCAGCTGCAGCTGGTGCGCAGGGCGACGGATCGCTTCCCTTGCAGGCTGAGTCCATTCACTGCGTGAGAAGGGGATGAGGTCAGGGAGCGCAGGGGCACCAACCCTTGGGTTTGTCTCACCACGGAGCTCAGGCTGATGGTGCCAGCTGCTGACTGCTGTTGGGTGGGCTGTAGCTTGTTGAACAGCTCACAACTAAACTCACACAGGCACACAGTGTGCAACACCAAGCATTTGTCCTTGGGGTTTGTGGTGCAGCTCCCACACAAACCTACTGCTGGGAAGAGCGCCCATCTCATGCATGGCATTCCAGGGGCATAGGAGCCCTATGAAAGGTGTCTGAGACCTGCAGGGTCCAGATGTGCCTGTGTGAGGCTGTTCAGCCAGCATGAAAATGCCTGCAAGAAAACAAGCTTTGCTTCTGTGGGATCCTGCTCCGTAGATGCCTGAGGTACTGTCCTGAACATGGGGTGCATGGCATTGCCTCTTGAGGCAGGAGAAGCACCAGTGGCAGCTCACCCTCCTATTCCTTCCTGCACATGGACATGCCTGCTGTTCCTAGTTCCACTGGAAACATCTGTACTGCTTGGAAGGACCCTTGCACTTGTGGTTTTGGAGCAGGAGATGGAGTCTGCTGCTGGAGGTTGGATGTCAGCAGAGGTGGAGGTTGCTCCAACCGCAGCTGGCAAGTTGTCCATGGAACCATGCTTCTTGAGATCTGGGGAACGGAAGAGAGAGAATTAGAGAGGCTGTTTTGGAGAGCCCTCCCTCACAATCCCTAAATAAACTTGGCCTTGGTTTCAGCAGGCTGGCAGATTCTTAATTATAATAACAGCATGAGCAGTGTTGCTTTGTAACTGGTTCCCCACTGAAAATTTCTGGCTAGCAGGAGCAGTGTGCCAGATGTCTGCTTGCAATTGCCTCTGCTTGGGAAGAGCCATTCGGGTGACGCTTTCAGCTGGAGGATACGAGTCATGCAGGGATCCAGGGGTACTCGGGTTGTTTGCCTAATTTCTTGGCAGAAGCCAGAGTCCCATCAGAATCTTCGCAAGTGTCTCTGCAGCAGTTTTCTTCCACAGAGTTGCTCTGTTTGAAGGCACCGGAGCAAATAGGGAACTGCATCTCCCTCAGCAGTGACAAGCTGCTGAGTTTTGGCGATGTCTCTCCACCCTGGCCTTAGGACTCTGCTCTGGGACCTGCAGAGGACTCTGGTCTGGGGTTCACGCAGTCCCCAGACCCAGCATGATTTCCCTCTGAAGATCATGGCTGGAGTCCAGCAGCCATGGGGCTCTGCCTGCCCCTGGTGATGCCTGTGAGTCCCGGGAGCTTTGCTGGCTTTGCTCAGCAATGCTCTGAGCTGTGAGCTCTTTGTGCTGAGTGGAACGCGCCCCGGTCGGATGGGCGGAGGAGCTGGAGGCACAGTTGCTGTGGGGAGCCTCCGGACTGTTGCTGGCAAGTGTGTTGTGGCGATGGAGAAAACCCAGTGCTGGTGGGCTGTGGTGCTGCTGGCACCGTGGAGGTATCTGATGGAAGCCCCTCTGCGCCTGTAGAGCTCAGTCTGAGCTCCCCTGCAGCAGAATGCTTTGGCTATGGATCCTGTTTCATACTGTCATTTGGCACCTTGATGTGACGTTTTTCATTAGGAGTCCTGCAAAGTGCAACAGTGAGGTGTTATTGATGGAGCATCTCCAGCTCTGACAGGGTATTCAGTTTTTTCAGCAATGGAAGTCATCAGGCAGAAAAACATTGGGCATAAAAACAAAGCCAGAGGTCAGTACCTGTGGCACAAACTGGTCAAGTTCACCCAAGATCGTGTTCATGATGCTGTGCGTGGCTGGGACTCTTTCTGGTGTCAGTGGAGTCAGATCTACATCTCCCGTGGATCTTGAGATGGTCAAAGTTCCCCATCCTGGCAGTGCCCATCAGTGGCAACAGTTTCTGCGGACAGGCTGGTTTGGAGGCCAGCCTGAGTCAGAGGCTTGGGAATTCTGTCTGGGTGTAGCGTTGAGGGGAGAATAGTCGCTCTTGGTTCTCCTCTGGCACGCATTCACTAGCAGGTGTCAAAGCACTTCATACACAAGATCTTACAGATGTATTTGCTGATTCTTGCCCATCAGTGTGCTGCCAGGCTGGGCATGGATCTTGCTTTGAAGCTGGAGCCGAAGTCTGCAGCGTTACTTCTGCACGGGGCTCTGGGGAGGACACTGAAGCCTTGTCATATTTGGGCATTTGATCTAATGTAAGAACTTTCTAATTAGGATGTTTATGAGTTAATCACATGTGACACTTCATTTGCTCCCTGCTGCAAGCCTGAGATGTGTGTGAGGATGTGGGGAAGTGGATCATCCTTTTTTTGGCTTTGTGTCACCCTAATGTGTTATCTCCGTCTGGTTGTCTCCTCCCTCCTCGTGTCCCTCAGCTGGAAGTAAGTGTGTACCAGTGGCTATTAATAGATGAATCCTGCAACAGTCTGTTCTTGCAGATGGGATTCTCAGCTTCTGAAGCCTAAAACTCATTATAAATAAAGCAATACGCTGTGTGGTCCTTAATACAATTAGCCTTGCTCTAAGCTGGGCTCTTGGGGCCAAATGCTGCTGTTGGCTTCCATGTGAAGGTTGCCCGGGAATGTCCTGGCCTGTAGCTCCCAACCAGCATGTCCCCTTGCCCTGGCTGATTACAGACAGAGCCGTGGTGCTTTGTCTGTTAAATACAGGTGTGAGATGCCATCCCTGACACCTCTGGCTGTGTGGTCCTGTGTGATTTACAGGACTAGGCTGGGAGGATTGAGGTTCTACACATCTGTGTTGCAGGAGGATGTTCTCTGTTGAGGTCTTTGACTTGTCACCTGTCCTACCATCTCCTTGAACAGCCAAAACCAGCCACAGTGCAAGGTTCTCTCTTGGGCAGGCAGAAGCCATCTCCCCTTTCTGATGGGGTATTCCACCTGGGGAAGGAGGCAGAAGGGCAGAGGTATGTTCACAAGCATTTTGGGGATGCCTTTTCTCAAGGGACGAGCAGTTGTGAATCGAAAAGCCCTTATGGCTGTGGGTGCTTTGGAGGGTCTTCCACTTGCTGCTGTGCACATCTGAGTGCACACAACACACACTCTTGTCACTACCACGAGTGACCCTTCTGCTTGCTGCGCTTGGAGTCATGGCTCTTGCCCTTTTCCTTCTCTCCGCCCTGCCTCTTCCCAGCTCCCCAGCTCCTCATGGGGCAAGTGGGTCCAGCCATGGACCTGCAGATGTGGGAGCAGCAGGAGAGTGGTGCAGGGTGAGCCAGAGCCCTCCTTCAGAGGCAGAAAAAAAGACTCTGCATGGAACTGCCAGAAATTGCTCCAATTGTGCTCTGGTCTGGTGTGCTTCCCCTTGCCAGGGGCCCACGCAGCCCAGGGAGCCAGAGGGGATTTGGAGTCCTATTCTTAAAGGCTTAGTTTCTTTAATTAAGAGAGCTCTGCTTTCTCAGAGGCTGTAAGGCTGTTTTTCGATGCATTTTGCTGCTCCTTGAGCTTTCTGCAGGGACACATCTCCACAGGGATGCTCATGTTCTCATGTGCTGGAGGTGTCTGTCCGCATCAGGCTGGGTGTCTTCTCCTGTCCCAGCATTTGCTGGGGATGGGCAAAGCATCTTGCCCCATTTCTTTGGTGTATTTATAGACTGTGGTTTGGCCTTGGGGAGTGACCACAGCAGTGACAGTGCACCTTTTCAAACAGGAGCACTGCAGCACCAGCTCTGCTTTGCAGCATGTTATCCCACAGTGACGGTGTAGCCAGGCTGACAAAGATGTTGTTTTCACTTTCCTGGCTGGGAATGATTTTTCTGGTTCCAGGGAGGAGCCATGCCCTGGTTTGAGGTACCACTATACAGCTGAATTCCAGACTTGGGAGGCACTTTGTTCTTGATCTTCTGAGAGCTGCTGCCTCACCAAACCTCTTTCATTCCTTGCCATCTGTTTCTGACAATGTGCGAAGTTATTGATGAAGTGATGAAATCAGTGGACTAAGGCTTGCCAGAAAAAGGCTTTTTTCCTCTGCATATGCAGTCTCAGGCCTTCAAATGAAACCAACCCCCCATAAAACCCTTGCGTCAGGCTCAGGGCGGTGCCTGCTGGGCTGGTGGTCCTGCAGCTTGTGGGTCCAGCGGTACCTTCTCAATGCATACGCAGTCCTGGGAAGAGGTGTGGGTGGTAATTAGCAGTAGAAAAATACACCATGGTATCATCCGTGCGAGTTGTCCCCCATGGGGTGCTCAGTGCACACGGCAGTGCTCCCACCATCGCGCCCAGGTGCCTCCCGTGAGAGCTGCTAGCTCCTGCTAACAGGCAGCTACGCTGGGCTGTCGCATTTAGCCTCTGTTAGTCCTTGGCAGTGCTGTTTGGAAGCTGGAAAGCTATTTTAGGTATATTTAATTACAGTTTCTTCTTGCTTAGTGAATAACTGCAGTTATTAACATGTAGTGGAAAGGGTTACAGGAGATGGGAAATATTCAAGGCACACCTTTGTCCTGTCTTCCAAAAGACAGAGAAAACGATACATTTGTCAGCAAGTGCAGTTTTCTGACTAGCAGAATTTTCAAGCAGTTTACTGTGTGTGTTTTTTTACTTTTCAAAAGCCATTGATTTTTGCAGTGTTGCAATTAGAAAACAAGCCTATAAACGGATGTATTCCTGTGTTTTAAAATGGAGTTTCAGTCTCCTGCTGCCTTTTTATTGGTTTCCCCCTTCCCAGCCCTGCCGAATGTTGCTGGAGTCAGCATGTTATAATTGACCTGTGGAGATCCAGGTCTGGCTGGTGTTACTTAAAACCCGAACGGCTTTGTAATAATTTCACTGTTCCTGGACTTCCTGCACAGGAGCAAAGGTGCCCACTGCCGCACAGTTCGTACTGTGTCTGTATTGACTGGGAGCACTTGGCTAATCGCTTCCTGTAATTAAATTCTTCACTAAGAATAAAGTTAATCTTCTCAGAGCACATAAAATCTGACCCACAGCCTGAGCAGGCAGAAACACTGTTGTTTATATGCACTTTATCCAAGTGTAAAGGGCCTGTTCCCAAAGCAGAAGCAATTAGGATAATTAGATATTGCTTGTCCTGAGTCAGGGATGCATAATAATAAACTATAAGTGATATGGTACTTTTCTGCTTGAGGTTTCATAGATTTTCGAGGTTGGAAGGGACCGTTTTTCCCATTCCTCATTACTCTGGTAAGACATCACTCTGCTCAGCCCTGTAAGTCTGGTGGGATCACCAGTTCTGCTTGTCAGGCTGCTGGGCCTGGCTGGAGCTTTGTTGGGTTTTAAAGTTTTTTAGATTGGCATTTGCTCAGTCTGATGGTGCTCAATAAGTTTGGCAGAGAGAAATGGAGAAAACTTTCCCCAACTCTTTTTCTCTTTGTTTACATAAACACATTAATAAACTAATTGCCCAAATCCTTGCTGGCTGGCAGAAGCATTAAGCTTGCTATGGGCAGCTGACTTGAACCATATGGTTTGGTCCCAAGACTTCTTTAGGATTTTAGAAAAGGTTCAAAAAGTGCCTGTTTGCATCATCTTGAAACATTAACATTCCAAGCACAGTTTTGCATAATTTATTACTCTCACTGTAGCTTTGCTCATACTCTTAAGTTCAACTTCAAAGTACTACATCCTCACTCCTAATTATCTATGTACAGCAAAATAAAACAATATTAAGTGCCATCCAGGCATTGCTATGTTTCATTGGATGGAGAAACTCAGACTTCTCTAGCCATAACATTTCTTGTTCAATTATTAAGAGCCAAATTCAGAAGGAAGATAACCTTTCCAGGAGCCTTTCCTGGAACACAGAATGATCAAAATCAAGTACTTATGGAGAGAAAATATGTGGTACCTGGAGGATGCCAGGTACTTGCCAACAGCTGTTTAATTTGGACAATTACAGTACATTTGTCAGTTCCACTTTTATTCAGAGTGAGATCCACTTGCCAGTTCTCACACACTATTTCAGTTCAGCAATATTTCATCATCAAAACAGTGTCTGATATGACAGGGCTGTTATTGATTCCCCCAGGGTTTTTTTGTGGTACCCATTATCTTTGCAGCAAATATTGTATCTGAAATCAGAAGTGTGGGTGAAATGTGCAGCAATGCCCCGGTGAGCCGAGTGTTAGGGAGAAGTTGGAATCAGAACCCTGTCCTGCTTCACTGTGCAAGCTGATGTGCCGAGTAGGTTCCCTGCCATGATCTGGAACTCCTGCCCATCAGTTCTGTCCCAGCTGATGGACTGTCGCGTAGAGCACAGGGCACACGCTCTCGTGGTCTGCGTTCCTCCCATCATTGTGCGGAGATGGGCACCAGGAAGATGTCAGCCACTTCTTGGACGGGGCTGAATATATCAGTGTGCGTGGGTCATTGAGCCTCTGTGTCGTAAAACAAATGGCTTGCGGTCAGTTAATCATGTAAAGAAACATCTCCCAGGCCTCGTGGCATTATTCACAAGTACAAAATCATCTTGCAGTTTCATAAACAGAAAATCTGTTAAAATATGGGCAAATTACAGTCTGGAACAGTGATTAGAGACGTGCTGGAAGGGGAATGGTGTGCTGGAAGGTCACCTACTCTGATGGTAACTCCCAAAGTCTGTCCACCCTCTGCTTCAGCACCATCCCCACCGTTCTGTGGTGGCGACCAGATAAGTGGGAGTAGTAGAAAGTAACAGATTCATTGTCTTGTTTTTATGCAGATTTACCTAATTCTGTTAACTGGCTTTGAGGTGGCTCCCAGCCATGTGAAACTGGGCTCTCTTGGCCGTGTCCAGAGGGGCAGCTACCTTCCCATGGCACCTCTCTGCTCGGCCTGTGGTCCCTGAACACCTGTTCCTTCTGCTGAAGGCCTAGAATCGATGTCTGTTGCTTTTCCACCATGATTTAAAACAAGCCCCCTAACTGTGGTGTCCCAATTTACAGTTCATGTTTCAAGAAAGTGGCTCTTATGTCTTGCCAGCCCTCAGCACGTTCACTTGTTAAATTATGCACATGCTAATGAAGTGCGAAAATCAGCCACATAACAACTCTCTGTAATCGCTTAATGTCCCCAGAGCACTGTGGCTTTTTTTATTATTATTATTTTATGATTTGTGACCCATTCTGAATTATGTTTCTGCAGGGCGTTCTTCCAACAACTGGGATTAATTAGTATTTTCACTTTTTCCCCTTCTGAATGAAGCCCAAACATGCTTGCAGCCCACAGTGCAGTTTGTTTTCTGTTTTGAATTAAATAATGCCTAGATTTCTGTCAGGGTGCGAAGCAGCTTCCCTGCAGAACTGTTAAAATCCACACCCTTACCCCTGGCGTACACCTGGGCATATGGGCAGGGGCTGCATCCTTATTGAGTGTCCCTCAGTTGCTCTTGCTGCGATGGCTGTTTTGGGGAAGCGATGCTGTTCCTTGACCCCTGCAGGACAGTGTCCCCCGTCCCTGGGATGTCTCATAGTGCACAGTGGCAGTGGCAGCCACAGATCTGCCCCAGGTGTTGCTCTGGAATATGACAGCACAGCTTGATTCCCCAGCTCTCCCTTCCCTGCTGTGGTGGAAGCCGCAGAAACACGGCTGATGCCGGCTGTACCTGTGGCAAGAGGATGTTGCATGGGCAGCGCGTCACTTGTCAGTGGAGCTCGGAGTCACCAGAGGTCGGTGATGCTGTGTTTGGGTGGGGAGCTCTGAGCTACAGCTGTGTGAGACTGAGGTGGCTGAGATCTGCTTTACGGTCTTGCTCAAACAACGTGGTTCACTGTTTGGTGAGCCTCAGCAGGCAGGAGCATGAGAGAGGGAAGCCCAGTGCCTTGCCTTTGGGTACGTGTCTGTCAGGCCACGGACAGTGTGTAGGAGCAGCGTTGCCTAATGTCCAGCAGCATCCGGTAACCTGCGCTCTCATTGGCGACATGAGGAGGAATAGGGATGAAGAACCCAGCTCTCACCTCGCTTTTAGAAGGTGATCTTAAGAGAACGTACTGTTTATCACTGCAGTTTTTTGGTGGAAGTTGTTGGGTGTTGTTTAGTTATGTCTGTTGGGTGTTGACCCTGTGTGCTGCATACACACTCACCAACCCTTCTCCTGCTGCATCCAAGCCATTTTCACACTCACCCCACTACACGCAGAAACGCCTTGTGTTCAGGGTTGTGATGTCTTGGTGTCACACCATTCTCCTGTGGTTAAAGTGGAGTCGCAGTAATCGCCACTGACCAGAGCTTTGTTCAAAGTGCTGTCCTGTGCTGATTGTGTCCTCTGCCAGCTGCTGCCCCCCGGGAGCGGCTGTGCCCCAGGCCAAAAGCTGAGCCCCCATTCCCCATGGGCCTGGGCTGTACGACTGCGTGGGCACTCACTGAGGCAGAATCACTCATAGCCTGTGATAGCAGGTTCATGGATTCCTAGCAGAATCACAAAGCACTCAGTTAGAGCCTCGGTGACCTGAGAACTTGGTGTTTCTCAGAGCGTGTCACTGCTGGTGTGTCACTGACGGAGCCGCTGCCATGCCTGGGTGAGCGGCAGCCTCCTGCCCTGAATGGCCTCTTGTGGCAGGAGCTTTTGCTGTTCTTGTCTCTGCGTTTGCCACTAGTTTAGAATAGGCTGATCACTTTTCCATGCACTCTGCCTGGCTTTGTTGTGTTGCTGTGTCAATGGTGAGACCTTGCTGGGAGCAGCCAGGTCCAGCTCCGATTCTGGTGCCTGCACTGCGGTGGGTGAGCAATGTCAAGATTATCTCAGCCCAAGAGTTTTGTCAAAAATACTTTGCACTGCTCCTGCCTGGGGAAGCAGCATGTTTAGCTTCAGTGATACAGCTCCAACACCAGAAAAAGAGCTCCCACCAAGGACTTCTAATTCCCTGTCAGAATCAACTTAATTAAATCCCATCTGACTGGAAGAAGGTTTTCACTGGATCTAGTGAATGTCCACACTTCCATTTGGAAGCCTCTAACATCCCAGAGTTTATTCCCAGTAACAATCAAGGCCTTTGTTGCCACTTAAGATAGATGTGTACATGAAATTTATGATTTTTCAAGCAGAAATATTTGTTATTTACACTTGCAATTTATAAACAAGTGGTTTTCACTCTCTATCACTTACCAGCAGGAGGCAGGAATGCTGCCTCGCCCACACAGACCCTGGGCCTTCCCCAGGGACTTGTGGCATTTGGGTGCTTTCCACACCCCAGGTGGCAAAACCTGTAAAGTTCAAAGACAGGCTCATTTATAGCTGCAATCTGTTCCTTCAAGCTGCTGCACAAATCACTTTTAAGCAATTCATTTCAGTGGCTTAGGATGTCACTTAATGAACCCAATACTAAATGGAAAGAAAGAAAGTTTAATTAAAATACTGCAAGGAAAATGTCTTGAGACAAGCTCTTCCAGGAGCAGATTGAAAATGATGGCACAGACATCCATCTTCCATGCGAAGAAATGTTAAAGTAGCAGAAAATACAGTTTGTGATGCCTTTTAGAGGGAGCAGATTAAGTATGTGTTGTGACCTGGCCCCATGCAGGGGCTCTGGGTTACTGTGAGCTCCTGCAGAGCTTGTGAGGGGTTTGTGCCCCGGCAAGGAGTGGCACTGAGCCACATGTGGAGGCAGAGCCTGACGGCAGATGCCTGCGCAGGTGTCACTGCGCCTCTGCCCCTCGGGGAATGGGGCACGTCCCAGGGGGAAGACCCTGAGTGGCACCAGCTCCTGAAGACACCTGGGGGACACCGGTGTGTGCTGAGAGGCCACGTCACCTCCCAGAGAGGGGACCTCTGGGCAGGGGTCTTGGCTGGGACAGAGGCGGGGGAAATGCTGCTGGTGGAGCACTGTGGTGGCTGATGTGAGTTTGAAATTTCCTGTCTGCCCAGACACAGCTACTGAGGTGGGGGTGGCACAGCCCAGTGCTCTGGGTGGCACTGCCTGCCCCAGTCCCATTGTGCTGCCATCTCACTCAATACAGCCCCAGATGCTGGATTAAGCCATCTTTAGCTGATTAAATTCAAATCTATGCAACAACTGCCAGGGACTGTCTGCACATAGTGTGTTTGCTTTCCTGAAGCATTTGAATTGGAGCATTAAGAGCAATCTTTCAAACACTGCCACTCTGATGGGCATGGCTTTTGCGGGTGCTTGCTGCAGAGAGGTAGATTATGGCAGAGAAGGGTCAGCTTCCCCATGCAGAAGTGTTCATATTCTCTCAGCCACATTCCCCTCTGCCTCTTCCCGCTCCCCACCATGTGCCAGGTCCATCGTGTCTCGCTGCTGACCCACCTGTGTTTCTGTCTTGGTGCTGCCTCCCTGGCTGACCTGCCTGCAGGCAGCTCATTTAGTCATCCTGTGCCCAGGTTTGCCCCTGGGCACGCGTCACTGGAGTCTCCAGGTTGTGTTTTGTGATCCTTTGTGGAATAGGTCTTTGCAGGCGGTGCCAGCTGTCTGTGAGAAGCTCCTGTCGCGGTCCGTGCATGCTGTACCACCCATGCTCAGCTGAGGGGCTTGTTCCAGGAGCACCAAGCTGGAATAAAGTGACAGAGAATGACATCAGAACAAGATGGTAACAAAATTTGGTTGTAAGCTGAAAATAGCTGCTCTGTGTGAGAGCAAAGCTTACTGCTTCTGAATTTTACTTGCTTAGCTGACATTTGGGTACTTCTAATTAAAATTTTTTAACAGTCAATTGTTTTTGCTGATCAGCTAACAGATGGCTGCAGCAAGATGACCAGAAAGACAGACTGCATGGCACATGAAGTGTGCTGGAAAGCATCCATCCCGGTGTCTGCACACCGACCCTTCATCTGCAGGAACAGTCTAACGTGGCAGGTGCACAGCTGAGAGTTCCCTGGGTTTGCAAGGCAACATCCCCAGGACACATGGACATGCTGAGCTGAGGGTCAGACCTGGTGCTGCAGTGTCCACCACAGTGTTACCTTTGGAGAAAAGCTCCTTTTGTGCTCCTGCTGGAGATAAAGATCTTGTAAATACAAAGAACTCAGTATTGTTAACATCTGTGAGTTCCTGCTTCCTATGTCAGCTGTTCAGATTTCAGCAACCCGGAAATCACAGGTTTTCGGAAGGTATTTTGGAACCAGGCCACTTTTTGGGTTGCTTATGCTTTTGTGCCCATGCATGAGAAGTGCCCAGACAGTCCTGTGGCAGAAATCCTTGGAGTTTTAAAAGGTTTTACTGTGGAAAGGGTAGAGGACTTGATCAATTCTCAGTTTGAAGAAGTCCCATTTATTTTAAGGGTATATTTTGCAGATGGACTTGGATTCTCAATCACTATTCCTAAGCCCATATCAGCCATATTGAGGAGGTTGTGTCTGCTGTGCTGCTGAGCCTCTTGGCAAAGGGATCACAGTGCAAATCCTGCAGTGAGCCAAGGCACAGAGCAGTCGGAGGAGCTGCCTGGGATGCTCTGGCAGTGTGAGCCAGCTCGGCAGCACTGCCCGGGCAGTGAGTGTGGTGATCAGCCGCAGCACAGGGCTGCAGGAGGCTCAGGCTGTGGGCACTGGCGGTGGGTGCAGGAGGGCAGGCTGCTGTCAGCCTGAGCCACTGGCGAGTCATGGAGCGCTGCCTGACATGTGTTTGTGCACATGCAAGGTGGATAATGTAGAAAAGAATAGTAAATAGAGAAAAAATAATTCAGGAAACTGGATTTCAGTAATTGTCCAATTCTCAGTTTGCTTTCAAGCCCCTAAGACGAGCTCTGTTGGTTAGAGCATGGTGCTAATATTGCCAAGGCTCTTGGTTCAATCTCCATATGGGACACTTAAGAGATGGACTCAGTGATCCTTGCCGGCCCCTTCCAACTCAGAATATTCTGTGATTCCTTAAAAGAAGTTACCATGCTTTGTAGAGCATAGTTCATAGCTGTCTCAGGCAGAGGGTCTGTCCTGCCACAGCCTGGACTGTTCACTGAGGCAGCCCCTGGGAGCCTCTCCCACACCGCCCAGAGCTGGGTCTGTGTTTCCTTTCCCCGAGCTCCCCATCTCCCCTGGCCGTGGGGCTGCTCTGGGGCTCTTGGCAGAGTGCTCTGCAGCACCCTAGAGCAGCTGTTGGTTTTCCTCATGAAGTCAGGGCTATTTGCACTGGTAGAGAGATTCTTGGGTCCCATGCTAATTGTCTTGATTTATGTGCTGTTCTGCCACCACAGGTGTGATGTGTAACAGCTCAATAAGGTGTTCGTAGCCTGACCAATTAAAAATTGCCATTAATCCAAGAGCTAATGAGTTGTGTGTGCATCGTGATGCGGAGGAGTTTTGTGCTGCCTGCAAACCCAGGACCAGCGAGGGCTGGTGGGCAGTCATGGGTGCTGGGTGGGCCCAGGGGCCAGGGCAGCCAGGCCAAAGGCAGCTCAGGTGCTCTGCCTCGCTCTGTTCGCCTCCTCAGAAGGGCTTAATTGTGGTTCTGCCTGAAAGCTGCCCTTCACTTTCTCTCCTGTTTTATTATTCTGCTCCTGTCGATGATCCAACCCACTGCTTCCCAAGGCTGCACAATCTCTGCTGGTGCTCTGGGCTCTGGAGAGTGCTTGGCCCACTCCTCTCCTCCTTGCCCTGTGTGCCTGGGGCTGTGAGAGCCACTGCTCCCCACGAGTCTCTGTGACAAACCCTTCCGTGACGTTACTTCCTCCTGAACTCTCCTTTCCAGTGTTCCAGTAAATTACACCTGGACAGGATGGTGGAGAGATGTAAATTCACATTCTTGCACACTGGCACTTTGAAATGGGTGCTGTGGTGGGGATGCTGCAGCAGCACAGGGATTGCTGCCGGGTGGGAGTTTCTTTCGTCTAGGTTGGTAGCATGAAATTATTATTTGCTGTAACAAGGGCAGAGAAATTTGGAATGTGCCAGTATTTTTAGCACTTAAATCTAGGAGAGTTATTCCATTTCGGGGAAGAGGAGCAGCTGCTGCTAGCTCTGCAGCATCATATCATCGCAACAAGGAACTGTACCCAGACAGCAGAGCTCAGCAGTACGTCTGGCCCTGCCCAGAGCTGCTGGGGGGTCCCATGTGAGCCATGACTCCAGCCTGATCCCTGCAGAAAACAAGATTCGTGGTGGGCAGAGGGTTGGGCTTTCCCGGGGCTTGGAGGTGTTCAGGTGTGGCGCTTTCCCATAAAGCCTGTCCTCCCTCCTTCACCGCAGCCCTGGCCTGGGGGGATGAAGGGCTCGGGCAGGTGCAGGTGCCGTGCCGTGCCGGGCTGGGCTGTGCCACAGGGTGCTGTGCTTCACTTCGTGCTGTCAGCAGGCTGTGGTGTTTCAGGGCACTTTGCTGACGCTCCAGATCCTTACTGGGCTTAATGCAGTGGAATTGATTTCTGTTTCCCAGGCTATCATTCACCTCAGCAGGGGAGAATCAATGCCGATCAATCGCATGTGATTTTGCATGCCATTAGATTGCAGTTTGACCTCTGCTGTCCTCTGCCCTCCCACCTCACGCCCTCCCACTGTGGAGCACATAGTTTGGGGAGGATTGATGGCCCAGGCTCCCCACACCACCCTGCACACTGTGCCTTGCCCTGTTCTGGTGGAGCTTGGGCATCACCTCCCTGTCCCCTTCAGCTCCATAGCCTTGCCCAGGCTTTCCTCCTCTTTAGCCTGTCCTTTCTGTGCCTGAAGAGCCCTGAAGTCCTGCCCCACCCCAGTTTTAGTTCCCCACTGACACTTTTTCATGGGCAGGGAAGAAAGTTGCATTCGAGCCTTGGAATGAGCCTCTTGCTCTGCCTGTTGGGGTGGGAGCTGAGGGTGCGGCTGTGCTGCAGCTGCCAGCCGTGCAAATCTGACCTGGCCAGAGGGGAGAGCAGGTCCTGGGTCCTTCAGGGTGCCCTGCAGAGTCCAGGACTGAGCACGGAGTAGGTGCACAGCTCCCTTCAAACTGCGTGTGAATCCCTGCCCTGGACATGAATTCCTCATCACTGACAGCACATGCCTCTCAGAGCAAACACTTTACTCTTTTTTGGTTTGTTTGTTTTAAGAGAGGCAGACAGAAAGGGAAATCAAAGGGGTCTCCTTTAAACAGTGAAATGCAGAGTCTCACCCTTTCTGAGCAAAGCAAGATCCACAGGCTGTCACTGAGGGTCAGACCTGGGAATCCTCCTTGGGAGGCTGAGGGTTGTGCTGCATTATTCAGTTGTAATGCTAAGGTTTGTGTCCTCCTCAGAAACCCTTTCTGAGCTCGGAGTCCACCTCCTGCCATGGCGTGGTGGGATGCAGGGAAGGTAGGATGCACAGAAGGTCTGTGGGTGGGCTTGTGCTCGGGCTCTCTCATTACCAGACATTCTCTCCATAAGCCTGTTAACTTTTCGTTACCTCTTTGTGCTTTCTTCATCCACCTGAGCGGTTTCAGATGTAGGTTTTGCTCTCCATTAACAGGACCTGTTGGTGTCCCACTTTCTTCCTTCCTCGTGGCCGAGCAGCCGTCAGGGAGTGGATCATTGTGCCATGGCTTGGTGGTGCTCCCAGTCGGGGGCCACATCGCTGTCCCCTCGGCAAACCCCTGCAGCCCTCACTCTTCAGGGGTCTAACTGGGGGAGGAGAGGTGTGGTTGTGGTGAGTTATTATCCCACACTTACCAGCATTAAACTGGATTTGGCAACTCATAGCCTGGGATTTGAATGATCTAAATTCTTCCTTTGGCAGGCTGGTTTGCTGTTATTTATGGTGCTTCCCAATTTATTATCATCTGCAGTTTGAGGCTTTGTGTGCGGTGCTGTCCACCGAGTGATTTACACAGAAAATGGAGAGCAGGGCGTAGGGAGCCAGAGCCCCTCACAACCTTCCTGTTCCCTGGTGCTGGCCCCGGCGGGCAGGGCTGAGCAGGGAGGGGCACAGGAGCAATTCGAGGGCAGCGGGAGGCCAGGGGTTGCCCAAGAAAGGCAGAGCTCCATCTGGGGAAGGAATTGGTGTGGTGGTGTCATCAGGACAGCTCCTGGGCCTGGTCATGGGTGTGGGAGAGCAGCAGAGCTGCGGAAGGGTCTGGAGCACAAGTCTGGTGATGAACGGCTCAGCCTGGACAAAAGGAGGCTCAGGGAGGACCTTGTGGCTCTGCACAACTCCTGACAGGAGGGGACAGCCAGGGGGGTCAGGCTCTGCTCCCAGGGAACAGGGACAGGAAAAGGGGAAACAGCCTCAAGTTGCACCAGGGGAAGTTTAGGTTGGATTTTAGGAAAAATTCCTTCCCTGAAAGGGCTGACCAGCCCTGGCGCAGCTACTCAGGGCAGTGATGGAGTCTCCATCCCCAGAGAGATGTAACAGATGTGTAGATGTGACACTTGGGGACACAGATTCATGGGGACATGGTGGTTCGTGCTGGGGGAATGGTTGGGCTCGATCTTAGAGGACTTTTCCAACCTATGTCCTCTAAACCTAAATGATTCCATGATTCCTTGTGGTCACAGACCTGCCGCTGTCTTCCCACCCCAGAGGAGGCACACCCCACTGGGAAATCGGGCGGTGGGCAGAGCCCCTGGAGGGGCTGGGGCATCCTCTGCCCAGAGGGTTTGAGCCCAAGGATGTCCCTGCCACCATGCAGCGGCTGTCCTGCTGTGGCCTGAGCCTCCCAGGCTGGGCCAGGGGCGTTACCCTGTGCGGATTGGGGCTGTGTGCTCCCGGCACAGGTGTTGAGACACGTGTGGTGTCCCATGGCCTCCCCAGCAGGACGGGCAGCACCAGGGCCCTTGCGCATGGAGCTGCTGCTGCTGAAGCTGTGGCAGATGGGATGTGCCAGGCGCAGGGATGAGGTGCCGGGAATGCTCTGGGAGCAAGGGACAGCATGCCTGGGAGGCTGCGGGAGCAGGGATGCAGCAGCCAGGCCTCTGCCCTGGTGGGCAGAAGGAGAGGGGTGGCTGCGTGGGCAGCCCTGCTTCAGATCCAGCTGCTCTGGGGATCCAGCTCTCAGCTCTGACTGCGGCTTCCCTACTTTATCTTCTTTCTTTTTAATAACAGATTCATTCCTCGTTCCTGGCAGAGCATGCCTCCTTCCACGCTGGGAGAGGGGGAGGGGGGTGTGTTGTAAATTTCCCATTTTTCTGATAAAACTGTATCGCTACAGCGGAAATCAAATCCCATCTTCGATATTTTTAGCATGAGAGCGTGAAGGCACAGTGATGCGGAGGGAAGGGAGGACGGCAGGCTGGGTCTCCATGGAAACTGTTTGCTTTAAATTCCCGCATTGGGGCGCTGAGCATGTAGGAGGTGATGAAGGAAATGAAAAAGCAAAAAAGAGGGAAGGTTTTTTCCTTTCTGTTGTCACAAAACTGCTGGAGGAACCTTAGGAGAAATGGGCATAAATTATTGATAATCTCAGCACAAATACATGTGCACTTTCATTAATAACCACCCTGCCGTGACTCTCCTGGGCACAGGTGGGGTGTGCAGCAGCCTTTTGTGCTGGAGGGGCCCAGGTTTGTTCAGAGACACCTTTGGAAGAGAGCTGGTGTGGCTCTGTGCTCCTGAACTGTTACCTCCGTAGGACTCCCCCATTTCCCCTCCAGATGCTCTCCTGTGCCGTGCCAGGCTGCTCTTGCTGCCTGGAGACACCAGGGGAAAGAACCAGCGCTCAGACCACGGGTGCTGGGGTACGATGCTTCTAACTGTGGTGGTTTTGGGCTTGGGTTGGATACTTCTGCTCAGAAGAGGGTTTTTTAATATTTAGGGCATTTTTAAAAAACGTATGAAAGGTGTTGTTAGCCAGGCTGTGTTGTTTTCCTTGTCTGGAGTCCTGATGAGAGGTGTGAGTAAACAGAAGGTCCGGGAGGGTCTGTGGAGCTGGAGGCCCCTTCCTTGTGGGTGCAGTGTGAAAGGGCAGCGGGGCTGGGTGGCATAAGGGTCTCTGTGGTGCCCGGCCCTGGTGTCTCCAACCACAGCCCTGCTCACATGGTGATGCATTAGATCATGTCTGAAAAATGTCTCACTGTAGCAGTCAAAGTTATTTTGAATTCATTGAAAAGGGAATGACCTGAAACTGGCAGCTGGTGATGGAGAGGATTAAATAGGGCAAAACAGGTACATTTTCAGCTGAGTACTTTCAGAAAGAAGCAGCATGTCTCATTATGTGGTGCATATTAGCACTGCCCAGCCATAGCCACCGAGTCCCTTGGCTGCTGCTGGAGTGGCTGTTCCGAGCCTGTCCCCAGTGCGTTATCCAGGTGACGTGTGACACCAGGCTCAGCTCAGGATATCACGGCGGTGCTCTTCAAGGTGGGGTCACCTGCTGCAGGAATAAAAACCTCTGTGTGATCCAGGGTTGAGGTGGAGCTGCTGAGCCAGGCTTGGTGCCAAACACAGAACTGCAGTACTTGAAGGTGTCTGACTTTGCCCTGACTCCTGGCAATGGCTGTGATTATGGTTACCTGCGGGAGCAGGAGACTGCTCTGGCTTAGCTTCTCAGGGATTTGCTTGTTCTCGTGTGTTAGACCCAACAGCCATTCCATGAAATTGCAGACTGGGTTCTGATTCTGCAGGAGGGAAGTGGACAGGTTCTAGCAGCATGGATGGAATTTGCCCTGTCCCAGTGTCCCTCTCCAGCCTCTAACAGGTTTTAAAAATGCCTCTCTTGCCCCCGGGGAGGAATTCACTGAATGCAGTGGTTGTGGAACGTTGCTAAATGGGAATGATACTTAATCAATAGTTCAGAGCCGTATAAGAGAGAAGAGCAGGTGATCTGAAGATGTTCAGGATCCATTCCATAGCTTTAACTCCAAAAGACTGACATCTCTGCCAGGTGCTGCCCATGCCCAGCTGCAGTCCACCCCACCGGTGTGAGCCTGAGTGGAGCTCAGCCCCTCTGCAGTGCTCCTCAACCTTCCTGAGTGTTGGCAGCAGATGGTTAAGCCCTCCCTGGCATTGTGTACCGAGCATGATGGCCTGAGGCACATGGGTTCCATGTGAAGGAATGAAGTGCTTTGCCTTGGAGCTCTTCAGCTCAGTGCCAGCCCATCCAGCCGAGCTTGCCTGTGAGCAGCAGTGTGTGCTGGTGTGCTCTGGTGTGTGCTGCTGTGCTCTGGTGTGCTCTGGTGTGCTCTGGTGTGTGCTGGTGTGCTCTGGTGTGCGCTGGTGTGCTCTGGTGTGTGCTGGTGTGCANGTGCTGCTGGGCTCTTGTGTGCGCTGGTGTGCTCTGGTGTGTGGTGGTGTGCGCTGGTGTGCTCTGGTGTGCTCTTGTGTGCTCTGGTGTGTGCTGGTGTGTGCTGGTGTGCTCTGGTGTGTGCTGGTGTGTGTGCTGAGCACTGGTGTGTGCTGAGCAGCGATGTGTGTTGGTGAGAGCCCCACACCGCCAGGACGGATTGTCTGTTCTGTCTTCTGAACCTGCCTGGAGTCTCTCGCTCAGCTGAGGTGCTGCCCAGGACAGAGAGGTGCTGTTTTGGGGAGCCCATGGCTGTGTGAGGGGGCTCTGAGGTGCCTTGTCTGGGTGATGCCCCAGCATGGGGCGTGTGACAGACCCTCACTGGTGCTCCCAGCAGCACCAGGAGCTTGGAGCAGTTGCTGCGTTTTGTCTTTTCTCATCTGCTGAGGTAACTTTCTGGTCTGTGTCTGAGGGATAAAACTTATGGGAGGGAGAGGGGCCAACTCAGGTGATGTGTGTGCGAGGCTTTGTCTGCTGGCACACAACAGAGCTGACATGCAGGAGGAATCGCAGCTGTGCCTGGAGGGCTCCAGGGTGCCAGTGCCCGCAGCCTGGGCAGTGCCATGGCCTGTGTGCCACCAGTGTTTGCAGCCGTGGCAGCACCGGCTCTGCCTTGCCAGAGCTGCTGAGGCTGCAGCCCTGGCTGCACCGCTGTCAGTCCTGCTGCTGCAGAAGTGACAGGGGCAGGGACTGCAAATGACGGCACTGAGCTGGCAGCTGTTATGGCCAAATGCTGCTCACCACAGGATCCATCCTGCACCAGTGCTGAGGTTCCGAGGCTGCAGGCACTCTTCAGTTCCCCAGCCTGGTGCTGGTGGAGTGGGGCTCCCCAGGCAGTGGGTGAGCACCAGTTGGGCAGTAATTGCTGTGGAATTAACCTCTGACATTCTTCTAAAAATAGGTCGCATAAATCCAATTGTTAGCAGCTCCCTGCGTTGCCTCAAGGGTAAACACTGCAGATTAAAGCGTTTGCAGTTACAGGTCCCTGTGTGTCCCCTGGCTTCTCGTGCCACTGAGCCCAGAGCCCTGGAGATGGTACCCTGCTTTGTGGGGAGGGGGAGTTGTGCGAGTGCAGTGGCTTTTCAGCTGATGGAGGGCTGAAAGGCATCACTTTAGCTTACCTTGGTCGGTGATGGGAGAGTCAATGGGCAAAGCAGCAATATAGATGTGCTCATCTGAGCTACTGTGCCTGGGGAGCACAGGGAGAGAGAACAAAGGTGTCTTAATTTGTCTGCACCTTCTCCTCCGAGGGTGAAGGCAAACCAGCACCCCAGGCAGAAGGTGGCAGAAGGCCCAGGTGGGAGCACGATCTGCCCACCATCCAGGTGCTGAGATGGGATGCTGGGGGCACCATTGGCACCAAGCCCCCCCAGGCCCCAGGCATCGATCATACCACCCCACGTGGTGGGGACAGCTCCCCAGGGCATGAGGGGAGCATGCTGTGCCATGCTGTGCCATGCCATACTGTGCTGCCCAGCCCTGTGCCCCTGCTGCTGGCAGAGGTCCTCAGGCTGCATTTAGCACAGGCACAGTGCCTGGAATCCTGCTGGACCCAGTGCTGGGGCACAGGCCAGTGCAGGGGGCCAGGAACACCGGGCAGGTCTGGGCTCACGACAGCGAAGTTCCGAAATGCTGGGTCCGTGTGGTGTTAGAGGCAATAGAAAAGCAGTGATTTATGGAAATGCCACAGGGTACAGAGCACTGACGAGGCATGTGGCTGTATGGGGAATGGTGCTTTCTGGATGCCTGTGGAAGCCAGGCTGCAGTTACTTAAATTGTCTTTGTCTTCTCTTTGCCAGCTGACATCATCTCCACAGTTGAGTTCAACCACACTGGAGAGTTGCTGGCAACAGGAGACAAGGGGGGCCGGGTTGTAATATTTCAGCGTGAGCAGGAGGTAAGTGCCAGTGAATGCAAAATGCCCATTTTATCCTTTTAAGTGAAGCATCCTGCTGTTTCCTAATCCGCCTGTGTCACTCCTAAGCTCAGGGCTCTCCTGGTGTACTCCGAGCTGAAAAGCAACTATTAACATCAGCAGGGCCAGATTTCCTCTCGTCAAACACCTTCCAAACATCACATTTCCTGCATTTTTCTGCTCCAGGTGTAACAGCGACCAAGCAGCACATCTGAGTATGTGGTGAGTGCCAGTCTCAGAGCTGACACCACCCCAAGAACCCCTCATACCTCCAAAATTCCAGAAAGTGTAGATGGATGCCACCATTACGTTTCCCTTCCGAAACTTTGCCCAGGAAATGTTAGCAAGTGCTTTGCTGGAAGCTGGAGGTTGTACCTGCCAGAGCAGCGTGCGTTCAGCCCTCAGCCCTCGCCATGGCCCTGTGCTGACAGGCACCTGCCAGCCTGGCTG
The DNA here is from genome assembly GCA_013397895.1 of Origma solitaria. Lineage (NCBI taxonomy): Eukaryota > Metazoa > Chordata > Aves > Passeriformes > Acanthizidae > Origma > Origma solitaria. The sequence continues at coordinate 496,913 of VZRL01006300.1, read as the reverse complement.
GAGGAGCTGTACAGCTCCTGCCACCTGGGACGGTCCCCACCATTTCCAAAGCTGTCCCATTTGGCTGCTCTGGCCTGAGTCAGTAGGACCTGTCCTTAGCTGCGCTGGAAGGGATGCATCAGACCTGGGCATGAGACATGTCACACTCTGATGATGGTTTTAAATGTTTCTCAAAGGTAAAGCTTCAAAATTATTTCTACATATGCTGAAGAGAACTTAGTGGTTAATGGTTACATGTGTAGACACTTCATCAGCCTTTCCAGCACAATTTCATTTCTCTTTTCTCTCTCATTTCATTATTCTACTGCTTTTTTGAACTTTAAGCCTCCAGCATCACTCTAAATGTGTCCACTCAGCTCCTGCTGAAGGGGATGTGTGGGGCTTCACCCACCCAAATGCTCCATTTGTGTGTGGGAGGTTCATCTCCATCACGGTTTAATTTAATTACCTCAGCCCTGTTTGGAGCCTTTGTCAGTGATTCACTGGAAGTTCGCAGTGTCTTCCAAGTGCTGAGCTGGGGCACATGGTGTCAGCTCCCATAGGAACCATCTCCTGCTTCTGGCTGTGTTATTCTTGCTCTGTATCCATGGATCCACAGGGCAAATGCTGCCTGTCTTGTACCTGTGGCTGCTGCCAGCAGCTCTTGTGGCAGGAGGTGGCACTTGGTCCCAGCCATTCACCAGGGACTGAGAACGGGGTGGGATCCATTCTTGCTGTGTTCCCTCTCCATTCCCTCTCTTCCCGCTCTTTTCCTTCTCCATTCCCTTTCTGTTTCCACTCCTTTCGCTCTCCATTTCTTCTCCATTTCCACTGTGTTCCATTCTGTTCCCTCTCCATTCTCACTCCATTCTTGCTCTGTTTCTGCTTCATTCCCTCTCGTTCCCACACTGTTTCCACTCCATTCCTTCTCTATTTCTCCGTTCCCGCTCCGTTCCCACTGAGCTCAGCAGGAGCTGCGGTGTCAGAGAGGCCATGCCCAGGCATTCAGCTCTGCTCTTGCTGTCACAAACCCCAGAGACCCCGAGCCAGCTGCCAATGCCTTCAGCTCGTCCCTCTCCCTCTGCAGAGCAAGAACCAGCCCCACCGCAGGGGAGAGTACAATGTGTACAGCACCTTCCAGAGCCATGAGCCCGAGTTCGATTACCTGAAGAGCCTGGAGATTGAGGAGAAGATCAATAAGATACGATGGCTGCCGCAGCAGAACGCAGCGTATTTCCTGCTCTCCACCAATGGTATGTGGCCATGCTGCCCCACTGCCCCAGGCCCCTGGGCTCCCACCACCAGGCGTGGTCTTCTCTGTGGTATTTTTTGGGGAAATACTTGTTAAAAACCTTCCCTGCAGGGCAACACAGGTGTCTTGGGGGAATGGGTCTTGCAGACCTCGATCCCTGTGCACAAGGTGTATTTCATGGCAGCCCTTCCTTCCAAGGGAGAGAGGGAGGCTTCTTCCCTGCTGACAACTTTAGTTTTTTTTATTCTCAGGATCTGGGAATTTTTTTTTTTTTTAAGACAAACTGCAGGTGTTTTGTTTCAATTTGCAGTTGTGTTCGGCTCAGCAGTTCCACATTATGTTCTGATAAATATCATGAGGATCTAGGAATATTACTTGGGATGAATGGGACCTTAAGATGGATGTGACTTAATTACTTCAGGGGAAAAGGAGGGGTCTAATTATCTTCCATAACCAACTTACTTTGTGTTATAGAATTGACTCTATTGATCATTGTAATAAAATTCAAAGTCTTATTAAACTCATTTGGGGGAGAATCATTGAAATGCAATGAAGATTAATTATACAGCATAATGTTCTGTAAATTGAGTTTTTAAATAGATTTTGATTAAAAGGAATATTGCTCTTCCATTTGGGTGGTGTTCCATATGCAGGCAGGTTATCAAAACAATTAGTTTGGAAATACTCCTGTGTTGTGCTGTTTCTTTTTGTTCTTGCTGTTACACTAACATTTTATATCGAACCCCCCGAAATAGACTGGGTTAATAAAAATGAAATTAATGGCACTGCTTTGGAGTTGCTGTGTAAGGGAGAAAATGAAGATGGATGATGGGGTTTTGTATGAAACCTGGTGGAAGTGATGATAAACTATGGATGGAGTCCCTGCCAGGAGAGAGCGAAGAAAACACCATCATTCAGAATAATGCCATGTGTTCCTGGTGATCCTTGTCCAGGAGCTCTGCGGCACAGGGAGGTGGGATGCTGGGAGGGGACAGGGAGCTGCGGGGGCTGGGAGCTGCCTTCAGTCCTGGTGAGTGCTGGGCGCTGTGCTCTTCTGGGTGGGGACTGTCAAATGGCTCTGGGTGAGCTGCACACACCCTGTCGTGTCTTTTGGGCTATATCCAGGACCAGTGTGCCCTGCGTGGTTTTGCTCCTCTGCAGGGCTGCGCACCAGCAGCGAGCTGTGGGGACAGGGACATCTGTCACCACGTCCGGCACATGGCACTGGGGGACACAGCAGGTTTTTCCAGCCCATGTGGCCTTGGTGCATCCATCATGGGCAGCTCAGGGAGCAGCCACCAAGATGCTCTCCTCTCTCCTCCCACAGATAAGACTGTGAAGCTATGGAAGGTCAGCGAGCGGGACAAGAGACCAGAGGGATACAACCTCAAGGATGAGGATGGCCGTCTCCGAGACCCCTCCATGATCACCATGCTGCGAGTGAGTGTGGGGGGAACCGTGGTGCTCGGGGAGCCATTCCCTGCAGGAGCTTGGATGAAAATTGCTGCTGTTGTCAGCTGTGTGCCGTGGGACCTGCAGTGCCATCCTGCCACGGGCGGTTGATGTCAGAGGGCACCCTTGTATTGGAGGCGGTGCTGTGACTGCTGCGTGGGCGTGCGAGTGGATGAGGGAGCTGCCGTGGGTGCTTGGGCTGTGCTGATGCTGGGCAGACGTGCTGCCAGTGCCACGTTGTGTCTCGGTCCCCGTGCCCCAGTGCCGCAGCGCTGCTGTGCTGCCCCCGGGCTGCGCCCATTGCGGTGAGGAGGCAGGGCAGGAACTCTCCCAGCTTGGAGCATTCCCACGTGTAGCTGCTGCTGCAGGAGCAGAAGTACTTCCTCTAAATGAGTTTTTCTCTTGGTCATGACATTAGTGAGACCAGACCAGCTTGTAATTTATTAACACCCTGTCACAATTTGCATTTTGAGTACTTGTGGGTTTTATATTTATACATATGAAAGTGTTATTATGATTGCCCTTGCCTCGCTTTGTGGCTCCCAGTTCCATTGTGTGTGAAGCCATTGAGAACCCTAGGCAGGTGCTTAATTCTTGTCTCTGTACAGGGTTGCTCCTGGTGACTGGCGGCATTTTTCTTTACAGAGCAAGGGAGCATTTATTTAATGTAGATGTATATCTGCTGTTACGTTTCAGGCAGTGTTTCCAGCCTAACATTCTGTTACCTGACAGCCCATTGGAGAGGTTTGCTCTGTGTCTGGCTGTCGGAGCTGGCACTGTCAGCCCTCGGCAGGTTCGGAGGAAGGCTTTGGAAAGGCAGCTGTGTTAAGGGTGTTATTCCAGGCAGTGCTTCCTTCTCTGGTCAAACGCAATGGGAAGGCCCTGGGATTTCTTTCTCCTCTGTAGAAAGTGATACTGAAATATCAGAGAACTGGACACTTGAAGTGCACTCACTGCCTTGAAAGTTTCAGCCTTTATTTTGCTCTGAGTCCATCCACTCATGGTAGCAGCTCAGTGCTGTGTGGCTGGAGGAGCTGCTGTTGGTGTCTGCCACTGCGCTGGGATCAGGCACTGCCATTCCTGCTCCTGGCGAGTGGCCCAGCAGAGGAACATGGCTCGTGCTGCACGATGGCACTAGGAGGTTAAGCACACTCTAAGTGCTCGGTGTTATGCTTATTGGTATCTGCTGTGCAGTGCCTGTGATCCCTGAGGACAGAAGACTGAGGAGCCTTCCACCAGCCCCATTTGATCTAATGTTTTGATGATTTTACTTAGACAGATATTTACATAGCTGTAACCGTTTTGGTGCAGCTTGGTGTAAATCTGACGTGTAATTGTCCTGTGATGGGTGTGCTTTGGAGTAAAGCCACATCTCTCCGTGGTTTAATTTTCAACCACAGACAAGTGAAAAAGGGTTTTAAATGCACCTTGCTGCAATAGTTTCTCAACCATTTTGCTTAATGGTTTAAATGCGCTTGATGAGCATCATTCTCTGAGGAATTTCTAACCCACGTAGTGCAAAAGGAATATATAACTCTGCTCAGGCTGTGCAGTGCGGTGTTCACTGGCATTAGAAGAGCTCTGCTGATTAGAATTGCCCCCAGTCTAATAACTGCAGCCCTTTGACCTTGTGTAACAGCTTTGGCATGCTCCTGAGTACCACTCACTGTACCTGTGTCATGGGACGTATGTAGGAGATAATTAACACAAGTAATGTCCAGGGCTTAAATCTTTTCACAGAGAGGATGTGTTTCCTCTGGTCCCTCAGGGCGCGGGTCAGTGTGGGGTGGCAGCCCAAGGACAGCCTCCCCCGGGGCCAGCGGGCTCGAGGCGCTGTGGGCGCTGGGCGCAGGCTGTGCCGCGGCGTGCGAGGGTGCAACGGGCAGGGTCACCGTGTGCCCGTGTCTGCGTGTTTGTCGCTGTCACAAACAGCTGCCACTTCACTCTCTCAGCTCCAGCAAATTCCATCATAAATCCTGGTTTGCGTCTCCCATTTTGCCGAAGCACTCAGATCTTTTAGCCCCTGTGCAGTTTCCCAGGGAGGCTGTGCTGTGCCCCACAGCATCCAATTGCCCCGACAGCAGCCCCAGAGCGGCTGTGATGGGAGACGCCTGGGAGTGCTGCTGTGCTGCTGCCTCCTTTCTGCCTCAGCCAAGAGATTTGCCTCTTTTCCTCATATACATTCTGCAGAGCATTTCAGTGACAACGCAGGGACAAGAGGTGGAAGCAGCAGCTCCATCAGCTGCATGGACAGCAGGGAGGCAGTGGCTTAGTCCTCCTGCAGGAAGGTCCCTTCTGCATGTCACAGGGAACGTCAAATGTGACAAAACTCTGCACACTGTGAACTTGTCTATCTGCTATGAAAATAGTGTTTGATGATCGTTTTGTCTGCAAAATACTAATCTTGAGATGGCATTGGGCAGCCACAGAATGCACCTCATGAAGGTAGGAAACGAATGCTGTGAGTGTGCCTGGAGGAGCTCAGCTGCTGGGGCAGGTGGAGAACTCACCGGATTTATCCCTGAGCACTTGCTCTGCTCCCTGATTTGCCAGGGACCGGATTACAGTTTCCTTCTCGGAGACCCAAGGCTGGGGTCAATCCAAGCTTCAGTTTAACTAATCCCACTTGACCAAATCCTGCGCAAGGCTGCGGAGCACCCTGAGCGCCGGCTGTGCTGGAGTGGAGCAGGGGGATGGGCTGGGGGCGTGGGGCTGTGCCGTCGCTGCTGCGCTGGCCTGGCACTGCCACTGCCCAGCTGGCACCAGAGAGGGACGCGTGCCCTGCTGTGAGCGCAGGAGCACGGAAAGCTCTGCCCACCTGCCAGTTCACAGCCTGGCTGGTCAAGGTGAGCACGGTGGTGCCCATCAATAGGTCACAGGGTGAGCTGCCTGCAGCCAGTCCCACCACACCTGGGAGGTAGCCACAGAGCTATGGCTGCAGCTGGTCACTCTGGCAAGATGGGGATTGGGTAGACAGTTAATGGATTGTTTACTGAGATTTTTTATGGCCACTGCTGTGGTTCAGGTCGGGATCTCAGCATAAATCCAGTGCAGTCCATTGTGCTCAGAGGGCTTCCGTGGAGGTAACTGGCAGCAAAACCTTCCTCTCCACTGCACAGAAATGTGTGGGTGGTCCCAGTGCAGTCACCCCTGTCATATTCACACTCTTTGGGAATTTCTGGCCTCTGGTGTGTCCTGTGAGGATTCCCAGCATTGCTTTCACCTTGAGTGCAGGTGGTTGGGTCCCGTCCCACTGCAGGGCTGTATGGGAGTTCCACATCCCCACCTGACCCCCAGTGAGGGGCGGCTCAAACCTGGCACTTGTGGGCCATGGGCTTTGGGAGGTTTGGCACTGTGCCATCCTTTCCCCCATATATTGACCTGTGTTTTCCTGATGTTGCTGCCATGTGGCACTTCTGGGCAGAGGATGAGGCATTCTTGAGAAGCACCGAATCTCTGTGATTCCGCGGGCCATGTCCATGCCACTGTGAATGCCATGGAGAGCTCAGCCACACAGAGCTTTTCTGCAGGGAGCATGCAGTGACGGTCAACATGACAGACTGTGAAAGGGGAAGCCTGGTGGGGATGGGGGCAATTACTGACACGGTGTCCCCTGCGCTGTGGTGCTTCACTCAGGGCTGGAGGTGGCAGGAGGATGGCAGCAGCAGTGGTAGGAAGGGGCTGGGACATGCCAGCTCCCTCCACCCCAACCATCAAGAAAACGAGTTTCACAGCTCAGGAAAGACTTAGTGTCTCATTAACTCAGGACAGGCAAAGCCTTCATCAGACACAGGGAGAGGAATCAAGTGTCATGCATGCTCAGAGTGAGTGGGACATCTTCTGCAGTGGGTACCTGCTAAACGAAGGAATCAAAATTAAGACTTACTTTGTTTTAAATGAAAAGTGACTGGCATTGCCCCCCTTCCTGGAAACAGAAAGTAATTGAATTTATTAGTGGCTTATTTTATTTGACAGTCTTTCTGTGTACTTGATGTGCTTTGTTACCCTGAATTATCATTTAATGATGGGTGTATGTGACACCAGAGCCTGCCCTGAGGTGGGCTCTGGAGCTGGAGCAGGGATGCACAAGGAGGTTTCTGCTGTTCAGGATTGCTGTGGCACTGCTGATTGAGCTGGGTGGGTTGGGCAGATGCTGACTTGACCTGTCCCTGCTTCAAAAAACCACAAGACCCAGTTCCAGTTGCTGTCTTGTTACTCCATTTGTTGGTGTCTCCGCTGTGGCTGAAGCCTGGCTGGGCAGCTGCTCCCTTTGGCTGTCCAGAGCCAGGGTGTCCTGTGCTGCTGGATCCCTGTGCTGCTGTTGGGGAACAAGGTCACCATCTGCTCCCAGCAAATTCCTGACTGCTCCTGCCTCAAAATTCCTGTGCTGTCAGAGTTAAATCCTTGTTGCTGATACCCTTAAGCAGGAGCTGGCAGCGTGTGGGCATGCTGGTTTCCGTATTTCAGTGCAGATTCTTGCCACTGTAGCAGATAAAAACCCCTGCTTTAGCAAACCACTCGTGGATGAACAAGTTTGTTCCTCTTGTGGGGTTTTACCTGGTGGCGGGCCAAGTCACAGACATAAAAAAGTCTCCCCAGGACTTGGCCCTGAAGTAATGTGTGGAGAATGTTCTTGGCTTCAGAGTTTGTCGTAGCTCTGTGGGTGTGAGTGACTGCCATGTAGGAGTGAGTAGGGAATTGTGCTGGGGCAGCTGGAACTGCAGGCGCCATGCAGGATTGCCCAGGCTGGGACAGGAACGAGCGCAGGGCCTGAGCACGAGCTGTGCTGGGCCACACAGCATCATCTCGCTGGGCAGAAGCCCTGCCCAAGCCCTTGCCGTGCTTGTTTTCAATGCCCGGCCAGGCCCAGTGTAGTCACTGAGCCTTTCTCTTGGCACAACCATCGTGTTCCGCCGGCCACACGGACAGCCGGTCCCTGTGCTCCCGCAGCGCGGCGCGAGCCGCTGTCCCCGGGTCCCCAGCTGGCTGAGCAGAATCCGTCAGCGCAAACGATGCATCATTGGCTGTGTCAGGTGGAATTAGCGCACAGGCTCATCACATTAGGCTCAGGCTCTGAGCTGGCAGCACCAGTGCTCCCGTGTCACTCGCGCTGGCTGTCACTCCTGTCCCCACCTCTGCAACTATGGGAAATTTCTTCAGGCAGCACACAGATAATATGAGTAATGAAGTAGCTGGAGGGAACAGCTCACTGGCGAGCAGGAGCGTGGCCTGACACATTCCTGCTGTGTTAAGTTGCCTTCAGAGCACTGTGTCCAAAGTTATTACTGACCCCACTCCTCACACCCATGGTCCCCACTGCACCTCCCCATCCCCCGGTGGGTTATGCTGATTCATCTAAAGACAAACACACAGAGCTCCGTTCCTGGTCCTTCCCTCTGTCCCTGCCTGTGTGTCCCTCGTTCTGTCCCTTCTCATCTCTTACCTCCATCACTTCACTGTGAGGCAAATGCAAAAAAGGTAAAAGAAAAAATGTGCTGACCTCGCTCTCTCAAGAAATGTATTTCTGTTAAAAATGCTCCAGGAATTTCAGATCCCAGCAGAGAGTGACAAAACGAGGCAGAAGAGGTTTTTTGGTTGGTTTTTGGGGTTTTTTTGGGTTTTTTTTGTTTCAAAGCTGGAACAGTTGCTGCAGCAAGATCAGAGCCTGGTTTACTGGGTTCTCACTGCTTCACTGTGCTCTAACCATCCTGGAGCCTCTTTCAAAATTAAATGGCTTTTGGATCTGCTTGTCCTTCTGTCATGCTCTGGAGAGAGCCTGTTAGGAGTGGGTGGGTAGAAGCTCTGGCAGCCAGAGCCCTGTGGGACCCTGGGGGACATACCCCCATGGCAGGTGCTGGCGTTGTGTCCAGCAGCCGGACCCTGTCCCTGGGTGCTGACACTCTGCTCCTGATCCCGCAGGTCCCTGTGCTTCGGCCCATGGACCTGATGGTGGAGGCCACTCCCCGGAGGGTGTTCGCCAATGCACACACCTACCACATCAACTCCATCTCCGTCAACAGCGACTACGAGACCTACATGTCAGCGGATGACCTGAGGATAAACCTGTGGAACTTTGAAATCACAAATCAAAGTTTTAGTATCCTTTGGTGTGTGTGACAGAGGACAGCCCTGGGTCCCGGTGGGCCCAGCCCCACGGGGCGCGGCAGGGCCATGCCCATGCTGTGGGGACAGGGACAGTGGGCAGTGCAGCGGGCACTTGGCCTTGCACTGGCTGTGGTGCTTGGTGCAGGAGCGTCGCTCTCTGGCAAGGCTGGCAGGGGCTCAGGAGTACAAATGGTGCTGCCTCCTCTGCACCTGACTGTGGAGAGCGCTGGAGGTGCCCAGTCCCCTGCGTCATTGTCAAAGCACTGCCCTCTCATCCCTGCCCGCGCTGGCGGTGGCATGCCAGGCTGTGTCCAGTCCTGCCCAGGCTGTCACATGGAGCTGCTCCCTCCGCGACACAGGGCTCAGCTGGCACTGCCACCGCTGCTGATGTCACTCGATGTGTGGGTGGCACATTTCTGAATTTGCCTGAGGGTCTGGCGGGGCAGGCGGGGGGAGGGGGATCTGCAGTGACAGAGGAGACAGATGCCTTGGGGAAGATGGAAGCACTAATGGTGCGGTCCCTGTTATGCCCTGTAGCGGGTGACAGGCTGCCAGTCACCGCTCTAAAAATGAGCTCGTGCCAGTCACCCTCGTAACAGCCACATCAGAAATAATAACACAGGGCACGAATCATTGGTGATATTTATATGGTGCTTCCTGCTGAGAAATCCCTGGGGCATGGTTTAGGCAGCTGGAGAGGATTTTGGCAGTCACAGGCATGTGGCTGTGGGAGCTCTGAGTGGCTGTGGTGCCTGCTTATTTTCAAGGATGAGGCTGAGGAGTACTAAATCTGGGTCAAACCTCAGGGAGTTCAGATGGCCCTTAGGGGGTTCAGAGTTCAGAGGGACTTAGATCGGGGGTTTCTGTTGGTTGTTGTGCTGTTGCTGTTTTCAGCAACGTCACGATGTTGCACTAAGAGACATTTGCTGTGGCCCCGGGGTGCATGGGCACATCAGATCTCGTCCAGACATCTGGTTGTCCAGCCATGGTACCAGAGCTGGGGCTCCCAGCTGAGCACAAAACGTGTCAGATCTTGGCTTTCTGCCGTGCTGGTGCGAGCTGGTCCCACTCCCTGCTGCGGTGTGGCCCCGCACAGTGGTGCCAGCCCCGAACACGGAGTTAGCGTGGGGTGAGGGGACAGTGCCCAGAGACAGCGGCCGGAGGGAGAGCCTGGGCTCTGGCTCTGGGCTGAGCTGCGTGGGCTCCTTGACTAGCCCTGCCAGACATCGTGGACATCAAGCCGGCCAACATGGAGGAGCTGACGGAGGTGATCACAGCCGCTGAGTTCCACCCGCACCACTGCAACACCTTCGTGTACAGCAGCAGCAAGGGCACCATCCGCCTGTGCGACATGCGCACCGCCGCACTCTGCGACCGCCACGCCAAGTGTGAGTGCGGCTGCCAGGGCCCGTCGGGTTAAAAGAGAGCAAAAAAGGGAGTACAGAGACCCACCTGGGCTTGGCTCTGCCCTACCACCTCATCCCTTCTCCCCCCGGTGTGCCAGGCTGCAGTCCCAGTGGCCACCCACCCTCACACACCTCTGCCTGTCCCCAAGAGGAGCACCTTCCCCTGAGTGTTGGCCCCACACCTTTGGGGGCAGGTTAAAAGCACCACGGTGGTGTTTTGGGTCCAAGGGGTGTCAATGTGCAGCCAGTACTGAGCTGTCAGTGCTGAAGGCAGGCCCGGAGACGGTGATGTGTGGTACAGCCCTGGGCTGCTGTGCTGCGTGCCTGGGCAGCCAAACCCTGTTTCTCCTCTTCTTGAGGGGGTTTGCTTCAGAAAGTGGCCAGTTGGTATCCCTTGGGAAATTGAGATTTTCAGTATTCCAGGTGTGATAATGTTACAAGAACAAGATGCACAAGCTGGGTGGAACTGAGTGCAGCCCCCCACTAACAACCTGCCTCCAGCAAGCCCCTGGCTGCATTTGGGTTTGCATCTCCTGGAATGATGGGGAACTACACCCCAACAGCTGCTGCTGGGCTGCTGAGTCACGGCTGCCGTCTGATTCCTGTTTTTAGCCTGGAGTAAAGAGGACAGAGGAAAGCTCACATTGCTGGAAGGAGATTGGGAAATGTGGAATGGCAGCCTTCCTAAATCCTGAGCAAAACACACCTGGTCTGTTCCTGCATTTCCTGGCCATGGCTCACAGTCTGGACAACAATGGCTCCCAGTTGAAAATCAGAATACAGTTAAGGAGCTAACAAAATTCATTTTCGTGACACTTGAGTGGCAGAAGCTGTTGGCATTTCCCTTTGTTTGGGCACAGCCTGGTGCCACCAGCTCTCGGCAGCACACCAGCCCTGGTGCATCCCGCTCGGTGTGACCTCTCTGGTGGCATCCTGACTGATTCCCTCCGAAGCATCAGCTGCAGTCACTTGTGGTTCAGCAAATGTGGGAGTCAAAACTGAGACAGTTCATCAAAGTTCAAAATGAAAAGCAACATTGGCTTTTGGAGCAAATCCTTCAACAGAGACATTTAATAACTCAGTATTTAACAAACCTGCAGACGATGACACATCTTGTCAGGTTTATGTACATGGTGAAGTCACTGCTCAGGGCAGCTCTGACTTGGCAATTCTCTTATTAAGGTTTGTTTGCCCACATTACTGGAGGCTCCTGCGACCTGTGACGTCTGTGTTTACCCACAGCATGGAGCTGGCCTGAGGGAACAGCAACCTGGACAGAAATGTCTGCTCCCTGGGGACGTGAGGTGCTGATCGGAATGCCTGCTCCCTGGGAATGTGAGGAGCCATGTGCCGCAGTGCTCGGAGGGACAGCAGCCCTGTGAGAGCATACTTGCCCTGGCTCACAAGCGCATGGAAATCCTATGCATTATCCAAAGCACCACGGGAAGCCAGAGGGGAGGCTGGGATTCCAGGAGCAGCTGATAATGCCAGCAAAATCAATCCTGTTTGGAAATGATATGGGGAAGTGAGGAAAAGCCCTGCTGGGGTTCTGCAGTTATTTCCCAATAACTAAAAGCATTAGGCTTTCCACTTGTTTTTTAAGGAGCCACTTGTCATTGTACCAGCCCAGCTCCTCAACTGCAGACTCAAGGCACAGCCTACTTCCCCCAGGACCTCCTCCTCCTCGTCCTTTCCCTGCTGTGTGCGCTGCTGCAGCTCTGCTGGAGTGCTGCTGGATGGTTATTCTTTGCTGAAAGCATCTTCAGCTTTGGGTAAAAATAAAAATCTGCTGTGATCAGGTAACTGACAGCTGCAGCTTCACCCTCTGACATTGCAGGAGTGTCCCTACAACAATCCATCTTCCCTGGCTGGCAGTGCTGCCTTTGGATGAGCCCCAGCCACACTCGGCATGGCTGCAGATCCCCAGGCACGGCATGGAAAGGCCACGAGTCCCTGAGGAACAGGATCATCCCGCGGCCGTGCAGCCTTCCAGGGCCATCTTGGGGTTCAGTGTGTCCCCTTGGAAAGGGGGCTGGGAAGGCTGCTGCAGAAGGGAACTGGCAGAGAGAGCTGGTGCGGGCAGGGCAGCACCTGCTCAGTGCCAGAGAAAATAGGTTTGTTGTATAAGAGAGAATTAGTGCTCAGAAATCCTTTCCATGAGCTCAGCAGCCCAGATCTGCTTCTGCGGCAGAAGCAAAGCCACGCAAAAGCCTTCAGTGTAAAGCAAAAATAGCTGCCCTGAGCCCCTCGCCTGCCTGGCCAAGGGCTTTGGTTCGCAGACCCACTCAGGGACTGGGCAGCACCAGCTGTGTGCCGGGACCCCCATCCTGGCACCTCCTCTGTGTGTCTGTGTGCTGGGACCCCCATCCTGGCACCTCCTCTGTGTCTCTGTGCGTGCTGGGACCCCATCCTGGCACCTCCTTGTGTGTCTCTGTGCGTGCTGGGACCCCCATCCTGGCACCTCCTTGTGTGTCTCTGTGCCGGGACCCTGGCCATGGCACTGCCTGTGCGCTGGGACTCCAGGCCCAGCAGAGCCCCTGCTGCTGCCAGTGCAAGGGCCAGGGACAGTCCCCACACCCTGGGGCGGGGCAGGTGACCGTGGCCCTGCTGCCCATTGCCAGCGTCACCCAGTGCCAGAGCCCTCACAGGAGATCTGTGCCTCATGACTGACCTGTTGTGAGCAGCAGACAGAAGTCCAGGGTTCAGCTGCTCTCTGGCTGCCTCAGATCTTTATTTTCTGCCGTTGCTACCACTACTTCAATTGAAAATGCCACCAGGTTTCTGCTAGTGATGAAAGGCTGCGGCTCTGGGTCCTGCTGCGGACAGTGTCTTTTCTGCTTTGTAGACATCATTTATACAGGCACTTCAGACATTTTCCCCACTATCCTGGAACCCCAGGACTTGGTGAGTGGGTGACAAACCTGAGCCCATGTGGGTGCTGGGTATGGCATCGTGTCACTGCTCCCCCCAGGAGCTTCCCGTGGTGCCAGGACAGGGAGGCATGTCCCTGGGCTGAGAGCAGGGCGCTCCTGCCTCAGCTAATGCTGGGCTTGTTCTTTCCTCTTGCACAGTTTTTGAAGAGCCCGAAGACCCAAGTAACCGGTCGTTTTTTTCTGAGATCATCTCCTCCATCTCTGATGTCAAGTTCAGCCACAGTGGAAGGTACATCATGACCCGGGACTACCTCACTGTCAAGGTGTGGGACTTGAACATGGAGAACCGGCCCATTGAGACCTACCAGGTGAGTGTGGCACAGCCAGGTGCAGCAGTTGGGCACCCTTGAGTTCCTTCCTGAGCCACACCCTGGGCCAGCGGCAGGAGTGCCAAATGCTCACCTGATGCGTGGGAGTTTTATGCCTGTGGATGGTGGAAAGCAGAGTTGTTAAATGTGGGCTCAAGTGGCCTGGTGAGCTGTCACCATGTCCCCAGGCTGGGGGCGGCTGAGGAGGGCCAGCTGGGAGGCCTTGTGCAGAGCAGCCCTGTTGCTGTCACCCTTTGCTGGGGGATGTCCCCTGGCACTGCCTGCTGGTGCCCAGGCCAGCTGTGGAGTGTGCTGGAGGTGCTTAGAGAGGACTGTGGCTGTGGGAGGGCACAGGACGCCAAGCAGTGCCCAACGCTGCTGGCAGGGCTGTGCTCAGTGTGGGGCTGGGCTGGGCTGGGTGTGCCAGCGCCACTGAGCCAGGCTGGCACTGCCATTCCTGTCTGTGCTCACCAGGGGCTGGGCTGGGCTGGGCTGGGTGTGCCAGCTCCCAGGAGCCAGGCTGGCACTGCCATTCCTGCCTGTGCTCGGTGTGGGGCTGGGCCGGGCTGGGTGTGCCAGCCCCACTGAGCCGGGCTGGCTCTGCCATCCCTGGGTTGCACCTGGCAGCGTGGGGTCCTCACCCTGTCCCTCCTGCCCACAGGTCCACGACTACCTGCGGAGCAAGCTCTGCTCGCTCTATGAGAATGACTGCATCTTTGACAAGTTCGAGTGCGTGTGGAACGGCACTGACAGGTGAGCAGTGGCGGCGTGGCCGTGTTCAGCCCAGGGATGCTTGCTTTGGTTCGGCCCAAGGGTCCCATGGCCCTTTCCTGGGCTTTGGTTGGGTGCGGGGTGTGGAGAGCTGCGACAGGGACCATCTGCACCTGCAGCTTGTACACAAGTGGCGATGTCTGAAGGTCCTGCTCTCTCCTGGACAGAATCAGTTCCACCTCCGTTACCCACAGCTGGAGGAAGGTGGTAATGGTTTAGCTCCAGATTGGCAAAATCTGGGGATAATCAGTGTCCAGGTGTGCCACACTGAGCGGGGTGGCAGAAGTGTGTGAGCAGGGCTGTCATGGCTTTTGTCTGAGCCATCAGAGTGAGCTGACAAGGCACAACTGGGCCTGAGCCAAATTCCAGTGCTTACCCAAATCTCATTATGCCTCTGAATATTGTCTGCCTCTGGTCACCAGCAGCTCGCCTCTGAAAAGGTGTGAAAATCATCTGTCCTTCCCCCTTGCAGTGTCATCATGACTGGCTCCTACAACAACTTCTTCCGCATGTTCGACCGCAACACCAAGCGCGATGTGACGCTGGAGGCGTCACGGGAGAACAGCAAACCCCGCGCCATCCTCAAACCCCGCAAGGTCTGCGTGGGTGGAAAGCGCAGGAAAGATGAGATCAGCGTGGACAGTCTGGACTTTAGCAAAAAGATCCTGCACACAGCTTGGCACCCCTCCGAGAACATCATCGCTGTGGCAGCCACGAACAACCTGTACATATTCCAGGACAAGGTTAATTAGGAGGACCAGGTGTTCTTTAGGAGTCTCATGTACTGATACCAGTAAACACATGGTTTCAACTGTTCCTTTTCTTTCTTTCTTTTTTTGTTTTCCTTTCCTTCCTGTTCTTTGTTCAGGTTCCTGCTCTGCAGATCGCAGGTGTGCAGAGGAGCACTGGGGCCCCCCAGCCCAGGGGACTCACCCCAGACACCACATCCACCCGGGGAGAGCTGGGACTCCTCACAGGGTGGCGCGGGGGTGTCAGGCCTGGCTGCCCCATGTCCCCAGGCATGTCCCCAGGCAGTGCTGGGGTGGCAGTGACCCTCTGCCCAGTGGCTGAGGGGGTGAAGTGGCAAGGCTGTCGGCTGGGGAAGAGATTGGGGGAGTAACCCACCGTGGCCCCTGGCCAGCTCTGGTGGCAGTGGTCCCACCCCAATTGCTTTAAACCTGATCCCAGAAATATTCCACCTGTTGTGTTAAAGATTGGAACGTCGCCTCCCTTTGCCATTTTCCACATTTGTCTTTTTATTGCAATTATTTTGTGTTTTACCGACAGAGACAGCAAAACCAAACATAAAATGGGAAAGTTCAGTTTTGCAATGGACAAACTTAAGGGGGGGGTATGTGCTGCACCCCCAGGTGTGTCTGCTCCAGCCAGGTTGCCCCCCCAGCCCCCAGAACCCTCCTGAGGATTTGGCTTTGTAGATACTGTGGTGCCTTCTTTGGTATATGAAATACCTTTATAAATGATGCTTCCAACCTGCATTGATCGCAAACCAAACCAACCCTGGGCTCTGCTGCAGTTCTGGGCTTTGCTTTGGTCATTTTCCTCATTCTGTTGTGAGCTCTTGCATGTCGTGACTGACTGTGTCTCTCTTTCTCTCTCTCTTTTTTAATTAATTTATTTATTTATTCAATTTTTTTAAAGACGAAGTCTAAGTTGCTAATTTATGACCTAAAAAAGAATCCAACTGTATATTGCTGTTAGCCCCTTACTCTGTCAGAGAGAGGCTATCTGCAGTCCTACATTATAATAACATTGATAAAATAATAAAACCAGTAACTCTTTCTCTTTGCATGGTGAGGCTGCCTCTTTCTAGTCTACAGGTTGGTAAAGTCCCTCTTTACTTGAGCAACTGTTCAATAAAAAAAGATTGACTGGATTTTCTGTAAATCTGAAAACTGCTCCTGCAGCAAGAAGCAAACGATGTCAATTCCAAAATTCAACACCGTCCTTTTGGCAGTGGCTCCACAAGGGTGATCCTGTTGCCATCCTTCCCGTGGGGACAGCGCGCACCCCCAGCACCCAAGGCCTTCAGAGACCACGACAGGAGTCACCAAGGGCCAGGTGCCCCCAGGACAGCCTCTCTGCAGGCCCATGAGGATCAGGGCATGTCCCGAGCAGGGAAAGGAACTGGTACACACCACGGAACTCATGGACTGCGCGCACAGCCCAGAGCTGCTTGGAGGCAGGAGCCCCCGCGCCACTTTCGGAGGAGCCATCCCAAGGGAAAAACAAAGTGCACTGGCTTACCCATTTATTCCAAGGGATGGCTTTCAGGAGTAACTTTTTTTAAAATGAAATGGTAAAATAAAATAGCAAGAGTAAATGAACCATTTTATAAGAAAATGCTCTTTTTTGGTTCTGTAAGGAAAGCCTGTGCTGCGGTGTCAGAAGTAAAGTTGTCCTGAACGTGTCTGTGTGGTCGGTGCCTGTTGTGCCTCGCGCGTGGGGGACAGCTCTGCGGTGCCCAGGGCTCTGGGCTGGGGTGGCTGCGAGGGCTGTGCTGGTGGGGGATGGCCAGGGGATCCCCGAGACCCCAGGGGTTCTGGGTCCCTCTGGGTGCGGCACAGGGGACACCGTGCAATGTGGGAGTGGGAGCGCCCGCGGGTCCCCCTGCACAGGACGAACCTCGGAGCTTGACAGAGCCCTGGAAGGAGCTGCCAGTCCCTCCCCAGTCTCCGCCACAGTTCTGGGCTCTTCCTGGTGATGAATTTAAACAGCAGCCCCTAATTAGCAGCTGCAGGGCATGGACTGTGCCATTAGGGAGATGTTCCTCACTCATTTACCTTCACATTAGCTGCAGGACCTAAATCAACTGAAACAGCAGGAACTGAGCCCTGGCTCTGCTCAGTGTGCTGTGGCACATCCTGGGTTGCTGGATCTGGATGCTCCACCCGGCTGAAGTAAGTTCAACTTTTTTCAAAAGTGGAATTTCCTTCACTTTCTTAAGCTCTGGATTTAAGCTCTGCACTGCTGGGAGTGCTTGGCCACAGAGGGCAGGGCCAGCCGGGGGAACCTCCTGGGCTGCAACAGGACTGGAGCTAGGAAAGCTGTCAGCATCACTTACACCTCTCTGGGCGAGGATTCCACAGCTGGGGAAACAGGGGACTCTGCCCAAGGGGCTGCCAGCTCCACGGTCCAGCAGCAGCCCCAGCCAGGAGCCCTGCACGTGGGCATGATTGCTTTATCCACAGAATAAACAAATAAATAAATCTTAATGAACATGTAATCTCCATAAACCAGATCAATTAAAATTAATAGCCATCTTATTTAATGAACAAGTTAACATATTCTAAAACAGGCATAACAAACACACAGCTTCCCACGGGGCTGTGCTGAGCAAGAGGAAATCTGTTTACTGACAGAGCCTGGGACTGGGCACAGGGACGCAACTCCCGGCACAGTGTCCTGCTCGGGGCACCTCCTGTGTCCCAGCCACGACCATGGCCACACAAGGGCACTGTGCTGGCAGCAGCACATGGGCCATGTCAGAGGTGGGGAGGGCAGAGGGGGTCCCCTGTACCCCCCTGCGATGAGCTGACCTGGCTGTCACACAGGAAGATTGTCCCACACCCCAGCCAGGGCTGCCCTGGCCCCGCAAGCCTCCCTGGCCGCTTGTGGTTGGACTTTCTGGCTGGGAGCTGAATGCCCACTGGGTCTCACACTTTTGGCCTCACCGAGCTGCAATCCTCATTGCTCCACCTCCGCTCCCAGCAGAGGCATCGCCTGGCACTGGTTTTGGATGGCTTGGGTACCCCCAGCAGTGGAAGGGGCAGACACCGACAGGGGAGGGACAGCTGCCCTGCCCAGGGGCACTGCAGAGCACTGCTCCACTGTCAGCGGCACCAGTCCCTCCTGGCTGTCCCCACCTGTGCCAAACAGCCCTTCCCTCAGTGCTCAGCCTGCGAGTCCTGGCCCTGGCCAGCAACTCCAACTGCGGACAAAAATCACTGGTGAGGGTGGGGGAGGAAGGGACCCTGTGTTTCGAGTGGAGTCAGGAGATTGATGAGTCGCTGCCCTTTGCGTGGGCCTTGCACAATTGGCACTGACCTCACTGCAGCAGCCAGCGCCCCTCGACCACTCTCATTCACAAGTTCTTTAAGAATGGCCAATTAGGTCTAATATAAAATGGATTATTGCTTATTAGACACAAGAAATAATAGAGTAAGGAGCTAAACCAATCAAAAACTACACAAAAATGAAATAGGCAAGAAGAAAACTACTAGGAGATAAAATGCATAGAGCGAAAAGTTTCCTATTATTACAGTCAGCAAAGAAATAATGCAATTTAGGAACCAATGTATCTTACCAACTCCAGTTGGTGATGGAATATACATCACAATCCTCTCTCAGTCCTTAGGCAGTGACTACAGAACCGTGTCCAGCTCCGTGGCGAGGCTTTTCCATGCTCAAGTGTAGTGCAGAAAGCTTCTACCTCTGTGGTGATTCGCGTGTCTTTTATTTATCATCATGTTGATATCAGTTTATGTAGGGTAGATTGTTTACTTTTTGAGTTTTAGGGTTTAAGGAGGACGAGGTGCAAATCAGGAATAAAGAAGAGTTTGTGGAGGTCGCTTTTTGGTTGTAGCAACCGGACAAGTCTAGTAAATTACTCTTTTACTTTTTTTGGTGTTTTTTAGTTTAGTTTTTTTCCAGTGGAGTTTACTGGTTTACATATTTTTGTTTAATATATTGTGTTAGAGAATTTTACAATAATTTAAACAAATGCACACACACACATGTATAATTAGTTTCATTGTTTTAGGGGAGGTGATGAATTTTAATTTATTTTACTTATTTAGGATGTAATTTTAACTGCTTTTTTTTTTTTTAAAGATGGGAATAGATAATTAAAACTGATTAGGTTATATTTAGGGTGTAATTTTTTTTTACTGTGCCAATCAGAATAAAGGTATAGCTATATTAAAATAATACTTGTAGAAACTACAAAGGATATACATATACATTAATTAAAATTATTGAAATTATTAAATTATTTAGTACTTTTTATAGTACTAAATAGTACTAAATAAAGTGCTAAATTAAATTATTTAGTACTTTAATAGTACTAAATAGGGTTTTAATGTTACATGAATTAAGTTAAATTTTTTTTAAAATTTTTTTTAAGAGAAAATGGTTGTCTTTAAATTTACATATTTTGTTGATCCAAATTTTGTAAATTTGGAGTATGATTCATACACTGACTATTCATGTTAGAACTACAATTATTAAGTTAATTTACACTTTGAGAACAGAGTTAACAATTGTTTTGATTAGTTATTAGTGTTATGGTTTGTATTAGCTTGAGATGGGTGCTTTCTTTTCATGGGTTAGATAGTATTTGTTTGTTTTAGGTTAGAATGAGTTATGGAAGTTTTAACATTTTTTTGTGGTTTTTCTTTTATTACAATTAGTTGTAAGGTTTTATTAGGGTGGTTGACGTTATTCAGTATTGTTGAAAACGTAGGTATAAAAATGCAAGTAGTATTGTAATTAACATTTTGATTACAATGGATTTACTGCTTGGTGTGCAGTCTCCTATGTTTTTCTGTGTGTTGAGTGGGTGTTATTTGTTTTTAGGAGTCCATGAATCTTTGAAGTTTCTGCAGCTCTGTAGGTAGGAAAGAGTTTTTCTCTTTCTGCTTGAGCATTTTTTGTTTCATGTTTGGGGTGCACGCTTAGTTTTGTATTTGGTGCGGATTTATTAAATATTTAAAGTTATTAGAGAAACTAAACCAGCAGAACTTAAATAGTGAAGAACATGAAATAATGATAAACGTTAAATAGTGATAAACGTTAAAGAGTGATAAACTTTAAATAGTGATAAACGTTAAATAAATAGTGTTAAACGTTAAACAGTGATAAACGTTATATAGTGATAAACGTTAAACAGCGATAAACGTTAAATAAATAGTGGTAAACGTTAAATAGTGGTAAGCGTTAAACAGCGATGAACGTTAAAGAAATACAATAAATGTTTTCAGAGGATCGCTCTCCTTTCGGCCTGGGGCTGCAGAGCCGCTGCTATTTCTGCTGCTGCCACGCGGGGGCGGCGTGGGGACGGTTTGGAGGCTCCATTGGCGATGGATTTTGCTCGGAGCAAAACCAAATTCGTTACAGAAAAAACGAAAGTTTAAAACGTGGGGAACACTTCCTGGGAGCTGATTTTATGTTGGTGATTATTGGAATTAGTAGCTGCCCGGGCCATGGGTCTTTGAGTGTTTGTTAGCATTATTGGAACGACTTCAGTTTGGGGTAGCTTTACTATAGCTCGTTGGTTCGCTGTTGTTTTGAAAAGTTTTAATTTTGTTATGTGGAGTTGTTTTAAAAGACAAAGGGCTCAGGAAAGTTAGTGAAACCGGGTTATTCATTGCTTTATATTTATTATTTATCTGGTACAGCGCAGAAGGGAATGTTTTATTCTCTCTGGGCTTGTGTGGTTTAAGGTAATGTTTTAGCAAACCCTTGGTACGTTCCACAATCCCATTTGTCTGTGGATAATAAGGTGTGTGGAAAATTTACTTTATATCTTTTTTTCGGTTCAGTCTTGTACTGTCACGCTGGTGAAACGTGATTTATTTTTACTTTGTACAGAGTCTGGGATAGGAAGGCTAGAAAACGATTTGCTAAGTTCTAAGACTTTTTTTGTGTTAGCGTGCTTGCTTTTAGTGGTCTTTAATCGTTCAGATACGATTTTAACACTTGTTAGTATGTACTTGTAACCATTAGATGTTTTTAAAGGTTCAATATAATTGATTTGCTAGGTTGATTAGAGTGTGTTATTATTTTTGATGTATTAAGGTGGTGATTGGGCTGGGTGATTTTGTTTGAGTCTCAGGTGGGAATGTTTTTGCACATCTTTTTGGTTATTGGCCACCCTCTACTTTGTGCTGCAAAAGAGAGTTTTTTCTTTAGTATGTTTTAATTTACAATGCAACTACTCACTGAATCAGTACTAGTGTTGTGGGTTTTCTAATTTACTGCTTTTGATTTTTTAAAATTTTTGATACCTGATTTACTTTGTTGTTTTAATATGTTTATAAGGTTTGGTTATTTGCATGTGCCTTAACCCAGTTTATCAGGATTTTTTGGTTTTGAGCTTGTGTTATTTTAATTTTTTTTTTTTGCTAAATTGCTTTTTTATTTGTTAATTCAATGTTTTTTACTGGCACAACTATTGTGTGGCTCCAGCCCACACAGTGTGAGAGTCTGCATATGCTTTTTTTTGGTTTTTTCTTTTTTTGCTGTTAATAATACGTTTTTTAATTTTCTTGTGTATTTTTAAATTTTCCTTTTATTACTTCTACTTTTGTTTTAATATTCAGAGCTACTGCTCTGTTTTTTTATTTACTATCAATGCTTGGCTGAGGCATCAGTAAACTAAATACTCTTTACCTCAGAATTTGAGGTAAGGGTAGGGACATGTGATAGAGGACTAATCTTGTACGGCTGTGGTACCAATGTGTTTGGAGTTAGAGTTATTTGCAGTTCTGTAGGCTTTGTTGGTTCTTCAGTGATTCCATCTGTGATTCCTGAAAGGTATATAAACTACTTGTGAACTGTGGGGTTTTTTGCAACATTTTCAGGTGGAGCACAGCCTTTTCTAACACTGGCTGGCAGAGTGAAAGGTTGATTGTGTTGGATTTTTTTTACTTGTTTAAGGGCCCTGGTAAGAGACAAAACTTCTTTTTTTCAGTCAGAATATCTTTTTTTTTGGTGTTTTTAAATGTTGAGGAGCTGAATTTCAGGGGAGGTTTTGGTTTTTGTAGGTTTTTTTGGAACAGATTACAGTAAGTTTTATGTTTAGTAAAACCCCATTCAGCTATTATAAGGTTACTGATGAACAGGGTTAAGCGATTGGTAAGTTTTTAATTTGTTTATTAACTGTTTTACCTTGTTACATTGACATTGCAGGGAGAGTTCTGCAAGTTTTAATTTTTGTATCTCATTCATCAATTTCTCATTCTTTTTTATCATTTGTTCTCTCCATTCCCAAGCAGAGTTTAAACACAGGGCAAGTGTGGGACAAATAATTCCCTTTTCTTTGGTGTTTTTCAGTGATGTTTGTTTTTAATCTATTTTCTCTTTTATTTTTCTCCACTGAAACTAGTTATCTGTGGGCTAGGGATCGATTTCAATATAAATATTGCATCTTTGTAGATAATTTGTTAGCTCTTTACTTTCAATTTTCAAATCGTTTGCTATTATCCTGCCAACTACACCAAAAAAGTTACGAGTGGAGTCAGGAGATTGATGAGTCGCTGCCCTTTGCGTGGGCCTTGCACAATTGGCACTGACCTCACTGCAGCAGCCAGCGCCCCTCGACCACTCTCGTTCACAAGTTCTTTAAGAATGGCCAATTAGGTCTAATATAAAATGGATTATTGCTTATTAGACACAAGAAATAATAGAGTAAGGAGCTAAACCAATCAAAAACTACACAAAAATGAAATAGGCAAGAAGAAAACTACTAGGAGATAAAATGCATAGAGCGAAAAGTTTCCTATTATTACAGTCAGCAAAGAAATAATGCAATTTAGGAACCAATGTATCTTACCAACTCCAGTTGGTGATGGAATATACATCACAATCCTCTCTCAGTCCTTAGGCAGTGACTACAGAACCGTGTCCAGCTCCGTGGCGAGGCTTTTCCACGCTCAAGTGTAGTGCAGAAAGCTTCTACCTCTGTGGTTATTCGTGTGTCTTTTATAGTGTAAAAGTGTGTCTTTCGGTCACGTACTCATTTTTTACCTTTCTACATCCGCTCTCCATCCCAAGATGTGATTTCTTGGTTGGAGGCCCCAGACTTTTGGGTGCCAAGAGATAACCTCTTGCTGGGCTTTTGACCAGCCTGAGTTATTTCTATGCACCAGCCCTGAGAAAAAGGGGAGAATGTCCTGCCACAGCCCTCGGCTCAGAGCAACAGATGCACGTAAACAGACACAGCAGAAACAAACTGGCCCTGCCTGCCCTGCCAGCTCGTGCTCAAGCAAGAGACAAAAGAACTAAACTGGAAAATCCTTCTGCTCACCCCCCGTGCCCACGTGCTGACCCCACACTGCTCAGAGGCACAGGTCCTGTTCTGCCAAACACAGCCAACAATGTAGGCGGTATCACTTCAGTCGTTTGCTTTACTCATAAATTCACAAGTCCAACAAAATCCAACAGAAATTGGGATTAGGCCTGTACAATCCATATATAAAAAGGGTTGGTTTATTGTAGTTCAAATACATAAACTGAACAATCCCAACATTTCAAAATTAAACTTTAGAAACACAAGTTTAACATTCAAAACAGGAGTATAGTTTACAAGAATTGCCCAGAGGGAGTATGCACAGTCTAATCCAGAAGTATGTAAAGATCACTTTATTGTAAATAAAAACGTGTTTATACAACCGTCCTGGCCTGCTCGGTCACCTCTGGGATTTCCAGCTTCGAGCAGAAGTTATTAGACAGAACTTCACTTGGGTAGAGCAACCTGACTGCTGCAAATCAATGGCTGGGGCAGGAACAGAGCAGCCTGTGAACAAAGCTGGCTTGGTCTCCAAGTCCCCGTTCTCCACTCAGCTCCAACCCTGGCTTTAATGGATTTAGTTCCATTCCCAAGGGTGGAAGCAGAAAACTGGGCCTGGTGTTTCCAGAGCAGGCTGCCGGTGATCAATAATTTAAGCTATCAGAGCGTGTCACCTTCTCAGCCACGGAGTGCGGGGAGCAGGAGGAGCGGATGGCACATGTAGGACACGCTCGAAGCACAACAAGATCACCCTTGGGACTCACATGTAGGACACTGCTGAGGGGAAAGCGCAGGTACCAGACACCAACACCTCACACACACCGCCCCGAGACCTGCAGCCACCAAACAGCCCACACCTTGGGAGTCATCAGTCATGCTCCAATTAACTCATAAATACCTTTAATGTGGGTTTTTGTTGCTGCTGATTTTCCCCCCAGAGATCATTTTATGTTCACTAATGCTGCTTCTGCCTCTGCCTCCTCAGATGTTTGAATATATTCACGGCAATGGATGTGTGTAACCTGACAGATGGCTCATGCAAGCGTTTGGATCTAACAGACACCCTTGGGTTAGGAGCATTCCGTAACTATTTCGTTGTTCTCCGCGTGGGCTCGGAGGCGGTGGGGGGTGGGGGAGGGCCGCGCCGGTCCAGGTCATCCACATAGGACACGATGAGCTTGCGCCGCTCCTCGGGCACGCAGTCCAGCACCAGGTACCGCTTGTCGTTCTGCAGGATCTTCTCTACATCCTTCAGGTGCTGATCAGACTCCTGGATCAGCTTTTTGGATCTGAAAGCAAGCAGAAGAATTACCACTGCAGTGCGGTGTAGGAGGCGGGAGCCCCGGGAACCCCCGGGAACCTCCAGGGAAACCCCCCGGGAAACCCCCAGGGAAACCCCCCGGGAAACCCCCCGGGAAACCCCCCGGGAAACCCCCAGGGAAACCCCCCGGGAACCCCCCCGGGAACCCCCAGGGAAACCCCCCGGGAAACCCCCAGGAACCTCCCCGGGAACCTCCCGGGCTGGAGGACGCTGCCCCACGGTAAGGCAGCTCAGGAGCCAAGGCACAGGCCAGGCAGGGAAGGGTGCAGAGAGCTGGCCATCTTCTGAGCTACAAGGATGTAACCTTAGGCTGGGACTGGGCACGGAACAGTGCTCTGGGCACAGCAAACACAGGCTCGCTGCCTACACCTTGTGCTGCGTTACTTGAGCACCAAGAAAGACCCAAATCCCTTAGACATCAACTTGTGCTAGGCAAAACCAGACAGCAGTTTGCTGCTGTTTGTATGGCAAAGCACAATAAAAGCCAAGTCCTGCGCTAGCATCACACTCTCCACCTGTAAGTGATGAATTTGGTCTCTTTGAGCAGCGTCCGGAAGTCAGCTTTGGCAGTGATGTATTTGTCTCGGATGTATTCTTCAAACTCCCTTTGCTTTTTCTGAAAGATGAAAGATAAACTTAAACCACTGCATGCAGCTCCAGCACTTACTGCAACTGAACACACTGAACACCACCAATAATTACATGTTAATTTCCTTACACTCTATACATATTTTATTTTTAAAAAATTATATTTAACTACTAACACCCGTGTCCACACAGAGCAGAACCCACTGCTGCAGCCACTTCTCTGTACCCTGCACCAGACTGGAAGTCGGCTAGAGTGAAGCAAATCACATACCCTGTCACTCGAAGAGAATTTAATGCACCTTGGATCTTCTTTAATGATTTTTTTCACTTCCTTCCAGGTTGATGTTAAAGTTATCTTTCAAAGAAGCAAAAATAGTTAAATTAAAAGTAGATTAGATTCTAAGACTATGGAATGCAAACACTACTAACCTCTGAAGCCTTTAAATATATCCCAAGTCCACTGACGAAGTTGCTGTTAAGTGTTGGGTTCTGATTACTTGTACTATTACATTTGTATTTTTAAAATTAGTTGATTTTACATAGTGACTCTTCTTTTGTATTTTGAGATGGCATTTTCAGATCAAGGTCCTCCAAATATCATTTACTTTCCAAAGTCTTTATCTAGTACAATTATGTATATTAATGGGTTGTTTAAAATTACCTGCAGAAAACTTGCCTCTAAATAAAATAACTAATGCGTTAAAAATGAGGTAAAAACCTCCAGGTTAAATGAAAGCTGCCTGAAGTTGGCACGCAACTAAAAAAGAGGAAACCTCACTACACTCCCAACACACAGAATCGGGGATGAATTCCACAGCATGAAAAGAGTGAAAGTTCAGGTTCAGCAGGAGAACATCAAAACAGATGAACTGGCTAAGACCATACTGATGGCAATTATGGCAAACACCCTGAATATCTGAAAGAGCCAGACAGTGAAGAGTATCAAATAACTCAGTGCTGAAGAAATAAAAAGAAGATGAAAAGATCATTGACTAGAAGTTTATATATAAATTAACTGTATGTTCAAAGTAACATTCCAGGTAAACAGGAAAGGAAACATAATGCACAAATTTTGTTATGAAGGTGAAAAGAGAGTGGTAAAGCAAGGGGCCCCGGGAATAAAACCAAACCAATCAGATTGTGAGAAAGAAAAACAGAAATCCCACTGGGTTACAAAGATTTGAACACCAACAGCTCTTACTGCTGAAGTTTCATCCAGAAGTTGCCTGAAATGTTCCCTCTTCTTTTTGGTAAGTGCCTCAATGTGCTCATTAAAGAGCTTCTCTTTCTCCTCTCTCTCAAGCAGGGACCCCGACTCCCAGCGGTGATCTTTGCGCAGAGTCCTCCTGGTGTCAGACCAGGACACATCTGAAGAACGCACCTGAGCCAAAGATGATTCATTTTTAACCAGTTTTTCTAAAGTTCACTGATAATTATTATATGCTTATTTTTTTATCTTGTTTGAAGTTAAGGTTAAAATTAAAGATTAACCCTCAGCTTTTAAGAAGAGACTTGTTCCCCACAAGCACTGAACAGGGAGTGGCAGAAGGAATCCCTCTGCATCGGTTTGGAGCAGACAGAGATGTCCTGCTGACCTCGCTGAGCACTCTCAAAACCAGAAAATCCCAGCACTCTCCTTTCTCCTCTGTGTGTTCACCAGAGTGCCTGGAAAGGCAGCCTCGGAGATTGTTATTTGCAGAGACACCAGGAGCTCTGCAGAGCCCTGCTTCCAGCACGGAGAGCACCCTCCAGAACAGAACCCAAAATGCACAGCCTTCTCTTCCAGCCAAGGCAAAACTCCCAGAGGAATTCCATTCCACATCTTTGGAGCTGAACTCCAAATGCCAAAGGGCTTTTACAGGGAGCACCACTCAGCTGCAGCGTGCCCCGATGAGCCGAGGGCCTGTCTGTGCCTCACCATGTCCGACAGCAGCGCTTTGAAGTTCTGGATGGCCTCCTCCCGCTTGTGCTGCTCCCGCTCGCGATCGATCTCCTTGGTTTGCTCCGAGCGCGCTTTCTGCACCTCCCGCTCGCGCTCCCGCAGACTCGCCTCGATGCGTGCCTGTCGCTCCAGCTCCTTCTCTTTCTCAGAATCTAAGTTCTGAAATTCAAGAACAAACTTCTGTCAATAAAAACAACACTGTTCATTAGAAACTGAATTAAAGGGCTATCAAACTAAAGGCAGCTCAGAACAAAACACTTTAAAGGGATTTGGGATCTATGGATTATGACATTTTGCCCCAAGAGCCATGCTGACGCATGACAGGGTTTACATGGGGGAGGGACAAGTTACGTCACAGAAAACTATTCCCAAGAGCATGCTGTGCCCCGCAACAAACTCTGAATAAGGGGGAACACAGGGATCACTGTTTGTTGGCCCAGTTTTACATTCTCAACCATTAATTGCCTGGAAGAGAAAGGTAGGAATATTGGATTAAGAGAAAAGCAGCAGTGAAGGAACTGGATATGAACACACATCCCTGAAGGAAGCTCAGCTGACAGGGAAAATCAGAGCAAAGAAAACACAGCCCATCCTACAAGGAAGTAATCATGTGGTGTCTGTAGTTTCTGCAGTTTTACAGCCATTTTTACCACCACTGATTTCGCAGGAACCTTTGAGGCACAGCTTCTCCCAGTTGCGTGTGTGCATGCATACAGGTCCCACAAACACCCCACCAGGGACACAACTTCTAAGTGCCAAGCTGCCATTCTGGGCTACTCCTACAGTAACTCGAGTATGGAATTCTCTTCAGCACAGATCAGTCTGCCCACAGCACACCCACAGCCACACTGCCAGTGCTCCCTGCCGACCTTGGCTATTTTCTCGATGTACTGCTTGAACAGGTCCTCCCTCTGTGAGGAGCTGTCCACCGCCTTGTACCGTGGGTCAGTCTCCACTTTGTCCTTCACTTTGCTCCAGCGAGACTGACTGTCCAGGTGGTGGTTTGCCAGCAGCTCAAAGAAGTCCATTTTGATCTGTTATACAGACAGAAACAGAAAGACAACACTTGAGAAAGACACTTTGATATCCCACCGTTTGCTCTCATGAAAAAAGCAGTCAACTTACCTTCATCAGAGGGATCACATTAACATTACATACCATTGCAATTTAGAGCAATCACTAAAAGTCTGAATTTAGTCATAACTGCAGCCCAAATTCACTGTTCCTTGGGACAATTTTGCCAAAGCAGTTAATTTAGGCAATCTGCTACATCTAAGATGAACTCTGCAAAGAATGACCCACCAGTACACTCTATTATTTTACTCCAATTTCAACTTGGTTTTGAGCTTTTATATATATCAAATTAACAAGTTACTGATGCTGCATGACAACGTTTTGCATATCAGTACTTCAGAAGCCATGCAGCTTGAAACAGAGCTCTAGAGATCGGGTGTTTATGGATTCATCCTCCAGATGTACAGAGGTAAATGCTTGGCTCTGCCAACGAAGAGCAATGTCTTAAGATGGCTCTAACCAATCAAGAATTATCCACACACAGCAAATAAGTAAATTATATTTAGGATGGGCATGCACGTTTATATAAAAGTTTAAGAAAATGTTTTGGTCTACTTTGTCAATTGGAGATGGCACATTATGCTTCTGTCCATAGTAAAGGCCATTTCAAGGGCTGGCAGAGAATCAATCATAGCAGGTTTTATTTCAACACAACTAGCAACATGTTTTCATCCAAACTCCCAGAACCAGCAGTTGTAAGAACTATTGTGCCTTTATTAGCTAGCTTGGTTTCTGGGGAAGATGATCTCCCTGCTCCTGCTGCACTTTAGGTCATGTAGCAGGTTGGTTTGGCATTTCAGCCGCCCCTCCCTGAAGCAAAGGCGAGGGGCTGGGTCACCTCGCTGCCTGGGGCCAGGAATTGTGGAGGGCTCTGCGGGC
Organism: Origma solitaria; assembly: GCA_013397895.1. Taxonomy (NCBI): domain Eukaryota; kingdom Metazoa; phylum Chordata; class Aves; order Passeriformes; family Acanthizidae; genus Origma; species Origma solitaria. The sequence continues at coordinate 467,875 of VZRL01006300.1, read as the reverse complement.
AGGGCAAAGGGTTCTGCCTCCACAGCACCCCACACCCTGCTGGGACATAAACTCAACACGGCTTTATGGCACACAAATTAAAAACCCAAAATCCAGAAGGATTTGCTGTTACTCGCTACTTATCTCCCCTCCTCATCCCTTAAAAAAGGGAAGCCAGGAGGAGCAGTTTAGCTGCAAGAACACTGAGGTTCCTCAGAGAAGGGAGCAGATGGACAGAGCAGGCTCCAGCTTGCCAGACACCTGGCACATCCCCATCCTCTAAAACATGTTTAGTTACAGAATGCAGGAACAGAATGAAGATCAGCACCAACATTCTGCAGCCTTGCCCACCAATACTTTTAGCTCTTCACTATTTTAACATATAAACATAGAATGCTCTATAGGCTCTTTCTTTACCAAAGGAGACTAAGACAGTAAAGCAGAGATCAGAGAACAGCCCACTAATGCCAGTGGGATGTTGTGCTACAGCTACAGCTCTATTGCTTTATCTTAAAGGAGCTCAACAAAATGCTAAGCAAACTGTTTATTCATTGTAAAATTAAAAATGTTTCAAAACATCATAAAACATGCATGCAGTTTTGAAATATGAAGCTTTCTAAGCCATGGCATTTGAAATATTTGTTAGAAACCAACCAGTTCCCAGCTGTTCCTACAGAAATCTCTAAGGTAAGGGTATCCCCAAGGTTTTGCACAAATCACCTGTGCATGGATGTATTCCACAGAATGAGGTGCCACACTGCCAGGAGCACCGTGGCACCAGCTGCCACACAAAGCCTCACCTGAGGCCACCACCATGGGCTGCAGAAGATGCTCCTGTGGCAGCTGCCAGCTCCACCCTCATTCTCTGATTCCCTCTGGAGCTCCTGCCCTGCTGTGCAGCTGCCAGGGGGACCAGCCACAGCCTTGCCAGCTCCCGGCCGGGCAGGAGACAAGAGGGCACAGCCCATTCCCTCCCCAGGAAAACCAGTGGCTCTTCAGGCCTCGGTGCCCTAAAGCACAGCCTGCACTTCATTTGGGTGCCCTGAGCACAGCACGGGTGTTCCCGGCTCATTTTAGATTTAAAAAAGAAGGTGAAAACATCTCAAAAAATTGACTCTAAATAATCTCACCAAGAAGTAAAATTTTCAGATCCCAGCTGTGGATAGTGAGTGACGTGTGTCTGCACACAGGGACTCTCTCGACCGAGCCAAGTGTCACACGCAGCTCCCACGTGGGAACAGAGCCCAGCACAGGCCAGGGCATCTGCAGCCCAACATTCCAGCACATCTGTGGGATGTCGGGCTCATCCGCTGGCACAGCTCATCCCAGCGACACGGAGAGAGGCTGTGTCCCCAGACAGCCCAGGAGCAGCGTGGTCAGCGTTACCTGCCCCACAGTGCCTTCCCCAATACCCTCAACCCCCCGCACTCCTCTCTGCCGTCCAAGAAGTGTTGGCATTGGATTTACTCACTAAATCAGGCACAGGAATAAAATCAGCTATAGGAAAAGCTGCCTGCTCCATCCCCATCCCATAAGCCATAACTCCATGAGGCAAAATCAAACATATATATACACAGTCTAAAACCCTTACATTAAAGATTTCTGTAAAGTTGATTCTCCCTAAGTAAAGATTTTGGACAGACTGAGAAAGCTTCAGGTTAAATGCCTTAGATTTTCTTTTATGTTTTAAGCACTTTTAAAATCAAAGGAAAATAAGGCTGAAAACATTTCAGGTGTATTTAGAAGTCTTTTTTTTTTTGGCAGTTAACACATTGCAGGTACAACTCTCATCACTTCACAAGGAAAAAAACTAAAAAAATGTAAAGTACCGGAACTGCGGGAGGCTAAAGTCACCACACAGAGATACCAATGCTTTCCTCACTAGGGAATCCCATAATATTTGCGTGTCAGTGATTGACAGCTGTCAGACTGAACTGATTGACAGGCCGCACAGCACATAACTGTAAAGTCTATCCACTTGTTATAAAACAGAATACATAAAATGGTTACAAAAGGCTTTTGGAGAAAAAAAAAACATTATTCAAAGCAAACAAATACAGTCTCTTAACTTTTCAACTTTAGAACAATCATGCAACAACAAAACTAGTACTTATTCTTTAAAGTCTTCAACTGCACTATTAAGCTGCAAAAATGCTTTAAAACTTCACATTCAAAATCAAACTGCAGTATGTAAAATCTAGTCTGGAACCACATCAGTTCCCCTCTGAAAGCACAATCATTTATGGAAAACAGTAGCAATAAGGCAATGTTTGTGAAAATCAAGTACAGAATCAAATTATATCAGAGAATCCAGATTTTAAAAATATGCAAAGCTTCCTGAAGAATGAAACTGTCCCCAGATCCGACCTTTCCCCCAGCACTTCTCTCTCCTGCAAGCATTCCAGGTAAGGAAATCTGCAATAACTTCATACTACAAAATAAAAACTGCAGACTTTCACGTGTCCAAAATGATTGGCCTTCAGAGGTGACCTTCACACACACACACAGGGACGTGGCAGTAAGTGGCCCCAGGTTTTGATGACCCCATTGGATGTCCCCTCTCCAGGGAGGAGAGCTGCTCCCCACCACCCGCAGTGCAGGCACGTGACACTGGGAGTTCATTGATCTGTAATAGCTGACCTTTAATTCTAATAAGCAGCAGTTTATACATAAGATCTATTTATTTGAAGATTAAAAAGTCCCTAAGTTCCTGCTTTGAGATGGAAAGGGAAGATACGGGAACTGTTTGAAACTTAACCAGAGTATCCTCAGGGAATTGCAAGTCCCGCCTACCCCCACAGAGAGAACAGAGAGCTAAAGGCCAGCTCTGGGGCTCCAGCCAAACAGGGTAAGGCTCCTTTTCAAGCTTCAGGACAAAAGAACTTAATAAAAAAAATAAAAATAAAGCATTACTTCAGTTAAGAAGATAATGTTACTTGCTTGGGTAAATGAAAAAATAGTGTCATTGTTTAAGCAAACTCAGCTTCACAAGTAAACACAATTCAGTTCTAGATATTCTAAAAGTCAGTAAAACTACAAACTTGACATGGTTCAGAAAGACATGGGGGACACCCCTGAAACTGTTTGCCTGTAACACCTCTAGGAAGCGCAGGCCCATGTTTGGGGAAGGCTCAGGGGAGCCAAGCACTGGCTCTGTCCCATCTCACTCACATCACTCACACTGCTGGAACTCAAGAGTCCCCTTACCTTCTCTCCCCTGGTCTTCGAGTCTTCCTTCTCCTTCTTTCTTGCCGCTGTGATAAACTCATTAAACAAGGCCTCTCGATCTTTCATCTTTTCAATTGCCTTGAACCTCGAGTCTTTAGCATGCTTGGCTGCAAATTCACTAAAAGTAGTTCTGCAACAAAATGGCAAGTGAACTCATTTGGCAGAGCTGTCTGGGCTGGGAGGCAGGTTCAGCAGGGAAGCATTTCCTCTGCTGCAATACATGCCAGAGCACAACTCACAGAAACCCAAAAGGCAAATCCTATGGTCTCACTACAGAGCTGCTTGACCAATCAACTCTATGAAAGGAGGCAGCACTCACACAAGAGGCGGTTGTCAGAGACTTACAGGGGTGGGTTGGTGTGTTCGGATACAGCCACCTGCAGAAGGGGCAGGTGGAGAGAGAGACTACAGTGCAACCAAGGAGAAGAAATGAAAAAAACTCAGTTGTCTGCAAAACTCTTCTTCTCTGTGGGTTAGCAGTTCAGCCACCAGTCTGTCCAGTTATTTCACAGCTGTGAAACCGAAAATCTCAGGTGCATTCACTTGCAGCCAAACCATGCTAAGAATTCACCAAGAAAACCAGCCTTCGGTAGGAGTCCCCACAGAACAGTGGCTGTAGCAACTCTTCCCCCTACAGTGCACATTGCAGAGCCTGAGCTTAAACCACGCAGAGCTGAAACCCCTCCAACTCTATGGGCAGAGGCAGCAATACTGGGCTTTTGACCCATCATCCCACAGCGTTTCCCTGACCATTCTCTCACCTCCAGGGCCAGATTCCAACCTGTGCAGTAGGTACGTTACTGCCACTTACCTCGGAAAAAAATCACTACTGTGCTTTTTCCAAGCTCTGATGCAAATCTGGCCCCAAGAATACGTGAGACACTTATAATCATACGAATGTTTTCATCACAGCATGGAAATAATTAGACTTGGAAAATCCAGCCTACTGTTGCTGTAGGGTAAATTGAAACAAGAAGAGAATTTGGTAGCTTATTCAAAAGGATTAGAAAGTGAATGTACAGCTAGACTGAAGAACAAGAGCTGCTCAAGTGAAGTGGAACAGAAACTCTTGAGCATGTTAGACTGAGATAGATGATAAAAAACCAGTCTGGCACTCACAGAAGTACAGCAATATCTTTAGACAAACACTGAAACCAGAAGACAAAGGATAAGATTAAACAAGACAGTACTTCAGCTGGAATTCTCTTTCCCACCCCAGCCCATCATCAGGTAAAGAATCAGTCCCAACATGACACACTGGAGGTATGCTGAAAGCTGAGGATACTAAAGCTAACATAACTGTTTTTTAAAGCACTTCCATGCCTCCAGTCTTCCAGCCTGCTACTGAGTTATTAGTCAGCTCTGAAGCAATTTAAAAGTTACGATAACTGTCACCAAATTTCCAGAACGAGTCACTGGAAAAAACTGAGCCGAAGTGAAACAAATGAGCTGTTATTTCACTGGAAAAGAATTAATCCCACATGAGCCAAGAGATGCTGAAAGAGGATGCTTCAAAGCTTATCTGGTGACATAAGCATGTATCTCATGACCTCTGTGTGAGGAAGCTGTGAAACAAACAACGCCAGCACTGAAATCTTGAAGATACATTTACTGTCATCTCCTCCCTCTTATTGCTACCAGTGGTCTGAACGTGAGGGGGGTGTAATCATTGCTGTATTAAAGCAATCACAACATTTTATCATATTATCATTGACATATTTTGTAACAAGAAAAACATCCCTTCAGCCCCCTCCAAACCCAAGAAATCCTCCTAGCACTTCTCACAGACTTATTAAGAAGAAACATGGTTATTAAAGAAACTTGTGGTGGATCCCAGGCCTTTCTCACAATCCAGGCAGCATGCTGCAGATTTCTTCAACTTGAAATCACTATAAATATGTAAATCACTATAAATATGTAAATAATTATAAATCACAAGTTCTATTATTTCATGGATTAGGTGAATACAAGCAAACAAAGGAAGATTTCAACAACATCTCATTATTTTCCTCCTCTCTGCCCACTGTGAACAAGGTTAATCAACCCAATACCACCCAGCATCCTGCATCCTAGTAGACCTTATGCACATGAACCACAAAGAAGCTCCTACCTTGGATTAATCTTTGCTTCTTCCATCATTTTCTTGAAATCCTCCTTGGCCTGCATGATTTTATTTTTCTTCTCCTTGCGCTCTTCCTCTGCTCGGGTTTTCACATACTGATCAAACACCTACAGAAACACCAGTCACCCACAGCAAACACACAACTGACACACAGAAGCTCTGAGGAAGAGGGAGGAAAAATCCCACTTCTTTCCTTCTCCCTTGTTTCCTTTCCTACCAACACAGAATCAACACAGAGGAGGCAGAAAGCTTGGACACTTTGCATTTCAATATGGAAGGATCCCCAGTGCTGCAACATGCAGGGTGCTGTACCTAACACATCATCTGACACCTGGGGAGAAGTTCCTTACACATTCCAGTTAACATTTTCCTGGGTCCCATGTTTCAGACACTTCCTGTGCTCTTGAAGCTTTCCATTTCCCTATAGCCACTCAAAGAAAAGCTGCTGAAGCGAGAACTTGCTTAACAATAAAAATGCACTTTCTAAAAAGAAAATAGCTAGATTATTTATTATGCCAATACTTTGACAAGATACTCTCACTATTTCATTCAGGTTTTGGCAGTCCTCTGTTATACAAGTTTCTGTGTTAAAATATGAGATCTCCCAACCACAGGAAATAAAACAACTATCAACACTTTCCCTTGCTGGTTTCTTCCACTTCCAGGCAAATCCTAATAATGACAAAAATCTCTCGCAATGCTGATTAGTCTGAAAGGTTTGCAGGAACAAGGACTGAGGATTCCAATAAATGTGTAGTAGCTGTGTCTTGATGGGAAATGAATTTGACTTTTTTACCTGTTTCCTTTCTTTTGGGTTGAGCAGCAAGTAACGAGGGTCAAATACAATCTTGTGCAGCTCTTTCTCCCATGTTGAAAACGCAGAGACCTTTAATTAAAAGAAGGCAAATATACAAATTATAAAGGAGTTGTACAGTTTTGCTTGAAAACACTAAGATGTGATGAAATGAGGGAAATAAATTCATCCTGGAATTTTCACCACTAACGGATGACACAGAAAGTCACAGAAAGTTTCAACATTAATTTTCTTTGAAAACTTCCAAAGGATAATACACACTTATTTACTACTGCTGTGTGACATAAAAAATTAAATGTATGTCGAAAGAAAGCCTCAAGAAGCTGTGTTCCATAGGCAGCTGGAACCACTTTTATTTTTAGTTATTACCCAAATTTATATTCAACTAGTCTATCAGAATTGACGGCATCAAGTAGATTTCATACTTAGTTAACTAAAAGCAAAAAGTCTCCCATTTAAGGATAAAACTGTACAGATTAGAGTGGAAGTTTCTGCTGCTTTTCTCAGTAGGAGCATTTCCAAAAACATGAAGGACGAGTCCAGCTTGTGTGTCCTATTCATCTCAATGGCAGCTTCCACTTAGGTAATTACTTAATTTGGGAAAAAAAATTAGGGGGAAAAAAAATATCTGTCTCGACCCTATCATTTCAGTTGCACAGAAATCAAAGTTTTGCTGTAATTGCAATTTTCTTTGAAATCCGGAGTTGTGTACCAAGACCATTCATTAATTAGAGGAAGGATGAGATTGTTTCCTTACACAAAGTGTTGTAGGTTTGGAATTTGCCAAGAACTGAGACCTCTGCATGAACCTCCCTCTCTCCCTTCTCACACACACACATTTCTCATCTGAACCTCCCTCTCTCCCTCCTCACACACACACAGAGTTTTCTGACCCCTCTTTCCAGCAGCATGTCCTTGAACTGCTTCATCCGAGCCTCGAGCGGGACGATGGCTCTCTCTCGAGCAGCTTTAATCTCAGCCTCCATAGCAGCCTCCTTCTCAGAATCAATGTCTTTGATGTCATCTTTCCTGAAAAAAACCCAAACATAAAAGTGTAAGCTGAGAAGTAAAATGCCAGCCCTGTAGGTTAGAACCAGAACCACCCCAGGACAGGGTGCGTATCACCGATCATACCAGAACAGGCTTACAATCCATGAAAACCATTCTCAGGAGTGGACATGAGTGCTTTCACACCCAGAGCTCAGGAGCCAAGGTATTCCAAATAACTTCAGTGCCAACAGATTACTTATAAACAATCAGCACAGTCTGGCTGTATTCAAAGGTCTTATCAGACATGCAGTAGATTTTACATCAACAGTACTTATTTTCTGATCTTCTGTTCTGGGCCATGAGGCACTAAGGGACTTTTGTTCAGGCTGAGAGCTGCTCACCATCATGACACCAAGAATGCTGCGACACAGGTGAGACCTCACCCATCAGAGACCTTCTGGAGAAGTGTGTTGATTTAGGCTTACTATGAGCAAATGCACTTCATCCAAAACAAACCCCCAGCCCTAACTGCTAACAGCTCCATGATCCTCCCTAAGGGGACACCACCACAAATAACATGGTAAAACCACTTTAAACACAGCATGTGTAAGTGTATCTCATATCACTTCCAAAAAGCAAACCAGACTGAAAGACGTAAGCCAAACTTTTAAGCCTTTTTAAGAGAGTGAAAATAGAGGACCCACTATGAAAATCTAGGTGGCTGGATATTTGTGCCCAGAAATCAACAAGCAAGAAGCAAGCTAATTAAGGCACACTGCACTCAAAACATTCTTTGGATTCACCAACTTACATACTTTATTTCCATTTCAAATGATTTCCAAAACACATGCTATTTCCTCTCTGCATGAGTTTCAGCTATCTCAGGGAAGTATCAAATACCTCAACTGCTGAGCAGCAGAAAGCTGATGACTCTTTTTGCCAACCCTCACAGTTCCCATTCTACTCTGCTGGACACAACACACATGGCTCAACATGAACACACATGAAGTGACAAACTTCAGTTATGTTACCTACACAGAGCACTTGGTATTGAAAAAGCAAAAACTTACTTGCGCTTCTTTATTTTAATAGGCTCATCTTCATTTGCTTCCTCTGCAGCTTCATGCTCTTCTCTAACTGTAACAGATTTCAATGAAACTTTAAATTTTATATCGATGGAAATTTTTAAATTTATGAGTGAAACCTCATGCACAAACCAAGGACAGCATGTGCAGCAATCGTGTTCTGAAAAGGGAGATACATAGTTCTCAGTCACTTTCAGAGTAACACTGCGGGAATCTGGGGACAGGACTGGTGGACTTTAGCCAACCTGAAATTTAAAATGACCAACACTGAGCTCTTATTTTTAGAGGAAAACTACTCAGGCTAAACAATCTAATAAAGCACATTTGGATCTACCTGATTACCTGCACTTTGCTGTCCTCCAACTACAAAGCCCACATGTCACCCCAAGACCATTTCCCAGAGCTCAGTCCAAAGAGAAATCTCATCTTAGCAGCCTTTTGAATGTTCTCTGCTCTCAGCAGCTATTTCCAAATTCTATTCCAACTGATGATCTCAAAGTTAACTCCTGTTCCGTGAGAGCCCATTCGCACATTATGATTAATATTTTCTGATCTCTTTCTTATAAAACAAACACAATCCCTTTTTTTTTGTCAGTAAAAACTGTGGGGTTTTTCACCCTGTTAGCATCTAGCAAAATAATTAACCTTCTTAGTACTTTCTTCAATGGGCTATCTTTTCCCCAAAGGACTCTGCAATCTGCATTCCACATTAATACACCTTTCCAGTATGTCCTTACATTTCTGTCACTCATTTAAATGTTATAAGATTTGGAAAGCAACACAAAGTAAGTGATAAGTCACATTCTTGCTTCCTAAGAAGGCAATAAGATTGCTCTTACTAAGTTTTTTTCCTTCTTCCATCCCTTTTTTGTGAGGAGGCTCTTGAATAATTTTGTCTACATCAGCTCTTCCAATGAGGTCATCGGGGCGGTCCCACATGGACAGACGGGTGGTGGGGTTGTAGAAGAACACACGCTCGTCACCAGTCCACACCACACACCTGCAGATGCGACAGCAAGGCCTGGATTACCTTCACCCACTGTGGATCTGTTACCGTGTTCACACACTGAAGCACAATGACCCACGTTACACTGACTGCACAACTGCCAGACATTCCTACTGCCCAGCTGGGACCCTGCATTGCTGCTTTCCTCTGCTGCCAGATTGGAAAATACAACAATTGAAATCTGAAATTGAAAATTAAATTATAAAAATGCTTTTTTCTCAGGAGCCCCAGGATGCTCAGTTTTTCTTTGGAAAAAACCCACTTCAGACAGTGGAATCAGATTTTGGGATAAAATGCACCTCATCTCTTCAATGCCTCACAAAATATGAGAAAAAGCAACCTAACAATCTTGCCATATTTTTTTAAGCAATGGAATAAAAGAACCACAGAGACAATTCAGAGGCAGACAGTTTTAAATATTAAACATTAATAAAAAACAGCAATAGCAAATTGCTAAAATGAAAACAATATTCCTTTCCCATCAGGAAGACTTTTACCTTTGTCATGTAAATACACACAGATGATTTACATATACTGCACCAAGAGTCACCTTCCTCATGACATCCCTTGGGCACCTGAGCAGTTTCTGGGCCAAGTTAAAAAAAAACCAAAAAGCTTCTTTTGGCCAGCAGCTGCTACTATTTGTTCCCCAAGGCACAGGGCAAGATTTTTTTTTTGACCAGTATTTCATTCCAGATAAGGAGGAACTGGTGGAAGAAGAGGCTGGGACATGAAGTCCTGGTGACAGACCCCCAGGACTGCAGGCACAGGGGGCAGAACGGCCCCACAGGAAACCAGAACTGGCTCCGTGTGAGCAGCGCTGGCCAGAGGAACCTGGCACCGCTGGGGACAGCAGCACACTGAGAAGACACTCTTCACACACTGTCACTTGCTCTAAGTCCCGCACAACCTCCCCAGCGGCTCCAGCAACAGCCACGTCAGTGCCACGGCAGCAGACACCTACCACGGGGTGCCTGGAATAGGGGTGGTGGCAACCGGCTTGGCCTTCTGAGCTGCCTTCTCTTCCTCTGTCATTTCTTCCTCTTTTGGCTCCTCAAGGGAAAAAAAACAAGTTAGAGGATCAGGCAATGACAGCTGGCTAATTATTTATCACACAGCAACCACAGAAACCATGCTGACAAGCAGCTCACAATGACACTTCATCCATGCCTAGAACAGAAGCACTGGAATTGCAACAGCAGCTGCTACTCCGAAATCTCAATTCCAAAACCTCCAAGCATTAACTTAATTTTTGACTTCAGCAAAACCTTACTTAAATACCTTGCTAGGTCTGCACAAATCCTGGAAATCCAGGAAGGCCTGGATACAGGTATAAGGCTGTATTTTCTGACAAAGACATTTTCATTTATTCTTAAAATGAGCTTATTTGATAATGAGACACAGAGTATGAAACAGTGAAAACCTGAAATAATCTCTGTAGCAGAAATCAGCAAACTGGTAACTACCTCAGAAGTAAACACAGTGGAGCGGCAACAAAACCCAGCAATTGTATTCTGTGTTTTTGCCTATTAAACTACACTGAAGTTCACAGAAATCAGGATAAAAGCTTTAATTTTTATTTAAACACCCCTCAGCATCCTCAAAAACTATGCTGTTCAGCACAGCAAAATGGCTCCTAAAGGCACTGTACTTTTGTTTACGAAAACACTACAGCCCTTTCTAGGACATGTGCTCCTAACAGCCTAAACTGAGCAATTACAGCACATGGAGAACATGTGAGCTTTGTGTCAAACTGTTCAACATGATTTGAAGCAACGAAATAGAGAAAAAACTATTAAATATTTCAAACATTCAGGACAAGTTGCATTTTCTGAGAACCTTAAAATCAGTGAAAGTGCACCACATCTATGTAATGAGCTAACTGCTGTCCTGTGTTCTTACTAACTTCTCAACTGACATACTCTGTTGTTTCTTTTGAATGTTCTTTTTCCCTTATGTAAAAAAATTAACAAAAGAAAGAAAGATGCAAATCCAAAAATGGGGTGTTTCAAATCCCCTCAGGAATTTAAGAATTGAATTATTAACCGTGGCTCCTGCCAGCCTGCCTGGGCTAAGATGCAGCCACAGCTGTGGAATGTGAGACTTCAGACTGGCTTTTGAGTTCAAGGTCTTTTACCTCCTTTATCAGTTCTTTTATAGGTTCTTCTTTTGGTTCTTCTTCTTCTGTCTCCATGGGTAAAGGCTCCTCCGAGGGTTCTTTAATTGGCTCTTTGACCTTCTCTTCCATTTTTTCTAAATAAAGATAAGAATCTCCCTGAGTATTATTAGGAAACCACTACAGAACCACAACAAATTTCTTTTTATTGGTATAATTTTCCAAATACAACACCAACCCAAAGCTTCTTTTCAATGTATTCTCACCACTTTCTGTCCCTCTTGGGCTTCAAAGTGTCTGCTTATAAAGTTGTGGTTACCTCCTGTGCCAAGATCTATTTGGGACTGGAAAATGAAATGTTTGAGGCAGCTATTATACTAAAAGGCTGACTAAAGGGTACCAACAGAAATGCTAAACCAATAGTAATTATCAACCAACAGTGCAACATTGAAGACCACTTTCACATTTTACATGCTGTGGACAAAAAAAAGTAAAAAGTAGAGACAATTAATGCAGACTCACCTAGGGATTTCTCTGCACTCATTTACAAAAAGTATAAAACGTATAATCTTCTCTCAGCAAAATTAGTATTTGCTGTCTTAAATACTTTTATCTCAGTAAAAAGACCTATTATTTAAACTGAATTATTAGGAAGATGGGCACTGATTGAACTAACAGTGTAAGTGTCCTGCATTTGTCTAAACAAAGATTCTTGTAACTTAAAATTCAGGAGACAATAAAAGGCACAACTGTTCGGATTTATTTTCTTAGAAGACTTTGTAAACTGAATAAAAGCCATAGGACCTTTGCCCCTTCCTCATTTACGATACAAGAGCAATTTCCCTCCCTTGTAACACCACCCATGGATCTAAGGTGCATTCACATGAACACAAGTCACAGAATACAACCAGAACACAACATAGGGATGTGGACGGGGGGAGGTGACATTATTTTACTTCATAATCCAAGTCTGTTTACACATTTACTTTTTCAAGATCTGAAATTCAGCACAATGATCTTCATTTTTTCCTGGTTTACAGCCCTTAGAATGATTCACTTTTCCCCTCAATTCCCCTCACTTTCTGTCCGCAACTAGAATTTTCTCTATGTGTGCAGGTGAGGTACTCACTTTCTACTGACATAGGGCACAGGATTTGGAAGAACTCTAGAACCAAACACTCTTATAGTACAGAGGGAAACAAGCTGCAACTTTCAGACAGAAGACCAACTCACATGGATCCTTATAATCAGAACTTGAAAATATTCTTAAAGGAGATCAGGAATTAGAAATACTCCCGCTCGCATTTTCAAACACAACCGCTGATGGTCTGAGCCATGCACCAGGTAAAAAGCTGTAGTAAAAAAAAACCTAAAGTACCTTTTTCTTTCAGTTCTTGGGGCTTTTCCCATGTGGACTCCAAAGTCCTGTTATTGTAGTAGTAAGTCTTTCCATCTGCTGTTTTGTACTCCGTCCACTCGGAGACCGCAGCAGCTCCGGCCAGCGTGGCAGGGGAGGCGGCGATGGCCACCTGCGGGTGGATCATGGGCACGATGGGGGGGGCCATGCCCGGCAGGACTCCTGGGCAGAGGGAGAAAAGGAAAAACGAAAGGAAACAGTAAGTGACAATGCAGGGCCTAAGAACCAACACCTAGCACGTTACTGACTTAACTTACAAATATTCAACCCATAGAAATAAAGAGAAGGATTGTTTTCAAAGTCAAATTGGAAAGCAAGGCATTGTTACCAAATTTCCTTCCTATGTTCTGCAATCAGGAATGCCCATTCCCAGGCAAATTAGATTTTAATTTATCTATTTTAATTAATGTGTAATTCTGCAGAGCACAGAGCTTGTTAGCTTTTAGAGATTTACTATATTATTTCAAAATTGGGTGCTCTGTTTATTAAAGAAGACTTTATCAGATGTCTGTAGCAAATAATTGGGGTTTTTTAGGTCTATTCCACTGCTTAATTAAGCTGTCATTGTAATAGATATTCCTATTGCTCTTAAAAAAGGCAAGAGTAGATTGAATCTGAGCCATAGAATTTAGAACAGAACTCTGATAAATCTTAAATACTGGCATTAATTCAGAGCCTTGGATAAAACCTGATGATAATAAAACAGTATCAAATTATTTCGTTTGTTTAGTACTGCAAACTGATTGAAAAAAAAAAACATTTTATTGAAATCCTAAAGCAAAATGGCAAGTAAATATTCAAAGATAAGAAAGCCAGAATGCTGCAGTATCCTATTATCTCTCCACTCATCCCAACAGAGTATAATGAACAGATTTGGAATGACAAGCTCTGGAACAACCAATTGGACTGGAACTACAAGATCATAAATTTGAGCCTTTAACATTGAAAAAGTCTCATTTTAAATAATGAAAATCACACATTATACATTGCCATAATGTGTTCTCAGCGAGTGACTATTCTTAAATCCAAAATTGAAATATGAAAGTTCACACTCAGACACACAGACACGCACACAACATGCGAGCACAGCCAGCCACTGCACATGTGGAGCAGGAAAACAAAAATCCACACAAGAAACTAGGAACTAAGTATGGGCATGAGAGTCACAGTCATTACAGAACTCAATGGTTACAGAAAACTATATGGGAGTTTGAGTACAGAATAAGCTGACACTAACGGTTATTTGGGGAAGTTATCTCCTGACCAAATATGATATTTGCATTTATACTGGTTTTGAAAATAAAGTATATGTAATCATTCAAGTGGGGAAGCAAATAAAGAAATAAAAGAAACAACCACATTCACTACCATGCCAACTTACAGACAAAACGAACTAGGATGGGTTTGGAAATTACCGGTCTTGGTGGTAGCGACTGTCTTTACATACGGGCAGCTGACTATTTGCATCATTGCTACACCTGCAAAACGGATAGGAAGCATGTTGGAAAGCTGCCATGGGATGTCAGCTACCACGGGGTGTTACAGACTTCCTGCCACAATTTGGAATGCCACTGCAGTTGGCAGAGAGGAAGCCTCCCAGCAAGAAAATGTCAATTACTTTTGCTCCAAAGATTTTACGCCAGATCAAATATAAAACTAATTTTAAGCTGCAGCAACAGTCTCTGCCTATGTTAAACCAGCTGTTTAGAGAGTTATTGGGATGTCATTAAAAAGAAAAGAGGTACTTCAGTGAAGACTCAGGGGTTTAAGTTCATCCAAGGGGGAACGAAGCTCTCCTTGGAGGGCAGCACCACAGGAAAACACCCCACTAGTGGGGCTGCTTCCACAGGCAGCCTCTGCTAGGACAGAGCCACAGAGAGCAGCAGCACAGTGAAAGTCATGGGCTTTGCAGTTCTCAGTCTGCTGCTGCAGTTAGAGAGCAGAGCAAGGGCAGAAGGACAGCTCTGTACTAGTCAGAGCAGCAAAGCGAGGTGGGGTGTACAGCCAAGTGCAACCCGGAGGGAAAGCTGAGGGCACGAGGGGCATTACAGAAAGGCTGAAGGTAGAAGAAAGGAGGTAAAAGAAATCAAAGCAATGAAGTTGCAGACAGAGGTACACAAAGCTGCACTAAGTCAGGGCCATTTTCTTTATTCTTCATTATCGAGAATGGCATGAGCTGAAAATGCTTTAAAAGCCAAAACTCACCCTCAAAAAGGTGGCACCATGCACTGGTCTGCTCTCCAGCTCAGTAAGAAATAGATACAAAAAGGCACAAAAAGGCAAGCAGCTCATCCTCTTTGATAAAATAAAAATTCAGTGGGAAATAAGGCTGAGGGGAACACATTTCCAAAACCTCCGTTTTTGGTGTAGAAGGCAACTGTAGAAGTGCTCTCAGGCTGGTCCAGTCTGGACGCTCAGAAACTGAAACACTTCCCTTCAAAAGTTCCAATTCATCATCTGAGGTGGGAAATGCTCCAGTGGAAAGTGAAATTAAACCCCTGTGTTTAAAACCAAAGTAGTTTCTGGGTTTGGTCATTAGAGATCTAGTATGGAAAGCATAAATATTGCCAATTTATTTGAAAATAAATTTGCGAGAAGACAGAAATGTTCTCGAAAAAATTTTCAATGAGAGAATTGCAACTAGTTTTATTTTTAAAAGTATCGAACTGAGACATAAAAACATTGACTCAAGCAGCACTGACTGAAGTGTTTGTCTAAATTGGAAGGGTGGTCATGTTATGTACTTTACAATGGATCTGAAAATTCGTTTTGTTAAGGAAGTTACAGCATGTCTCCAACGTGCGTCAGTACAAATAACACTATCTGTGGGATCGCTGGAGTTAGGGATGCTGCAGCGCAGATTAGACGGAGCAAACACCCAAGCTGTTTACGCTGCCAAGGTCATTCCCAAACATACAACTGACTTAAAACGTAGGAATTGAGAGAAAGCAGACTTACTTTTTAAGATCTGAGATTACGAGATATCACTAATGAACTCTTCCATTGCTCCATCTTACTACAGTGTAACACAGAGATTAACTTTGAAATCACTTGACAGTGGTATTGCTCAGTTCTGTCCCTGTACCTTCAAATCCTCTGGCTGATACCATACCTGGTGCTGAAAGCCCCAAATATCTACTGCCTAACCTTCATAAGCCCTTCTGACTTCACCTGATACTGTCTTGAAGTAATTTGACTTCTGTTTCTTCTTACAATAAAATATTTTACAGTTTTGCTTTTCTTTTACAGTGTTTAGAAACCATCATAACCAACTCTAGTTAGAACTAGCTGAAAGAAGCGGACAGATTTCATTCTGTAATTAAACAAACTGACAAATCAGACCCACTAGTGGAAGCAGCACTTTGCTGCCAGGTGTCCTTCCTACATGCTATGGGTTCTACCTGCAGCCCAGCTCACGGGGAGAATGGGTCAGAGCCAACACTTCTCACCAGAGAAGTTATGAAAAAAATAATTTTCAAAACTGAGTTTCAGGAGATTGATGTTCCTGCTCTGTCTTTGCTCCTGTATTGCACTAGTCCCAAAACTTTTTGACTGAGAGCTCACAATAAAGCCCAACCCAGGCATACACCCAGAACCTCCATTTCCTCTGGCACCCTTCTGCACTGTTTTGACCATCCCCATTTTACCCAGCAGGTCACACCTGCATAGATTATATCCCTCACAGTGTGTAAGGACCCTTCATTCCATGCTGATCCTTGCTGGCAAGGTTAGAGATGGCAGTTCAGAGCATTCAGCTGACCACCTTTAAGGCTTAAGCCTTTTTATTATTCTTCCATATATATATCTATATGTACAGATTTCTTTCTTCCTGTACCCTTTATTAATTTGTTGTTCAGCCTGGAATATCACGTTCAGAATAGTATTTGTTTCTGGGTTTAAAACAACAAGTACTACACTGTAATTTCCTTTTTGAACCAATACCAATTAAAGTAGCTTTGCCCTGTAACTTTTTAGACTATTCTAAAAGCAGAGGGAGCTAAAAGGTGGTGCTCTCTTCTAGTCAGCACTTTAACTGCTTTCAGGCTTTTTTCCCTTATCAAAGAAGTGTTCTGAAGGGTTACTTTTCATCCCTTCAATTCAATGGGAATTCAAGAACTCCCTTCACAGCCACTGGGCGGCTGCACTAGGAGGACAGCAGGGAAGCCACCTCACTCAGCTTGTACAAAGAGTCAGAAACACAAGAGTGCTGCTCAGAGCTGCTTGTCTTTTTAAGTCTGCAACTAACTTGGATCCAATACAACTGCTGTCTCCAACCTCCCTCTGCAACACAATCAACAGTTTTGGTGTATGTTTAGTGCTACTGTGTAATGAAACACATCACTTTCATACTAGAATAGGAACTCAACCATATCCATGAAAATGAAACATGGTGTGTAAGTGCTAAATGTCATTAGTGATCTCCTGGGAGGCGCTCTGCAACAACTACAGACAGCAAGGGAGTCCAACATTTTGTCAGCCTAAAATTCCTTCCTTAGGTATCTATAAATACTTAATAAAAATTTAATAAACTACGATATATCCAGAAGCAGTGTGCTGCCATCTAAGATTCTCTTTCTGTGTTCTTTAAACCTAAAGCCTGTGAATAACAACACCCTGGCACCCTAAATGCCTCCTTATGGTCCTCAGGTCATACCTCAACACTCAGCATCCTACCCAATGGCTGCAGCCTAAGAAAACTGCGAACACCTGACATCACTGGGGTCATGATTTCCATGGTAATTCTTACTGCTCATCCACGTCCTAGTGAATACTTATGCACAAGATTTAAGGTCTAAATCAAGTAAGTAGAAAAAAAGTAAAGCAATATTGCAATTAGTAAAACATAGTGCTCAATATTCTCACTTAAACATTACATGTTTAAATGCAGCTGTTTTCTGCCAAGTATAGCAAGAACTAGAAGTCAAAAAATGTATGTTCTTTGTTAATTAAAAAGTCTGTCTGCTAACCCTGAATTCTTTCAGATATACTCTGAGGAGAGGATCCAGGCAAGTTCTGTACACAGTGGACACATGAGTGCAAACAACTGACAACATGGACATGTAGCAGACAAGACAATTACAGTTTGCCAATTTACCTGGAAGTGGAATAGGCATGCCAGGAAGGGGGACACGAAATGGAGGTACCATTACTGGTGGAAAAGCAGGAATTGCTGCAGTTGGTTGAGGTACTGCATGAGGAACTGCAGGAGGCAATGTCTGTGGGACTGGCTGGGGTACAGTCTGCACAGGTGTAGCAGAAGGAGCAGAGGTTGAAACACTGACTGATGGTGTGGCAACTGAAACACCCGAACTCGGGGTCTGGTCTTGTGTGGTAGGTGCTGATAAAAAAACACAAAGAACACCTTGTATCTTAGACACTGCAATATATTGCTGTAAACATACTGGCACTCTGTTTCCCGGTATATAAGCAGGTATGCTTGGATATAATCAGCAGGAAGACACTCCTGGACAAAAAATGCTTTGCCTTCTCTGGAACATTAAATATTCAAAAGCCAATTTCCAATTTCAATTTGTCCCATTCTTTACACCTAACAGGTCTCTATAGCAGTAGCAGGGGTGTATCAAAGGACAAACACAGACCGAAATGAGGCTCTATTCTGTTCAGAGAAACAGAAAGGGAACATTACAGCAAGTTTCCAATGGCAACAGGCTGTCCTTGTGTTACATGAACACAGGTTCTGCTTTTAACAGCAATAGCAGCAGCACGTGCATGACAGCAGTCTGCCTGAAACTACACTGGGCTGCGCCCCCAGAACAGGAACATGTCAATAAAAATGCAAAAACAAGAAAGGAAAAGTACTCTTCTTCAGGAGCTGCAAGAACTTTCTTGGACTTCAGTGCCTCCCAGCAGGAAAGCACACAACTGGCATTCAGTTCTATAATCCTTGCAGCATGACTGGTTTCAGTTTCAAATTGTTTTAATTGGGAGCAAACAGTCTCACAGCACAGGCCAACAGGAACTAGAGACAAGTCTGCTTAAACTTGTAAACTCACTCTGTAAGATTTGATGCACAGGATAAGGGAAAAAGAAAAAAAAATACAGAAACCACACCAATTTACAGCCATATTCCAATGGGCACACCATGCATGTTCTATCACTACCAGAAACATTCTAAATAACATACCAGTATTAGCATATTTAAATAAAGACTTCTAATCTTTTGTTAAGCATTTCAGAAAGGGTGAAAGTTCTTAGCAGTGCCTAACATTTAGGGAAACAGAGCAGACAGTCAGTATGTGATTTGTAAGACCTAAGTCAAATCAGTACCAGGCAAGAATGAAGCTCAGCCATAAGTCCCAGGTTTTTTTACAGGCCAAGTCTAAGAGTTATAAAATTATTTTAAATTATAAAATGTCATCACCTAGGCACAGACACCAACAGTAACAGTTCTTGAAAGCAAAGACAAAGTTTAGCAGGTAGAACAGGTAGAAGTGGAACAGACTGTCAGTATTCAATATTAAGAAATTTAACTTCAGAGAAGGTACATAAAGAGCTGCTCCCAAACCATGGTCAGCTCTCCCAAACCTGACACTGGGCCAGGAGCTAACATTTACTTCCCACCTGACTTGTGTTACTCAGTACAACAGTTAGGGCACATCATAGTTCAACACAGCTAATTAACAGAGTGCCGAGTTACCCTTCAAATTAAACAAAAGCCCCTAAAATGCTTTGAGCAATGTAAGTTCTTTGCTGCTCTAATGATGTGTCCTCCCTCCAGCCTCAAGGAAAGCAGAATTGGAGGGTTACCTAAATCTAACTCCCTTTCACAACACAGATGCTGAAGTTCAAATCAAATGGTGAGCTAATCTTGACTTGTCTCACCTGTTACAGGAAAAGGATGAATTCCAAAGGATGCAACTCTACCCCACAGTGGGAGTTGGAACAGTTCATCTCCTGCACACTCTCCGGCCTGGCTCAGTGCACATCTCAGCCAGGGGAGCTACAATGCCCAATGTCCCAGGGCCAGATTTTGGCACAGCACCAAAGCTGTGCTGTCTGTCTGTGGCCCTGCGTGCAAGACAGGACACCGTCTGAGCTGCTCCTTCCCCTGCACACCTCACTTTGGGCACGGGGAGTGACCTCACTCACTGTCTGCTGTTAACACTCACGTGCAAACAGCCCCATAGCATATAACCCACATCTCTATCGATGCCCCTGAGACACCTGGGCAGCACACACATGCCAAAGGGCAGTGCAAACCACACTGCTGTGTGCACAGCCATGCATTACGTGCATGCTGCGTAAATTCAGTCCCCTTTCCTTAGCTGGAAAGCCCCTACGAGCAAAGGCGCAGTCCATGGAAGCAGCAGTAATAAATGAACAAAAATAGCTCCAAGGACTTCTTCTTCTTTGTGGAATTCTAGAAAATAGGAACTGAGAAGCCTTAGGCAGAAGAATAATGTAATCAAAGTAATACCAACAAAGCAGCTCTATTCTGTAATCCAATGGTCACAGACCAGCAGCTCTGAGACCCGACCTCCTACAGCAACAGATGCCATGGAGAAAACAAGTAAAATGCTGCAACTAAACTACCTCAGATCAAAACTTCTTGTGAAACACTTTTAAAAACAATTTAGCTCTACCTACAGTCAAAAGGAAATAGATGTGTAATAGCTCTGATATGACGTAATAACAGGAGAAGAAAAATATCCAAAGACCTGAAGAATTCTTTGAGACTGGGGGGAAAAAAGGTTTGCATGCAAGGTTCTTCTGGACTAAACACTATACTTTAAATTCACACTCCATGCTGAAACAACTTCCTCTTGGATACCAAAGCTTTGCTGTAGCAATTCCCCATGCAACATTCCCACCACCACGAGGCCTGTGACACCCCCAGGTACTCACTGGAGTTGGTCTGGGACACTGAGGTGGCGGTGGTGGTGGTGGAGGTGGTGGAGGACTGTGTGCTGGAGGAGGTGGATGGAGAGGCTGCAGATGCAGGGCTGCTGGTGGTGGGGGTGGAGGCCCCCACAGCCTGGGCCTGGGCCGCCAGCATCGGTGTCAGCTCAGACTGCTGGATGACCTTGACCCCATCCGGCTTCGTCCACGCTGACTCTCGTGTCCGTGCATTGTAGAAATACACCTGCGGCGGGAGAGTGGCCCCATCACACCACAGCTCCCTGCAGGAGGAGCGGTCACAAATGGCCCAGTTCCTCCAGTGGAATTCCAACCCAGCGCTTGACTATGTGACCAGGGCTCACAGCAGGACCACCCAAGGCCCTGCTGCTCCCGGCACCCATCTCACCTTCCCGTCTGGAGTTTTGTTCTCTACCCAGATCTCCTCCGCTGGGGGCATTGCTGGTGTTCCTGGCGCAGAGACCGGTGGCATTCCTGGAGGGAACATCATACCAGGAGGTGGTGGCATGCTACCCATGGGAGGAGGCATAAATGGTGGTCTCTAAAGGCATATAATAACAATAATGATGATAATGATAACAACAATATAATTTCAATCACTTTTCCTTTCTTAGAGAACCAACAGACAGTACATCAGCAGTAAGAACAACTCTGCCAGACTTGAGAGCTTCTCTAACAATCCAACGCTCCCAGCTCAGGGAATGTGCTTCCTGCCAACCCCCCACCTACAGCAGAACAGCTGAAGCCACCACTTCACTTATGAGATGCAAACATCAAGGAACCTGAAAAAGGTGGCATGAACAGAATTACGGTCAAAGAAAAGCCATGTCCTGAAAAGGAGGAAGTATCTCAAGGCAAGGAAGAGAAAGAATGGAAGAGCTGTTCCCAAACAGCTCCTGCTCGGACATCCCCATCTGTAAACCAAATACCCCAGAAACCCAATGACCTTCCCAGGAAGGCAATGTTTAAAAAAATTCAATTACAAGTAAGTGTCCAATTTGTCAGCACAAAGCAGTGGGCTTAACTACAATCCATTCCACCCCTCAACTTCCTACTAACTAAAATTCTAACTAGTGCCAATTAAAATAAGATTAAATGACATGTTCATTATTGCATAAGAAACCCTGACCTGTCCTGCACACAGTTACTTGAAAGCCTGAACACCTGTTTCTAATTCAAAGTGCATTCAGGTCTTTCATTTTATTTGGACTGTTTGACATTCCCTATGTGCAACAAGTACTGTGAACACTTCCTGACAACAACAGCTGACAAAATTCGCGGAGTTCCTTTAACTTACTCTAAAAACACCTAAAATTGCTCTAAGTATCCCCATCACTCCAGCTCTAACTGAACGACAACCTTGAGCTCGACACTCACGTTGAGCACGTGGTGAGACTGGGGCTGGGGCAGCCCAGGACACCCTGTGCCACAGTGAGGGGGTGGCTCGGTGACAAGCTGCACACACAGGCCCTGAGCTGCACCCCAGCACCCACAACTGCAGCTGTACCCCTGGAAGCTGCCAGTGCTGCCATGTCCTTGGCTTCTGTCTGCACCTGGCTTGCGTCAGGAACTTCTGTGAGATCCAGCTTTCTGCTCTGAGAGTGATATTTTAAACTACTCTTTAAATCCATGTACCAAACTCATAACAATTATTTGCATTAAATAGTACTAAAAAAGGAAGCCAAGAGTGCATGGACAGAATTCTACACAAACAAAAAAGCCCTCAAGGCAACTGCAGCCTGCCTTCCCTCTCTTGTTCCTCCCCCACAGCTCTTGCACCTGTCATACTATGAGCTTTCTCTTTCTTGCTCTTACAACCTATAGGAAGAATCCAGTTAGAAGCAGCTCACTTTCCACCTGCTGCTTTCCCCAAACCAGGAGTAAAATCATGTGGGCAGTCAGTGCCAGGTGTGCAGCCAGGGTCCCAGCACATCCTGAGTCCTGCTTCGAGCCCAGCTCTCCCCATTCTGGCCACGGACCCTTCACTATCACATCTGCCCTCGCACTGGACACAGGGCAGGGAGTGAAGCCCAGCCCTCAGTGTGGAGGGGAGCACAGTGCTGGCACAGCCTGAGACACCCAGCCATGGCTGATGCTGGTGAGGAGCTGCAGAGCTCATGACCTGGCACAACAAACCAGCTGTGTGTGACAGCTGGGAGCATCAGCACACTCAGGATGTAAATCAAATGCAGAAATCAGGGAGACACCCACAGACAGGCCTGGGATCCAAAGTAACTCTGGTTGGTTCTTCAAACTATAATTACAAAGAGTGGATTTAATCCATTATTTACAACATGTGGTACCATTCAGCTCCTCAGCTTGCCCACAGCCCAAACAGCACTTACACTGCCCTAATGGCAATGAATTTCCAAAAGCAACTGAATAATAGCACAAGGCAATTAAAACAATCCATTTCTCATTCACAAGGGTGCTGTGCCTTGCAAACCGTCCAGGCCTCTGAAAAGTAGACAAAAGACCTTAAACCATCCATCAGTTTAGCACTGCCTCGAGGAGCTGAGCAGAAGCTGCATTTGCATACCACAGGTATTCAGTGATGTATAACACCACACCTGAGCCCTGTGTTCTCATCTTGCCCTGCCATTTCCTTCACCCATTTTCATGTCCTTCCTCATACTATTTCCACCGAATCACACAATCAATTACATTGGAAAAGAGCTCCCAGACCACTGAGTCCAATCTCCACCCTGTCACCCAGCCCAGAGCACTGAATGCCACATCCAGTCGTTTCCTGGACACGTCCACTTTACTGCCCTGCTTGGACATGCTCCAGCACCTCAGTGTCCTTCCTGAATTGAGAGGCCCAGAACTGGACACTTCCACGTGTGAAGACAAATTAAAAAATCGTTAAATTCCACTTAAACAACACAGCAGAATTGCTGTTCCATACCTGCAGGTGTGGAGGCCCCATGGGCGGGGGGATTCCCCCCGGCGGCGGCATCGGGGGCATGCTGGGGTCAAAGGGGGGTCGGCCGAAGGGGGGCCGGGGAGGCGGAGGGGGGCCCCGCATCATCCCGAAGGGCGGGGGCGGCCGCAGGAGGGGCGGGGGGCCCCGCAGGACCGCGCTGGGGGGCGGTGCAGGGCCGCGGAACCGAAGTGCCTGCTGCTGAGCCATCCTGGGGAGAGAGGGGGACACAGGGAACACGGGTCATTGTCATTCGCTGCTGCGATGGAGGAAAATCAGCTGTGACAAAAACAGGGGAAACCCCAATAAACACCAACAGGGTGTGCCAGGCGTCACGTTTGAGTGGGAAAGT
The DNA here is from genome assembly GCA_013397895.1 of Origma solitaria. Classification (NCBI taxonomy): domain Eukaryota; kingdom Metazoa; phylum Chordata; class Aves; order Passeriformes; family Acanthizidae; genus Origma; species Origma solitaria. The sequence goes on along the minus strand of VZRL01006300.1, from coordinate 443,965 downwards.
CAAGTGTGCAACTACTTCAAGAGGTTCTTCTACTTCATAATTCAAGGTTATTAGTCCTCAACTGTGAATTTCTACTCATGAACACGGATAATCAGAGCTGGGACAGGGTACGCAGGCATCAGGAAATGCATCCTGCCTTATCTGCCAAAGCTCCCTGAACACGACCTGGCGCTGACTCCCGCCTGCAGGTCCGTCCGGAGCCTGTCCAGCCGATCGTGACCGCGGTGGTGTCGTTTCTGCAGCACCAGGGACTGCCAGCAGCTCCTGTCCCTCGCAGGAGGGACCCGCGGCAGGGCCTGGCCCAGCACCGCTGTCCCCACGCTGAGCCACCCGGCCCTCCGCACGGGGAGCTCGGAAACGGGGAGAAAGAAAAAAAACCTTCGACCATGGTACGACCGAAAGCTCCTCTGCGGCTCTGGGGGGACAATTTTACCCACCACTGAGTGCAATGATCGCATGAGGACTCAGACTCGAAAAAATCGAAGGTTATGAGACGGTGAGAGACAACAGGCACCGCCTATCCGCACTCCGAGGGGAACCCCGGCACCCAACCCCACGCCCGGGAGCGGCCGCGGCCTTGTGAGCGGGAGCAGGGCCCGTCCGCCGCACGCGGGGCCGGGAAATGGAGGCGGGAGAGCTCCCGCC
>VZRL01006300.1:372113-430950 GCA_013397895.1 Origma solitaria | reverse complement strand
AGCCCATCCCAGCCCATCCCAGCCCAGCCCATCCCAGCCCATCCCAGCCCATCCCAGGACACCTCTCCTTGGCCACCTGATTCAAGCACGGTCCTTCCCTCCCCTCCCGCAGGCAGCTGGGCTGGGCGATGCAGCTGCTGAGCTCCCTTTAATTAATGCTGTAAAATATTGATGCTCCTGGCCTTGTCTGCTGCCGTTACACCTTACAGCCGGGGGAGAGGAGTCCAAAGGATAAACAATAACAAGCTAAAGGAGCCCAGATGGTTTGCCATCAGAAACTGTCTGCAGACTCAAAGGTGTCATTGCAATAGATTTCAGAGATCATTCACCTACTGGTAAATAATTAATGGTATTTCTGAAAGAAAAAAACCTAAACCCATACCATGATGAAACACTGCTGGTGACTCATTGGAAATCTGAAGGCAAAAGTCATATTAAAAGCATGTGCTATTTTATCCTTTGTCACAGTTCATGGATTATTATCCATTTTCCTAATATATCAAAATATTCTGTTCTTATTTAGATTTTAATTCAAAGCACATCACAGAGTGGTGCCAATAGGCTCTTGGTTTCATTGTATTAACTCCATTTAGTTTAAAAATATGCAGTACATGCTGACATAGGACTAACGGGAAGTTTGAAATAAAACCATGAGTTATTTAATCCACAATTCATGCTGCTACCCTCTCTGCCATAGACTGGGAGCAACACTATGTGTTACAGTCACAAAGCTGACAGAACTTGCCCCTTTAAATGTTCTTCAATTGCTGTTTAGAGTAACCACATGAAGTCCTGCACACGCAGCTCCTCCTCCAGAGCCTGCTGCAGTATTTACCTGTGAGGCAGCTAAAACTCAGCTCACACAGGGACACCTCCCTGCTGGGGCACACAGCACCTCCATCCCCCTTCTGCTCCTGCTTTGGAGCCTTTTCTCCCCTCCCCAGCGCACCTCGAGGCCTGGCCGTATCTCACTGTTGTGCCCTCGTGTTTGTCTTCACTGCGGATCTGCGAAAGAAACCATGTGTCCAGACCTAAGTCAAGATTCAGATGCTGAAATAACTTCTCTTGCTGAGATGCAGCCTGTTACAAAAACCATAGAGTCAGGGGATGGCTTGGGTTGGAAGGGATCATCACTTGGCATTGCTGAACCTCAGGAGGTTCCATGGGCCCAGGGCTTGAGCTCTTGTGCCTGATTCACGTGGAGGAAGAGGACAAGTGCTGACTCTGGAAGGTTCCTCTAGACCCTGTGCTTGCACAGCACATTTCCAGCACCCCAAAACTGTGAGCCATGCTGCACCCCAGATGATAAGGTTGTTCCACTGCACAATCTGATTGAGGAAATATCTAGAGTTACCCAGACAGTCAATTATTCATCAGCTAAATGGCTAAGCATCAATTACCTGGCCTGATTCTCTTATTCATTAAGGAGATTGAAGAAGCCACCTTAACAAAGCTAAAGAAAGTTGCTAAGTTACAGAGCTGTCCGTCGGCGAGGCAGTGTCCGGCTTCCAGAGGAACGGCTCTGTCACTGATGAAGTCTCTGAGGCCACGGAGTGTCCTCCAGAGCGCTCGGGTTTGTGGAGCTGTTCCCCTGCAGGGCTGCGAGCAATGGTCTCAGGGAGAGCAATTCGAGCTCTGGCTGTGCCTTGAGTGGCACCGTGGGAGTCAGCGGCGCCTAAAAGGGAGTTTTGAAGAACTTGGAGAGCTGAAGGGAGGAACCAAGGCAGGACCCCCATCACTCTGGGAAGTTTTTAGTACAGGTGGGGGTGGGATGGAAACTGTTTCAGAGTGCAAAGCTGCCAGCGGCATCTCGGTGAGGATGGGCTGCCTCTGCAGACAGGGAGCGCTCGCAGGTCCACACAGGGAGGGGTCCCTCACAAAGCCACGGGAGAGCTCCAGATGGACAGAGTATTGGGCCAGTGGCTGAACTCCCTCCCAAGGAGAGGGAAGGGGAAGCATCTGGGGTCTGTGCATTGCTTCAGATTAAGTTAGAAGTGCTTGCTCTCCTGTACCATAATTAAAATCCAAGCAGAGCTTTGCTGGCTGCAGAGGGGCTCTCATTGAGCAGAGCCTTGGGCGTGCCCTTGGCCTTGGGCGGTGGCACAGGTGGCTCCAGGGGCTGAGCGGGTGTTTGTGGGTGTTAATCCCAGACAAAACCAACAGCCTTTGGCATTAGCAGAGCGCTGTGGCCACATTGGAGCACAAGAAGTGCTGAAGCTGTGTTGCAGCTTTGCTGTGCTGGATAACGGGGGCAGGACAGCAGCAGCAGGTGGAAAGTTCATACTTATTTTTGAATTTCTCAGGAAACAAGGTTTTGATTTGAGGTCCCAGGAAAACAGGAGGCCATATTCTCCCTTGGGAGGGGCACCCTTTACTCACTTGTAATGTACATGAATTATGGAACTTGTTTCTTGTATCATTCACTGAAATTAAAATTGTAGAGGACACATCAGTGCTTGTTCAGAACAAACTCACTCCTTCCTGCTGGAGAGAATGGGAGCAGCAGGGCAATGCTTTCCAGAGGTGGAACAGAACACTCAGCTGCCAGGCATTTCTTTCTTGTTATATTTGCTCCTAATTCTAGAAAAACATCTAAATGCATCTGACAGGACTCCGCCACAAGAAGTTAATGAGGAACAAACATTAATTATTCATGCCCTGAAACAGTAGGTCTCCTAATGTTTTTGCTAATCAACAAGTCAAACAGCTGTATCTTTGTCAGGCCAATCTTGGGGGGACAGCAGAACAGCACAGACACATCGGACTGTCCCCAAGGTCTCACCCTCTGTCCATCTCAGGGCTGGTGTTTGTTCCCAGCCTGGCACAGGTGCCTGGAGTGTGGGAGCAGAGCAGCCTCGGCCCTGCCCTGCCCCGGAGCAGCAGCTCTGCATGCTCATAGCTGCTCCTGCATCCAGGGACACCGACACGTGGGTTTGGCCAGGGATGCCCCGGGAAACGCAGACAGAAGCTCCCAATGCCGGGGAGAGCTCAGACTGAGCTTGTTCCAGGAGTCTCCCTCACTCCTCTGCGACCTGCAGGTAACCCAAAGTCACGTGAAACAGGAAAAAAGGAGGAGTGGATGGAAGTGTTGTCAGACAGAGCTTTTGCCACCAGAGAGCACACAGAGGTATGTTATGTTGAGTTGACTCCAAATAATTTTCACATGAATTACTAAAGAAATGTATAATTTATCAGTGTTTAAATAAATCACTGGCAGGAGTGCTTTAAGGTTACCGGTGCAGGATGGGCTATAATTAACTCCCACGTCACGGAGCGCGGGGCTGCTTCAGCAGCACCATGCGACACCATCGAGGCTCAGAAAGACGAAGTACAAAAGGGATTTGGCTCCTAAAAATAAGCTGAATGACACCAGAGCAGTCGGAGCCCTGAGCTGGGGGCGACGCTGGTGCCCCCCAGCCCCGGGCTCCTCCTCACCCCTGGCAGTGCAGGGCTTTTCCCCAGGGTCCAGGACAGGCGTTTTCCCCCGGAGCAGTCCCGGCAGTGCCGCAGCGCAGGCTCCCAGCAGTGAGAGCTGGGACAGCCCCTGTGAGCCTCTCTGTGGGGTGACATGACCCCGGTGGAGGCTCCTGTCCCTGCCCAGAGCTGGCCCAGGGTCCCTGCTGCACTGACAGGGTCACTGCTCCTGTCCCTTCTGGGGGTTCCCCTCTGCCCTTGGTCACTGGCCTCTGCAGCTGGAGGCAGCGAGTGGTGACAGCCCCTGCTACAGGCTCTGCTTGGGCTGGAATCTACTGACCAGGTAAAACGGAATTTTGAACTTCAAATCCAAGAGCTGTTTCTGATGAAAAATGTATTTGCCAGATGCCATGAAAAAGTAGTGAAAAAACTTGTTTTTTTTGTGGGGAAAAGGGGGAAATTCCAGGTGAAGGAGGCATTTGGTGACCTTGCACACAAGGTCTCTCTCAACCCCACCCCTCTGTCAGCCCTGCCGTGGTTCTCCCTGTCTGGCGCCATGCGCCCAGGATCCCACATGGATCAGCCTGCCTGAGAATCACTAAGCAGCCATTGGAAATTGTCTGTGGAGTGATCCAGGTGAGAGAGAGTGACAGAAAGTGCTCCAGTTTATGCATTTAGGTTTTGATCATCACAGTTGTAAATCTGTTGTGGAATAAAGCAGTGGAAGCTCATAAAAACCTCCACAGAAACATCAGAAAAACTTATTTTTCCCTTTTCAACGCTCCTTGTGTCAGTGATCTTGTCAGTAAGGGCCTAGACATGTTACACAACCTGCTCCATAGGACAGAACTGGGTCCCACATTTCCACAGATGAGTTAAAATTAGATCACCACCTTTGGGAACCCTCTGCAGAAGTTAGTGCTGTATTCTATACAGCCCTGACTGGAGACAAAGATTCTTGGCCTGACAATTACACCAACAACTTACCTTCCTGTGACTGTTCCCTTCAACGAGCTCCTGTAGACATTTGCTTCCTTCCAACAGGGTCCCGGCCGGGTTGTGGCCCATGGCTGAGCAGGAGCTGTCCCACCCTGCTGAACGCTGTTGCTCTGCTCAGGGACCTCTCAGACCATAGCTGCAATGGCTGGGGGAGAAAATACATCCAAAGCCACACAAAGACACACAAATGCTACTCCCAATTTTTTATATTCCCTTTTTCCATTAAAATGAATTTTAATCATATAGGAAGCAGCAAGTGCTTTTTATTGGACAAACCTTTCCTGCTCCATGTCAGGATCTGTCTCCTGAAATACATTGCTGCTTCCCACGGAACGAGGCTGGTTGGTGGCTGCGGACAGGGAAAGGTTCTGGGGAAGATTCCAAAGTTTAACTCCTGGCATGGAGGTGTCCCAAAGTCATGGGTGTGTCATGGAGAGGCTCTGCAGCAGCACAGGAGAGCCAGATTGGGTTTTACATCACCCTCCAGCACCTGGACACAGCAGGTACAGGGCGGGGCTGCAGGAGAGAATAACACGAACAGGTGGAAGGGGCAAAGACCAAGAATAAAGGTAGTAACAGAATAAATTAGTCTTCATCCCAATCTGCAAAGGAGTCAGAATCGGCAGGTGTGTCCTGCTAGGATTTATATCCAACAGTCCAGGATGCTGCAAACCTGTGAGAGACCAGGAACCCACCCCAGACTGTACAACTTCATTGAAGTTCAGTTAAACTTCGAACACCCCTACCAAATGTCAAACAGCTTGCACTGGACTCCCTCTACCCTATGCCCTCCCCCATCCGTTCACCTGCCTTAACTCATTCTGCTCCAGAGCACTGAGACCCTTGGAAGATTTCTCTCTCAGCTCTGACATAAACCAAACCTGCACACACATTACACACACATAAATTCCCCATCACACACCCACTTTCCCCCAAAGAAGTGATAATGCTCTTTTTCTGAGAATTGTAATTTTTTTGAATGGTTCTCCTTCCAATTTATTTCAGTTAGAATTTTGTCTTTTCTAAATCTTGAACCATTCCATAGTATAACTTTATTGCAAAAAAGTCAACATGCATCTTAGAAATTTGGCTTGTAATCAATGAAACAAACATTACATATAGGAATTTTAATGTATAAACAATTAGAAATTCAACAATATCTCCTATTAGCCTATTACACAAGTTCACAACCTGTAAAAACTATAGTACAAGGTTACTATACACCAAGAAGAGCTTCGTTCCTTTTCACATGATTTTATTAAAGTGGTGCTTTCACAAGCAGGTGCCCGGTTTCAGATTGGAGGCGTTTTTATTTTGCTCAGGCTAATTCAGCAAGGAAAGGGAGGGAATTCTTCGCCCATGCCATTCGCTGTCCGTGCCCATGCCCCAGCTCAGGCTGGTACATGTGCCGGGGCACACAGGGACCCTGGGGGCTGTGTTTTGCCCAAGGTCCACGCGAATTTCCCAGTAAAGCATCACCACAAAATAAATGCAGCTGTCCTGCCTTGCTGCCTACGGAAACACAGAAATCCAAACCCATCACCCCAAGAGACCCCAGCATGCCCTAAAATACAGGGGGTTCCATAAGCTTTGGCAAAAGGCAGGCCAGGGTCATAGCTCCCCTCCTCTCCCTCCAGCCCCCGGCGCAGGACGGGGCCCCGCTGCCCCTGGCTACAGCCAGGCCGGGGAGCACTTCCAGCCCTGCAGGCAGCAGCCATCCTTGGGATGACACCAGGGACTTAGGCCAGCCTGCCAGGGGTACTCTGAGGGCAAAGAGGAACTTTATGAAGCTCTCAAAGACAGCCCTCGCTCCCTAGCACATGCCCCTGGATACAGGTGCCACCCCAGTGCCACTTTAGAGCTAAAACCATATGAAAAGGAATCCATTCTGTGTGTGTCGAAGGCTACTGCAATTTTTCTTACAGCTTAATTAATTCACTGTAATTTTCATTTTCCAAATACAAAAATACAACAATTCTTATTGAAATCTATACGCCGGTAATTTTAGTACACAAAAAAAGCAAAATATTTACAAAATATTACAGCTTAAGAAAAAACTATGTACAAAAAAATATATAAATCCTTTTGATCCCTCTCTCATGTTTTAAGTTGTCAGGACTTGGACATGTTTGCCGCAATGGATTTCTCAAGATACACACTGTGCCACAGACATTAAAACCCTTAAAAGATGATGGGAGAAGAGCAAGACATTCTTCTAAGTACATGGGGTGGGTTTTCCCTCCATTTCTCCATGCCTGGAGTTTAGCCTCAGCATTAGCAGGACAATCCTAATTGTAGGAAGAGGGGAGGTTTGGAAAGAAAATACTGGAGCCATTCCCTTTAATTGATGGGAAACAGGACATTATACTGGTTGGACAACCCACCACAGCACAAGGAGAGAGGCAGCAGGGTGTGATCCCAAAGGGGGCTCAGCACCTGCCCCATGCCACACTCCAGAGCCACAGACAGGTAAGGAGTTTGGTAGACACTGTCCTTCAATCAGGAATCACTGGAGACTACTCTTACGATCATTCAAGAGAGAAGAGCACTGTGCATGGACATGGTGTTTATTTTGTGTAAAATGCACATAAAATGGACTGAGGAGCGGCCAGGACAAGGGGGCAGTGGGGCAAGTGCCGCTGGGTGCCCCAGGCGTGAGGCACAGAGCCCACGGCAGCCCAGCCCTGCTCAGCACCCGGCCTGAGCCAGCAGCACACGGTACAGCAGTAAGGCAAGTGACAGTGGGGTGGAGGTCAGCCCAACACGTCTGAAAGAACTGCCCTTGGCCGGGGGGAGTGACTCGGGAGCTCTGAACACCCCCAGGAACCGGACCGTGCTTTGGGGACAGGCTAGGCAGGACCCCCTCGTGCTGCGGGCTGAAACCCACGTCGCTCTGAACACTGCAGGGCTCTGCCTGAACCCAGCTGCGAACAGAGAGGAGTTGCTCCTGGCTGCTAGACAGGGGCCAGGCTAGCTGCTTTTGAGGAAGTCTGGAACTCCTCCCATTCTTGCTCACAAATACTTAAATGCAATAAACAGTCTGACTTACACTAAGCCTTACACTGAAATGACAGAAGGAAATCAAGGAGTGAAAATCCACTCCAGTGTGTGTCCTTGCTGATGTTTTCTGTGAAGCAGAATTTGGAGAAACAGTGAACTGGACAATGTTAAAACGAGACCCTGTTAAATTGTTCCTTCCACCTCCTGTCACAAAAAGCAGCACAACATAGAGAGACTGTGTGGCTGTGAAACATACTCCAGTAAATGATTAAGAATCTCACCATGAGTAATTGCTACAATAAGAGACTCCACAGGAAATAAAATGCTACCTTTTTTTCAACGAGCAAATGAGGCCAGTTTTTCTTTCATAATATTTAATGAAAGTTTGTCTTTTCCCTAACCCCGTAATATTGCTAAATAAAACCTGTAATATCTTTTCAATTATAAACTAACAAACCAATCACATTATAAAAAACCCAAAACAAGGTAATACAGGTGACACAAAAAGAGGACAAGAAAATACTGATTTCCACGTCCATCCGTCCACCCCCCCACTTTTTATCCTTCTTAAATAGAAAAAAATCACCACCCTGGTGAGCTTGACAATTCCTGTAAGAAGTTTCTGGGCCTTTGGCTAGCTCAGTCTCACAGCTCTGTGTCCCAAATGTTTTCAGACCAACTGCTCATGGTAAATCTTGTGGTTTGAAAAGAAAGTAAAGCTTTTTTGGCTCATCAACTTCCTTAAATAAACGTTTAAAAGATGTAGTTGGAACTATATTCCTAAAATTATACATTTCCAACATCAAGTTTCATCTTCTCCAAGAACGGGATTCATCCTCATCTTCATCATCGTCATCATCATCTTCGTGCAAAAATAAATCTGAGGTTTCTGTCTCCTGGAGGAAGAAAAAATGGACTTTTAGACACAAGTTCCAAGCTATGCCCTGGGACAACACACCAGAGCACCCAGCACCAGCTGGACTGGTATCTGGTGTTGCTGTGTGTCTCACAAACACACACGATTACATCCAATCACTTTTAGGGGAAGTACATCAGCCTCATGTCAGGAAAGAGAAAGAGAGCAAAGCTTCAGAGGAAGCAGGAATAAACCTGCTCTCAAATAAACCCTCTCCCAAACAAGGTTTCTGTTAAGTGCCACAACAAAATAACCTTTAAAAGCCTAAGGTGTTAAGGGTGAATTACAGAGAAGAACAGACATAACTTCTACAGCAGAGCACGAAGAGTGAGAAGCAAAAGGCTTTGCAGCCTGCACATACAGAACCCGTGGCTTGTTTACATCATTGACAAATCAACAGCCCATCCACAAAGTATTTTTTTCCCCCATTTTCTCTGTTTTAAAATGTGGGAAATGTACCTGCCTATTCAACACCAGCTCAGTTCCCGGCTTGTAAAAATATCTTTTATGAAATTTCTTCAGCACACAAAAAACTGTATCCTAAGAGCTCTCAGCTATTTAGATTCCAGTAAGAATGATCAGGTAATTAATTGATTTTCATACCTCTTCCTTGGACTCCTCTTCCTCAACTTCTGTGGACACAGAAGGTACCTTGGGTTTGTGCCATGAGATCTGGAGCCGTCGGTCCTTGAACCGGGATCCCTGGTTAGCAGCCTGAGTCATGTTTAAATGAACAGATTTTCAGCAGGAGGATCAAGTAAAGAACTTTTAACATCAGCAGCAAGCCAGATCATGTACATCATGTGCATGTGGTACAGAGGCACGTTTGAAGATCTCGAATACATAAACCACAATTGCCCACTTCAGTGTTCTGACAGTAACTTCAGCCACACCCAAATCTGCCAAATCCTGCTCCTGCCCCGGCACTGTGAGAGGATGAGCAGAGCTCTGAACTGCCAGGCACATGCAGTTTTATCAAGGAAAGCCCTGTGTCACTGCTCACATAACCAGGAGGTTCACTTCCCCTTCAGTGGCACTATCTGTGGCAGCATCAAACACTATCAAGCTCAAACTGGAGGATCAAAGCCTTTGAAATTTTAAAAATACAAAGGTAGACCCAAGTAATTAAAAACTCTTATTTTAGATCTGTGAAAGAAGTACATCCATGATTCTACTTACATTCTCAGCTTCTGAGCGGGACTTAAAAGTTACAACAACACTTAATGGAGAGTCCTCTTCTTGAAGGTCTTCAATATCCCCAAATTTCTGTGAGGGAAAAGCTCATTAGGACTAGCAGAAATGCTCTCCTCCATCTCCACAATGTGGTACAATTGTGCTACTGAAGTGACACTGAAATCTGACCTTTTGGACAGAAGTGAGCCAGAGGACTCCCAGCTGCATCAGCCAACAATATTGCAGCACTTGTATTTTTGGGCAAAAGCTCAGATTTATTGCTATTCTAAGGGGAGCTTAATTTTACAGCAGGAAAGGAAACATGCATTAATATACAGGTTGCACTTACAGAGAAGTGCTGTAGCAATTCATCCTTTTCCTCTTCAATGAAGCCTCCCACGGTGAGTGCTTTGGGCCGATGATCCACCACCATGTGGTTCAACATTCCCCGTCCTCGGCCCCCACGGCCCCGGCCCCGGCCTCTTCCTTGGGCTGGCACTGTCTTTCCTCGACCAACAGGCAAGATGCCTAACCGGGCAGCCTGAAGAAAGAACAGCCATTGCCATGGTGAGAGGACTTGAAACACTCAGAGTTCATCAATTCATCAACAGCATCAGTGCAGACCGGCTCACCTCCACCTGCAACTGATTGAGCTTTTTCCGCAGCTCAGTCGTGTCCTCTCCGGAGGACAGTCTCTTATGGAAGTCCAGCTCTGCATCCAACAGTTCCTTCTGTGCCTGGGAGAAAAAGCGGTGGGAAAATAAAACAGAAGGAAAGGGTAGAACGGTAATGCATGCTTGTAATGCGTTATTCCACTTCAGCAATACATTCATGTAAATGATACAGACAGATCAGGACACAATAGCCACACTTTTCTCTAAATTCAGTTTGTTTTAATTGCCTCTATGTGCGTGTGGTCCCCCCATTTTTTGAAGGACCCAGAATTCTCTGCTTTAGAGCTGGAACAACAATGAATGAGCTACAAGCAAAACTAGGTCATGGAATTCCTTCAACCATGGCTTATTTGTCCATGGTTATCACACATTAAAATACTGCTTGCAAGTGTTTTGATCTAATGCTGCTGCATTTTTAAGATGTATTATTAGAAATAGTTACAAAAACCAAGCAGGCAAGCGGATTGCACAAGAAATACCTCTGTCTTGGACTTCAGTTTGGATGGTGTGGAGGTTGTAGATGAAGTTTTTAATTCATCCTTTAACTGAGATATTTTTCCTGTTAGCTCTTTTAAGGTCTTCATAATTTCTGCTCTCTCTTCTGGTTTCATGGCCTTATTTTTCTCCAGCTTGGATATCAACATCTATGCAATAGTAAAAGAACAGGAACATAAAATGCTAGGAAAAACAGCTCTGGACAGACAGGTATCTACAAAATCAGAATGTATTTACTAGACACATCCCAGACTTACCTTCTGGCATTCTATTTGTTTTTCTAACATCTCCTGTTTCTTTTTCCTCATATCTTGCTGGAGTTTTATTGCCTCCTATATGAGGAAAAAATTCTTTCCATCAGTAAAAATCAGTCTAGCATTATATATACTCATACAGATCATATACCTACTCTTCAAGCTACGGAAGTGAAGTCTATGAAAAAAGTACTGTCTGCAAAAAGCACAAGTATGAAGTGCTGCTGATCCAATAAAAAGCTGCTAACTTCCTGCTGTAAGGTACTTCACTAACATTTTGCCCCCTTCCAACACCTCTGAAGAAACATACCCTCCACTGTCATTCAAGTGTCTCATTCCTGCAGAGATTAAACCCAGAAAACCTCAAGCAAACCCAGAAAACCCAACATGGCCATGTGTGTCAAGTAAGACACCCAAAAGGACACTCCACATGATTAGCCCCAACGTGTGCTTGCAAGACCGTCCCATAAAGATGATCAACTCCACACCCACGTATAAAGCTGTACAGCAGTAGTTGAGGCTTCAGGTGCCCATTAAACCTTGCATTTCAAGCACTTTGCTTGCTGCACTGTCAGTAACCCACCAATCATTATGTACCTGCTTTTTTTTAAGGGCTTCTTGCACGTCGTGAGGTTTAGACCCTGCACCAGACTTCAGAGTTGTCTTCAAGTTTGGAGAACTGTAAACCATTTTTGAGTGGCTTGTAGAAGTAGGAAATATCTGAAATAGTAAAAACACACACCAACATTTGGAATAGTTTAAAGTGACTGTGAGACACCATCAGGTAACTTCAGAGGATCATGTTCCCTGAAATACCAACACAAATGTCCAGATTTGTGCAATGAGGGAAGAAAGACCAAGGCAATTAAAACACATGGATAAAGATCAGTCCAGTTAAAAGGATTTCTGCAAAAGATACTGTCTTTCCTTCTCAATGGCAGACTTCCTTTGCATCCTGATTCCCACTAAGACACCGCTGAAGGGGATAATCTGCATTTGCCTTCGTTTCAGCTTTGCTGTCATAGTCTAACATCCCACTTTCTGATCAAATAAGGCAGCAAAAGCCACTCCATGCTTCCTTTCTTGAAAGGACTTCCCCATGGCCCAGAATAAATGCTGCACTATGATATCAGTGTGAATTGAACTGTATCAGCTTGAACTCTGGGTACAAGTACTCTCTAAGTTTCTAGCACTGCTGTTAAAAACACAGCATAAGCTCAAAAATCACTGGGAAAGCCATTACATTTGTCAATTAAAGCTGGTCTCACATACAGGTTTGTCAGATTTGTTTACTATGAAGCACTGCCAAAAACATTTTATGCTATTTTTAAAACACTGATATTTTGTTCCTAAAGTCACTGTCCCTATTTCATATAAATAGCTGATGAAATGAGGAAGAACTGACTGACCACAGCTGCATGGAACGTTAGTGAAAAGGAACAGAACCAAGTGGGAACAATTCCCAAGTTCTCTTTGCTTGTTCCTTCCTGGCTGACAAGCCAAAGCTGTACCTGAGAGCATGACCATGGTCCACCCTCAACATACCTGAGATTCCTCCACTCCAGCCCCAGGCTGGCTCAGCTCAGGCTGACTCCCACCTGCTGCTCCAAGGCGCCGTTTCACCGGGACTTTGTTAAGGACGTAGGCACCAGATGCCAGGGGTTTGTTCATCACCTGTGCATTCATATATTTGAAAACACGAAGATTAGATACTTTGCCTTTCTGCAGCAGCAGTCACTTGGGAATGCTGCTGACCCCCCGACAGAACGTACCTTGGACAGGCTGCTGTGCACAGTCACAGGGGGTGGCGTGGCCAGGGCCTGCTGCTGCAGGTGCTGCAGGGCCTGCGCGGTGGGCAGCGCCTGCTGCTGCTGCTGCAGCAATGGGGGCTGCTGCTCGCTCTCCCTGTGCCACAGCACCCGGATAAAGCGATTGCTCAGCACTGCCTCCGTGCTGGAAATCGCCTTCCTTGCCTCGTCATTACTCAAGTACTGAATGAGAGCAGCTTCAGGATCGTTCTGGAAAGCAACCTGAAGCAAAAGTTCATAAATGCATTATTTCTCAAGGAAGAAGACATTTCAATCATGCATTTCATTCATCTCCAAATAATGTGCAATGATGAGTTGGGTATCCAGTCTATTAACCGCTCAAAACACAGCTATGACATTCTATGTAATTAAAGCCAAGTACCTTTTGGCAATCATTACATGTACTTGCAGCAAAGTCTATATACATTTAAATAAACCAACAGCATCTCATGTTCAGAGCCCTGTGCAGTGCCACTGGGGCATATCTGGTATCACGGGTGATGACTCTTTATCTCAATCTCCTGAAGGAGGAGTGCTGCCTGAGGGTGCACAGAGCAAAACCTCACCACACCCTCAATGCAGAAGCATCTCACGGTCTTGAGTAAGAGTCTTTTTCTCTAAAAATTAATATCATGGCAATAAAAATGTATCTTGGACTTTCCAGTGTAGTGATTGAGATAGCATGTTTGAAATGCATTATTTCATTAGAGAGGTCCAGGAAGCACCACAAGATCTTTTGGGCTAAGACAAAGTTATCAAAAAATACAGAGGCTTCCCAAGTATCTGTCTTTTATTTAAACCTACAACTGAGGTCTTGGGAGGCAACCATTTTGTCTAGAAGAACAAACAGAAATTAAATGCTATTTAACTTCTTTTTTTAAAGTGCTTTTTCTGTGTTTTCTGTTTTTTATCACCACGAGTTGGAGCCAGTTCTAGGATGCCAAGTGGTAGCAAACTGAAGCACATAAAAACTTTCCTGTAGCACCTTTGTCAAAATCCTGACCATCAAATACTGTAAGACTATCACACAATACAAACTATCAGATCATCTCTTTTGAATGTTATACACAACTTGCTCAAAGAGTTGGTTTAGACACTGTTAGACCTACCAGTCTCTCAAATATAATGAGACATCAAAAAGGCAGAAGCCAACATGGTTTTACAGAACTAAGACAATAATATGCAGTAGATCAAGAAAAGGTTTCTCTGAACTTGATTATCTCCTCTCCCAGTTTGTCTCCCCTAAGATTTCTCAAAGAAAACATGCAGTATTCAGTAGGCTTCAGGGAAAATAAGATACCCACACACAGACATAGAACTGGACTTTGGTTTCTACCTGAATGTTTACAATAGTTCCAAATTTGCTGAAGTGTTCATTGAGCTGTGTAATATTGTTCAATTCTGGTGGAATTTTTCGAACTTCTAATTTTGTATTAGTATATTGATTCTTTTTCAAAAATCCTGGCTTATTCTGGTTGTTGTTTACTTGCCTAGAGAAAAGGAGAACAGAAAGAGTTCAGATAAGTACATATGTCCCTAAGTAAGGCAGCAAGTGTTAACAGACGTCTAAATGGCATTTTTCCCCTAACAAGTACAGCCTCTAGACGCTAACAAAAGAGAGCTCCCCCACCACCCCACATTCAGTCTCCATGTTATGTGGACACAGATTTTCTGACCCAACCATCCCAAATTAGAGAGATTAGTGAATAGCAGCATTCACAGCACTGACAGCAATTGAGTATATTCAAATTAGCAACTGCAGCTAATTCTCACTTTGCCAGCCAGGGTTTCTTCAATGGTGGACATTCCATGCTGCTTGGAGATCTTTTCCTGCTGTCTGGTTCCAGGACAACTCTAGTGACATTGCTGCTGTTATTTGTAATGGGAATGGGAGGTTCAGTTTGGATGATGATGTTGGCAGCTGGAGGGAAGGGAAAAGGCCTGTGTTATTCCACCACACATGGAAAAGCTTTCACACAGCAAAACACAACTGAGGTCATAACATTAGGAAGACTTTACCAAATTGGTCAGTTTTGTTTCTGAAGTTATTCCCAGATCATTCCCTAGCCTAACTAAACATCCTGAGAGAAACACATACAGTCCAGCTGAGACAGATGAGGTTTTGACCTTTAAGGTTAATATTAGCTTGAAGAAACAAAGCTAAAACTTCTTTCAGGTAATAAAAACTCAGATTCTGCAGGAAAAGGAGAGTAAGACAAAAAAAAAAAAAGAAAAAAAGAAAAAACCCCATCCCAAAATCCCAACAAAACTGAAAAGGAGGCAAAGAACCAAGGGTGGGTTCCCAGGCCTTAGGTTAGAGCTCTGCAATGGGCAGGGGCTGAATTAACAACCAACTTTCCTTGTGTGAACCCTTGACAGGGCAAAAGCAACCAAGAACGTGTTCTTCCCACTGCTATCCCACTGCCAGGTTTCAGCAACAAACTGTTAATTAAGCAAAGCTATTACACTCTATAAGACATTAGATTTAAAGTTCGAAGTAACTTCTACCAACACAAAGTTTGCTAGAAATTTATTTGCAACCTTTTCAAGATTTATGCCCTTGGTATTAGCCTCCTGTGTGTGCCAAATATTCAACTCCTAAAAAGAAGTCAGAGTTATACAGCAATTTGTATGGCTTTTATATAAGCCAGGGCTCTGCTGGTTACACTGGTGAGAACAAAGACTGGGCATTTCTGGCTTTAAACTCACTTTGGAGGATGATCTGAGAGCAAAGCTTTCACACCTGTGACAAAGACAGTAAAACAAGTGGTGTGAAGCCCCACAGCTGAGCACTCACCCCTGCCTTACCCCTGGGATGGGCTCTCAGAGAGAACCTGAGGGGCAGCAGTTAAGCCCCAACCCTGCCTCTGTGACAGCCTTGAAGATGCCACAGCAACAGCAACTTCTGCAATAATATTTAACCATATTCTTTAGGGGGTGAGTCGTTTGAAGGAAATACTGAACACTCCCCCCCAAAAAAAACCCAACAACAAAAAAACTTTCTTATTACTGAATAAGAAACACTGAAGTATAAGAGTAGAAACCAAAATTCAACATCTTTGTTTTTTAAGAATCAAGGCAGGAAAAACAGGAGGAGAAAGAAAGTTTTGCCACCACAATTAAACTTTCTTTAAAGAGGTTTGACTTGTTCTCTTCCCTAAAAGATACTTTGTACACATCACCACTAAGAGACAGCACCCACATCCATTCAGGTAGGGGTTAGGAATTCTTGAAGTGCAGACTGGGATTCCCATGGGCTGGAAAACAGGAATGATACCTGTAATGTTCATTTCAGACAGAACACCTGGCTGACAGAGTCAGACCATCAAGTACCAAAACATGCCACGATAGTTCCCTTCTTCATTACCGTCACAACAGCCAAGGCAAGGGGCTCGGATCATCGCCTCTGTGCCCATGGCTAATCAAAAGCTAATCTGCAGATTGTGCTGCTAAAGCCATCTTTAGGCACCATTGTTCCTTCTAGGAGCTCCCAGTACCTGGAAAGTGCCTTCACAGGCTAAAGAGGAATAAAACCCCAACCAGCCAACAAAACCCTTATAACATTCCCAAGCAAGTGGTTATTTTTAATCAAAAAGGCTGCTTTGACTTTAATATAGTCATATTAGCACTTAAAAAAGGTAGAAATGTCCAAAAAAAAGCTCTGAAAACTGGATCAGTGATAAAAAATTAGTGCTTTCAGCCTAAAAAGGGGGAAAAGTGTTGACGGTCTTGGACAAAAATAGCAACAGCAATGACCAGAACCCTTCCTACCTCGAGGGTTTGTATCCATCTCCCCAGATGTTAGGCCAATTAGATTTGGACGCTGCATTTGTGCTCTTGTAAAGAACTGCCGATACTGAGATCTACCAGCACTGGTAATACTAGGAGCTTCGGGGTTATAGCCATCTGGCTCATATGTATCTACAAAAAAAGGAGAGAAACGACAGAATTTTTCACGTGAGTTTAAGACTCGGGGTTAATTTTCCTTTAAGGAAATGCATGGATGTCCAAGAGTCAGAAGTTGTTTCGGATGAAGAGAAGAGAGGTGGTATAGCCAACCTGTGCAGCATTCAAACCCTCACCTGATCTTCAGGCCTAGCCTATCTGGACACATTCTCTTTTGGTTTTTAATGTGGCACTGCTTGTCCAAAGTACACAGGTCACAATATAGAGTATTGCTGACCCACTGCCGGGAAAGGCCTGAGGTGTCTGTGTGACAACCTGCACAACATCTGGCAGTGTTTCAAGGGCAACAACACAAGGTTGAATTTGGGCATTTACACTGTAGGGTCTAAGATGGAAAGAGATTTTCAGCCTTTTCTGCACAACAGTCTAGTTCTCTTCAGAAAAGAATTTTGGGTGAAGAAGATACTTAAATGATTTCAATCAAAGAAAGCTGAGAAATGAGCTAATGGAACCAATACTTACCTACTGAATTGTCTTTATTGTAAGAGTGAGATCAGCTGCCTAGCTTAGGTAAGGTACTAATGATCATTTTCATTAGAAGGGGTCACCACAAGAATACAAGATGACACAATTGACTCCTACTGTTCCTCTGGCCCAAGGTCCAAATTGAGGACGATGCACTTTTTTAACCTTAACAAGGAAAAGCTGTGCAAGAACTAGAATGAATGAAGTCTGTGAAGAGCCTCCACAGAAACAGTACATCCTGGAACAGAATGAATGCCTGTACAAGGGAACCTGACAGATGTGAACCCCTCTAAAATCTCAGCTCCTTATTCAGCACCAACGAAGACAACTCCACAGTTTAAAACAGATGCCCCAGAATATCCACACTGATAGCAGAGGCTGAAACTGTAAAACAAGAACTTTCTCTAGCCTCAAAGGAGCTGAACCACAAGCTTCTCTTCCCTGATTTAGAGTTTAACTGCATACACCTGCAGAGGGCAACCAGCAGGTGTAACCACAACAGGCCCAGAACAGGACATGAGAATCTCCACAGAGGTTCTAGAGAACAGAATTACTGTGAAGCCCTGCGACATACAACACGCAGAACCACCCATCAGATGCTCTGGAGCTGAAAGGATCAGATGGTGACACCTGAACAGCCGACAGGACTTGGGAATAACTGAACAGATTATCTAACAAGAAATTTGAGTGACTGAAGTTCTGAAAAGCATGGACGTCACAAACAAAACAACATGGATCATGCACTGAACTAGATTCCCTCTCTAAATAAAATTCAGAATATTTATATTAAAAAACCCAATGAGAATATTATGAAACACTGACATTTAGTTATCTTATTTTGGTCATATAGAACACAGAAATGCCATTAATCCTTTAATTATCAAAGAAATAAGATTTGTTGTATTTAAATTGAGTAACCTAGGACTTTCCAGGTATTTTTCTACTTTCCCTCGTAAAAACACACTTTTTAAAATTTTGAGCTCTGTTAAGAAGAGTGACATGTCCAGTGAAAGCCATCCACTTAAAAAATGCTAGAGCTAGAGTAATTCTGGATAAAGAATATAAAAAGTACTGATACCTATGTAGACTGTACAGACTATTGCAATATACAGCTGGAAAAAAAAACCTCTCATCTGTATTCGTCCAAACTGGAGAGGAATAAGGCCCAAGTTAAACAGCAATTACAGGTTTGCAGATCCATCTTTTGCCTACTAATGTTCTACTGAATGGCTTGAAAATGAAAGGAACATTTCTTACACAACAATCTGATCGCTGTGAGCACATGAAACTCAAAGGAACCTCCCCACAGTGCTCTTCCTCAGACCAGGACAGAGCACTGCTGCCATTCCATACTGGAATGGATGGTGGGCTGACCCAGGGAGAGCCATCACACTTCTGTTTAGATTTGTATATATTTGAGAAAGACAGATCATAATTTCTAATCACACATCAACAGAGAAAACTTAAGTTTTTTGTCAAACAGATTTAAACCAAAAGGCATTTGCTTACGTTCTGACACTGTATAGAGCAGGTTCTGAGGCAGAGGAGGAGGCAGCCTTGCTCCCACAGGTGCAAGACTGGGCACTGCACTTGTCCCGGGCTGCTCACGATTGTTTATCAAGCTGGACTGTGTTAAAGGTGGTCCTACAATGATACCACAGAACAGATCACACACTGACAGCTCAAAGACAAAATGTGCAAACAATTCAATGCTGTGTTTATGCCTTGCTTTGAGCAAGGTCAGGGTTGTAAATATGTTCAGTCCCACTACAGTAACAGTAAACTGAGAAGCCTGTTCAGGCAAGTTATTCTGATTCCAACACTTTTCCTCAGGAGAGACAAAGTTTTAAGGGAAAAGAAAAAGCTGTCTTGTCTTTCCCATATGTTTGATAATGCTAGAAATGCCTTAACTACAGCAGCTCCTCCCTCTGCTCTGCTACCGAGAGCCAAGGCTTGCTCAGAGCAAGCTATCACATCAGCAGCATTTAGACTGCAGTTCTGAAACAAGAACTGCAGGGCAAGAGGCATTCCCAGACAAGGAATCTCTGTAGCTAGCTGAGCTTTGGTTGCCCGGGGTACCATACAGACATTCCTACTGATTGTATGCCCAGAAAGGACCCCGAGTGACACGACACAGCCCATCCTGAGCACTGTCGGTTTTCTCACATCGAGTCAGTTCCACCCACTAAAGGGCTCATGCCAAGCTTAGGGTTAATCCTGTACCAAATTATTCCTCATCCCAAAATTGCTGCTCTTGGACACAACTATCACAGCATGTATTTTGCCCCTGGAACAGACAGCACTGAAACAGAGTAAGCATGTCCCTAATATGCTATTTCTTCATAGAATATGTAAGATGCAGCAAGATAACTCAAAAGGCTCAAATCACTGCTGAGCTAAAACAGATGTGCCAATAATTTATTGTTTTCTAGTGGCAGGTAGCGTAGCACTAACACTGGAGCTTTATTCGAACCTTTAAGAGATTGAATTTCAATGTTTTTTGCATTATAGGGGAAAAAAAAAGCTAGCAAGTGTCAGTGACCAATCCAATCACTACCAACTATCTCTGAGATGAGCTGAAAGATCCCCAGCTCCACTCCCCTGCCCAATTTAATTCAGTTTGGAGTGCTAGGAACAGCACAGCTTACAAGCTGAATTTTCAGAATTCTTTTGGTGCTATTTTGAATAGCACACGGCAAGCAGAGAAACTGCAGTTCAGCCCCCCCCGGCCCGTGCTGTAACTCACGCGGGACAGGCAGCACGACGGGCGGCGGGGGCTGTGGGTGGGGCTGCGGCACCGGCAGCCTCAGGCCCCGCACGGGCCCCGGCAGTGGCGGCAGCAGCATCCCCGGCGGCGGAGGGAGCCCCGGTGGCGGCGGCGGCGGCGGGAACGGGATCATACTCGGCAAGGAAACTTCGTCTACTACTAACGGATCATTTCCGTGATCAAACTGGCAGAGATCACCAAGGACACAATAGCCTCGCTCTGCAAAACAGGGCATTTCACGTCGTGTTAGAAAACAATCCAGTGGTTCTCAACAAATTATAACATTTCCGATTTTCCTGGAATTTCTAACCAAAGAAAACATGCATCCACTTACACATTAATACACTGTAAGGTAAGGTTTCATAAAATAATTCAAATTAGAACAACCTTTCACAGAAGCATACTAACTTACATGCATGCATCATAAAAGCTGTGGAAAAAATAGTCAGAAGTAATGTGGTTTATTTTAAACACACACACTGCAATCTGCGGCAGGACTGCCAGTGGTTAAGGTATTTGTCTAGCACATAGAGAACTGTGAACAAACTCCGTATGTTCTTATCCAGCAACTGTCACAGCACATGCAAACTGCTTCCAGTAAGACTAGTTATTTCTGCAGTATAATACCAGGTCATCTCTGCATCTGTTACGTACAAAGGTACACATCACATGCTACTGCAGTGTCACTCGCTGCTCGCATTTAGTGAATACCTAAAAGAAACAGTCACAGAAACACTGAAATAAGGCACGAAATTGAAAACTAAGCAAGTTACCATCATAATCTTGACATCTTCTTTTAGGAGGAGGGTTTCTGCCAAATGAACTAGGATTGCTGTGATTGTTGAAATAATTTGACCAGCTCTCTGTGGTGCTCTCAAGGTGATGTGCAGGTGCCACTACAGTTACAGGGCTGGTAATAGCTTGTGCAGAAGAATACTGTTCAGATGATTTACTGGGAGATGCAGATACTGGATTGTATGAGCCTTCAACATCATTTTTCTCACTCTTGTATTTTGATCTCTCTCTCTCTCGGTGCTCTGTTGGAAAAAAATAAAGTTAAGTCTTCATGCTTTGCTCTGTACATCAGAGCCACAAGCAAGAGATAATACCCATTTCCTGAAATATTCAGCATTCTGCATGTTAAGCTGCCCTTGAAGGAGCTCAGCCTTACCAATGGAGTAAGAACTAAATATAATGCAAACAGGTTTAACTTCAGAAATATTCAGAAATATCAAAGTTTTCTTTGTAAAATGCACATTCATTCCTCTACTACTTATTTCATTCTGGTTTACAGCTCTCTTTTAAAGGAGAAAGAAGGGCAAAAGCCTGAAACAACAAACCTACCTCTGCCCTTAACTAACGTGGTCTCAAGGTGCGTGGAATGCTGTAATCTGTGCCACTTACTTTTCCGACAGACCTGAACTAGCCCTAAAAGAACAATCATATGGTAACCACCTGCAACTGCAAAGAAGCCTTCTCTAAAAAATACATGGTAAGAAAATCAAAGAGGGAAACATGGCTTTACAAAAAGATAAATCCTTAGGAGGAAAAAAGGAAAAAAATCAACAGCTTTGTCAGAACACACAGCACAAAAATATGAGCTACTGATATCCACGGGTGTAAACCTGTGGATAAATTAAGAGGTTAGCAAAGAAGAAAACAAACCCCTTAATTGTTCTACTCTAAAGAACAGCATTTTAATTAAGAATTTCAAGAACACAAAGCTATTAGAATTTGCTCCAGCTACTTAAGGGCATCTCCTGCCTGCTAAACCATACAGAATGTAGAAGTCACAGCCATCAGTGCAATGGGATGTTCTCCTGAAGCAGCACCCCAGGTACTCACCACTCCTGCTGCCATCCCGGTCTTTGCTCCGGCCCCTGCTGCGGCTGCGGCTCCGACTTAACCCTCTGCTTTTGCTCCGGCTTTTACTCCTGCCCCGGCGCCAGCCCGACTTTTCCCTGTACAAGTCACTCCTATCATAGTACCTGTCATAGTCCCTCCATTTCCCATCATCCCGCTTTTTCTCTCTGGTTCTAGAAAAGACAGAGGTAAACCACGTTCATGAAAAGAGAAACAAAATTAAAAAACAAGCTTGCAACACGGTAAGATAACATTCATCCTTCCCATCCATTTGGGCAGTGAAACATTCTAGTCAGAATTTCACAAATTACATAGAGAAGTATAGAATCGTAAAGCTGAATCACTGGTTTGTAGAAAGCAGGAGTGAGAATTGGCAAGGTGAGACAGTTAGGATGCTCAAACAAGAATAGGCTTTAAAAGTGATGTTGGTGTGTGAACAACTGCTCCCAGACCCTACAGCTCTCCAACAATGCTCTGCATTCATATAACAAAGGAAACAATGGGACTGATGGCATTCCTAGGAATTGTCATTTGAAGAATACCATAATTTTTTTGTAAGAAACCAACTTCTCGTGAAGACTTCTGATGCACATGATGAACATATACACAATATATCACACACAAAGGAAGGAGAAAATGTCTATTTTTCATAAAAATCACTACATACAAGGTAAAAAAACACAGTTAAAATTGACAGCAAATACAGAATATCTTAATATTGTGGCTCAGAGCTAACCTTTGCTCACTGGAATCTGCACGGCTCCTCTGGGGACTGGAATACTTCTTCTTCCTGGTCTCCCGCTCTTCTTCAACAGATTCTTGAAAATTCTGTTTAACACACAACTACCAAACAAGGACAAGTATCACCTTTTCTTAATGAAGAAAACGACACCAACATGTCGTTCAAGTTCAGACAGCATCCCATATAAAACAATACTCAAGTATTACTTGCCCAGAGTACTGAAGCACAAGTAATCAAGCACTAAAGTCTGTTGAAGGGTTTTGGTCTCAAAACTTCCCTTTTTTTCCGGCAGAGGAGATGACCCCAAACAAAACCACTTTGATGTTTTGTTTCTAAACAGGGTTCGTGAAAGACAAGATCTCTCTCCACTCTACTGCCTTATTTAGCTAAGTAATTCTACAAGTGAGGTATTTCCTGAACCTTTGAACACAACTCTGGAGTCACCTCTCCAGGTAGGGAAGTCACTAGCTGACATTTTGAGTAACTGCTTTAAGGCAAAAATCTGCTCACATGATGGAAGTAGTCACATTTTTGCTGGCCTCCACCACAGAAGGTTCAGAAGTCTGTCAGCTGTACCACTGCTGAAAACCACTGACCCATTTTGGACTTCTGCTGCCATTTCACACTTGCTCACAAGTTACCGTAAGATTTGGCAGGAAAAGTTTACACGTACCAGTCCTTTAAAGGACTTTTTTTCCAATTGAAACAAAAAGGAAGACTTCCTGCATCCTTGTACAACAGGATTATACGGGCAGAACTGGCAGAAATACTCAAAACTTGGCTTGACAGGGCTCTAGACAGTTCCACCTCCACTGCACCTGCAGTCCTGCTCCCAACACAAGGCGTATCACCCAGTACCTGGGGTCCCCTCCAGCCCCAGCCTCACTGTGATTCTACATGTGCTTTATTTCATGGCCTCCATGTGTAGGAATCACACCATACACTGAGCTTTATGACAGATCATGAAAGCCTAGTAGATGTCAAAATAACTAATTAATGTCCTGATTCTGTAATGCTGTCCCATAAAGCTGTCCTAGATATCTTCTTTTGCTTACTGCCACTCCCCTTCAGCCCCTCAAACCTCCTCCTCTGCCCCCACCAGAGCACTGGTTAAGTCAACTGAAGGCAGTTCTAAAGGACTTTCTATAAACTATGACAGTACTTTGAGAACGGAGGGGAAAGCTCTACAGGGAAAGTCTTGTATAGTGGCAAATTATGAACGTCCATAAGCAAAGCTACTTCCATAAACTGTCATAACTCTGCATCACATTCTCAGATATAAAAAAAGGACATCAGAAAAGAGAGGGGGGA
The DNA here is from genome assembly GCA_013397895.1 of Origma solitaria. Taxonomy (NCBI): domain Eukaryota; kingdom Metazoa; phylum Chordata; class Aves; order Passeriformes; family Acanthizidae; genus Origma; species Origma solitaria. The sequence goes on along the minus strand of VZRL01006300.1, from coordinate 407,103 downwards.
AAAAAAAAGCAACTTGGATCAACTGATGAATCACTTTCTGGTAAATAAGAACTTGCATTTGTTTGGGGTCACCTGGGTTTGGCTGACTAATAATTTCTGCAGTTATCTGTCACCTCTCTAAAACTTGATTACTTGCAATTTTGCCAACAGAACTTAAAATCAAGGTAGAAGAGAGAACTGTTGGCAAACCAACTCTACCTGACTTTCCGAAGTAATTATTCCAACACAGAGGCTGACATATATGTTTCACTGATTTTAAGCATCACAGAAAACATTTTAAGTTATTTTCATTCCTCACAGAATATACAAAACTGGAAATGTTTTGGAATGGTATTGCTGCTTCTCCCTCTCAAACCCTTCCAATTAATTATCAGCTGGTATTACCAGAGCTGTGAATTCTGAGTGCTTGATCAAAGGTAGGCTCTGCAAAGGGATTTAAAATGCTTGTCTGAATCGTCACCTTCCATGGTTCTTTGGACACACAGAGATCACAGATATTAATCACAATAGAGTACATTTTTCTTTCACATTTTGCCTCACAAATGTAGGAGAGCTAATTTGAAAACAAAAGGCAGACAGAGTAAATAATGTTACCTCCTCCTTGACTTCTTCTTTCTCTTGCCCAGCAGGCTTCACCTCTGCCTTTGTGGGCTCAGCAGAAGGAAGGTAACTCTTGGTGTACAAACTTTCAAAAAGTTTATCTACAAACCCTGAAGTTTCTGAGGATACAGAACACAAGAAAACATTGTTACATACACATTTAAGTGCATGGTTACATTTACCAGAGAAGACCCTGAAAACCAATTGGCCAGGTGGGCTGCTCACAGCAGCACCTCAGACTAAGGAGCATTAGCTCCACTGAAGGAGATAGAATTACATTTGTAGGACTTGAGGCTGTTCATTTAGAGGAAGAAATTCATCAGGTGTATCAAAGACAGCAACAGAGGCTTCTCCTGTTCTAAGGGGCAAGCATGACTGGAGCCTGTGATCAATGAACAAGTCTACAGCTATCCACAAGCTCCATCAACTACACTCAGCAGCCTCTTTAGGGCAATTTTTATGAGAGTAAGTAATTCTCGGCAGCCCCATCAGCAGTTCAACATCACAAGAAACGCACAATAACTTTTCCAGCAAGTGTCGGAATTTCAGTGGTTTAAATCCTTGACTATGAAGGAAATCGACACATGCAAAGGAACCTGAAGGATTAATATGGCCAGGTTTTCAAAAATTACCAAACACCTGTCAGAGAAGCTTCTGGCAACACGACTGACACTTTAAATTAAATTGCCTTTATTTCAGAGCATTTCCTCCCACCACTGTGGAAAGTCCAAGTCACACAACTTCATCTTATGATTATTATTTTTTTAATTACAAGATCTTTATTGCTTCAAACTCTGTATGAAACATTCATGGATACCAAGAAACATTTTGAAGGCAGTAATGGTGCATCACCATCCCTCCCGCAAAGAGCCGAAGCCCCCCAGCCAGCCGCAGCCATGCAGAGCACCACACCTTTCTGCAGAAACACGTCCAGCTGGTCAGCACAGAAAGCTTTCAGCTCCTTCTCGGGCTTGTCTTTCTTGACTAACGCCACGACATAGTTGGCCAAGGCTGAGGGGTCTGCGTCACATCTAGTGAGAAAGAGAAAGGCTCTTGGCCGCTGCAGGACGTTGTCCCCAGGGAGACAGTCACTGGAGAGCCCCTGAGAGCTCCTGCAACACTGCCAGGCTGCTGGGCTCACACCCAGCACCAGCACAGCTGCACTGGGCCATGGGGCCAGCAAAGGGCTTTTCGCAACCACAGCCCAGTGTTTTAGCTGCCTTGTGACCCACCCCCAACCGCACCTGACAGAGGTCCCATTTCCCTGCTCTTCCTGAGCTTTGCTGCGGGAAAACCTTTCTTTTGCCCAGACAGACCCACTCAAGGGCAGCTGAGCAGCTGCCCCTGGTGCTGAACCTCCTCTCAGCAGAGCAACCACACCTCGAATGGCTCTACTGGCATAGCAGAGCACAGACCAGGGAAGGCACTGCACAACTACTGTGAAGGATTAAACTGTGTTTAAAAACAAAAACATTGTTACAAAGTAATTCAGAAAATGTCACAGAGGTCCATTTTCAATACACACAGAGACATGGTCTGCACAGTTTCAGTGACTGTCCTGACGTGCTGCGGTTTCCTCTTCAAGGATACTTCCACGCCGTATTTTACAATAACCTTTTAGCGCTGGTAAAACACCCGAAGGGGAGCAGTTACTGAACTAGGTTCTCTCCCCACACACACACCCCCAGCCTTGTCTGGCTCCACAAAGACCAAAGATACAAACTTTGTGCAGTGATACTCCACCACTAATCTTTAAATGGGATATTCCTGTAGATTCCATTCAGCTACTAGAAACAGAGTAACAGCGTGTGACACGATTAAGCAACAGCTCCTCGTTTGGCCTCTCAGAGGGTGCAGCTGCCAGCTATCAGATAGGGGCAGAAACCTAAAATACTCAGAAGATGTAAAGATTTCTTTTATTTTAATTAACATTTAGAGTATGGGGTTGCGTGTTTTCTGAGAACAGTAAATCTGGAAACAGAAGGAAAAACCACAAAGTGTATATATAATGTCAAAATAATCTCAAGTAAGAAAAAGATCAAGAAAACAAGCAAAAGGCAAAAAGCCAAGCAGAGGGCAACTAGTAACAGAAAAAAAAATCCTCAATGAGCAGCAATCAAGCAGCTCTACTCCCATATAGCCTGCAACAACATCCAACCTCCACTGAAAGCTAGAGTAAATGGAGTAATTAAGAACAAAGAAACCACAAATTGACAGATTTTACAATTCTTATACACACAGAGAAATAACCTGTATGTGATGCATTCACCATGTATAATGTACTGGGACATTCACCAACTGACTGCAAACCTTCAATTTCAAATAGAAGAGACCATCCCTCACTTCACAACCATTCCCTTTTCTTCCTCCATATGTTGGACCCTCTCAAGCTTCTCATCCCATCCCATTATGCAGCACAGGTGAGTGCACTCCTCTAGTTAAGCCAGTCTGTATTGTCACTCTAGCGTCACTACAGAGTCCTTGACTGTCAGGGCCCACTGGCCTATTCCTCGATTCTCTGCCTCACATTGCACAGGACAGCTCAAATGCCCAAGAAATGCTGGAGACCGACTGGAGTTGGCATGGAAAGTGCAGGAGCCATCCTCCAGTCTAGAGACTTTCAGTGGGGTTTTGACCAAAGGCCATAGAAACCAGTGATTGTAACAAGGGAAAAAGGAAATCGTGAAGGACTTCCAAAAGCCTAATACTTAATGATGGCAACTGAGCAGAACTATTTGAAACACTTCCACATGCCTTGGTTTTACTTCATGGAAGAACTAAGGCTGGCAAGGCACCGACAAGCAGCTTTCCTTGGTGAGACCCACCAAGCCCTTGCTGTGCCTGCACCACCAGCACCCGCTGTGTTCAGGCACCAGAGCTCAGAACCAGCACAAATCCAACAACACTTTGCAGCCAGAATGAATTATCAGAACACATAAAATGCGGGACATGACCTGAATCCATGCTGACTCCATCCCAATTCCACTCTCACTGTAAGCAACAGCAGGATGCAAATGTGGGGTTTCCACAGTTTTAGCATTATTCCTGGTTTTGTCAGCTCCTATAGCAGCCCTTAGCTCTGCTCTGAGGTGACAGAGCTGGGACGGAGGTCGACAGCACAGCCAGGGCAGCAGTTGGGGGCGCACAGAATCACTGAGGTTGGAAAAGAGCTCCCAGACCATCGACTCCCACCTGTGACCGCTCCCCACCTTGTCCCCCAGCTGAGAGCACTGAGTGTCACGTCCAGTTCTTCCTTAGACAGCTCCGGGGATGGAGGCTCCACCACCTCCCTGGGCAGCCCCTGCCAAGGCCTGACCACCCTTTCCATGCAGAAATTCTTCCTGATGTCCAACGCGAACCTCCCCTGACACAACCTGAGGCCGTCTCCTCTCGTCCTGTCCCTTGCTCCCTGGGAGCAGAGCCCGAGCCCGACCTGGCTGCACTCTCCGGTCAGGAGGTGTGGAGAGCGAGGCCCCCAGAGCCTCCTTTTCTCCAGGCTGAGCCCCCCCAGCTGCTCCCCATCAGACTTGCGCTCCAGTCCCTTCCCCAGCTCCGCTGCCCGTAGTGGGACAAAAGGCCCCCGGCACCTCCCTGGGCCCAAGCTGTCCCGCAGTCCGGGCGCGCCGGGCCCGGACCGGGGTAGGGCCGTAGCGCCTCGGCCGGGCCCGGCCCACGGGAAGCGCTACCCACCCGGTCCGCCCGGCCAGCACGCCTGTACTCACATGGGCTCCAGCAGCTTTGCCAGCCAGGACTTGAGCGCGTCTACGCTCTCGATGATCATGGTGGCCCCGCGCTGCCCGCTCACCAGCTACACCGCCGCCATCGCCGCGGCCTGCCCGGCACCGCCCGCAGCGCAGCCTGCTGGGCATGGCCGGGGCGGGGCCGCGCCGCCAGCACCAATCAGACAGCGCCGCCCCGCGCTACCAGCCAATGGCAGCCGCGCAGAGCCCGAGCGCAGGGTCAGGGAGAACCAGCAAGTTCGGTGGAGCGAGCACATGAACCCGCGGCGACATCTTGGGGGGGCGCGTTTAAAGGGGTAGCGGCGCCGCGGGCGCACACCGGGGCGGGCACAGCGGGCTCATTTCCCCCTCCCCAGCCGGAGCAAGTGGCCGCAGTGATCGCTCCGTTCGCTCTCCCTCCCGCGGTCTTTCTCTCCCCTCCCTTCACGCTGAAAAGGGCCCGGTGTCCTCCCGCTTGTCGCTTTGGTGCGGCCCGCGCTCCCCCATCCGCTCCCGCTGTTGGTGCGGCCCGCGCGGGCCCCGTCAGGCGCGGCAATATGGCGGTGAGTTCCGGCGGAGGGCCGCGGGGTTCGGGGCTCTGCTTTGGGGCTCTGCGGGGAGAGGGTGCCGTAGGGGCGTGCGCGGGGGTTCTGCCGGGCGGCTGCAGCTCCTTGGTGTAAAGGTCTTAGGAGTGTCTTGGCTTTGATGGAAAGAAGCTAAATCCTCAACCTTCGTGAGTGCAGAATCTGCAGTGCTTGTGCCTTTTAGCAATTCCTGCGCGTTATATGGTGAAAGAATAAGAACTTTTAATACTTGCTATGTGTTATAAAAAAGGGGAAGGGTTATTTAACATCAGTTTAATTAAGATCGCTTGGAATACTTTACCTGAAGAATTCCGTGAATTACAACTAGACTTGTTACCAGATCCTCTTCCTGGCATAGGGAGTGCTGTTCCCATTTTGTGTATGTCAAGAGGAAGATGGGTCACATGGTTTTATGGAGAGTCTGAAATAAAAACGGAATTCTACTGAGTTTTTTTCACGTATGATTTATATCCTTTTCTGCCTCCCCAGTTCAGACCTCTCTGAGTTTGTTCTTTGTTGGCAAGATGGTCAGTGTGTGTGTGCTACTGAGGAGCCCTTTGCCTTGGAAAAATGTTGTTAACCCTTTCCTTACAGATCTTAGATCTAGTTTCAGAAGACTGGATCTCAAGATACAGGTTTGCAGTCAGCATTGCTGCTCTGCTGTGAGGTGCAGTGCCCTGGAGCAGTGCTTGCCCATACCCAAAGGAGTTCAGGAGTGGTCTGCGATAGGTTACAGTTCTGTATTTCTTAATCTGTTCAGCTGGACTTCTCTTCCTTACTCTGTTGAACAGGAACGTAAAGGAACAGCGAAAGTGGATTTCCTGAAGAAGATTGAAAGAGAGATCCAGCAGAAGTGGGACCATGAGCGAGTGTTTGAGATCAATGCTGCAGACAGGAAGGACCAGAGGAGGTATAATTGTGTTCAGTTTTTTACAGGTTTTATCTTTGACTGCTTGAAATGTCTTTTCATTCAAAATCTGGATGGGGAAAAAAGCGACCCCTTTTTAATGAGCAGTATTCATGACTCAACTGGAGGGACTTACTCACACATTGTTGACATTTCTGTAGCTGTTGGCATAAAGCAGCTGAGTGCGTGCATGGCCAAGTCCCAGCAGGATGAAAGAAGCTTTTTCATTCCTTGGCAGTGTCAGTACCCTCTGTGGTTTTAAAACCAGGTTCTCTTTGGTGACTTGTGCTCTTTGACATGGTGGATGTTCCTCAGTGTGCTGCCTGAGCCCTCCCCACTCAGGAGATTTTCCTTTGAGGGAAGGTGTGTCCTGCTCTGCTTCACTGAGAGAGCAACAGTGTTACGCAAAATCCTGGGTCTGGCTGTAGACCAACCTCTTGTACTTTTGTAGAAATGGAGAAACACTAGGTGTGTGACCATTACTGTGGCTCAGATTTGTGACCAGTACAGTTGCTCAGAAAGGCTGTGGTTTCTTTTCTTACATGAACCGTATCACACAGGTTTGTCCCGCCACTTGGTTCGCTGTGGTGTTTCCTGGAGCACTCTGCCTTCTGTCTGTGCTGGGTTTGGTTAATGCTTTGCTTTGATAATGGCTCTCTGCTCAGGCGGTACAATGTGCCTGAGTTGCTGTCTGTCGGTTGTAGGAGGTGTTTGTCTCTGGGGTTACATTTCGTTCCACCTGGTTGGTTCCAGGATTGTTCTCAGCTGTCTGAAATTAGCTCTAAATGAGTGGGCATGTGCGGTGCTGCTTTGGGCTCTGTGCTCCCAGGTGATAAGCGAGTGCTGCTGCAGTGCCTGGGCAGCTGCCCTGGTTGAGGGCTTTGCTGTCCTGTTTCCGGGGGGTTCTGGCTGCAGGGGCAGTGGGTGAGCTGCCTTGGGTGCCACTGGCTCCAGCCCGAGAGGGGATGGAGCAGAGCTGTGGGGAGGAAGAGCCATTCACAGATGCAGAGAGTGCTCCGTGCTGCTGAGGAAGACCATATGACTCTTGGTTTTATTTCTGCCCCAGAGTAACCCTGAGAAAGTTGTTTATCCTCTAGCAATGCGTAGTATGCTTGAGAGCGCAGTTCCTTTGGGACCCGTGGGGGTCCATGCTCTTTACAGGTGTGGAGAGGCTGCCTGGGTGAACAGCATTAGTCCTGTGGGAAGGTCTCTGACTGGAAAAGCAGTGACCTTGGCAGTATAAGGTTAATATTTGGTGTGTGGGAAAGTCAGACTAAACCAAGATAATAACTGAAGTGGTGTAACAGGTGGTGCATTCTTAAATTGTAGCTTTTGCAAGCAAACAAAGGACTTGGCCTTTATTCCTGCATGTTTATGAATTGAGGGAGTGTGTGAAGGGAAGAGACAAGGCATGAAGTAGAGTGCAAAGGTAGAAGTAGAAATTCACAGTGTCGTAAATGTAAATATTGTCTTAGCTGCATTGAGAGCTCAGGTTCCAGCAGCATAATATGTCTTTGAAACACCCTGCAACAATATCCCTGTGAAAGGAGTGATTGCTTGCAGTGTGCCATTAAAATCTGAGCTCACACAGTGGGAGATTAAATAAATGACTTTAAGCCTTTGCTGTAAATAATTTACAGAAGCCGGATTAGAATTCGTTACCTTTGGGAATATGTTATATCTATTTCAACATTTCTTTGTGATGTCAGTCCTCTGGGATTTTTTCTTTTGTGTCTAGTTTGTCAGCTCTTTAAAGTCAAAGACTCGTGTTACTGGCAAGGAAAATATTTTAACATCACTGTGGGCTGATAACAGCTGAACATACCAGTTACCTGTTTTGTTCCTGCATTGTCTGATGGTCACTTAAAAAAGCTAATTATGTGTTTTAATTCTTTGACTTTCTTCTCAGCAAAGGAAAGTACTTTGTTACCTTTCCTTACCCCTACATGAACGGCCGCCTGCACCTGGGACACACGTTTTCCTTATCTAAATGTGAGGTAAAAATTCTCCTTTGCTGGTACCTTTACATACTACTCTAGAACAAATGCTGATTTTTGTAGTTCAGTTTTGAGCCAACAGGATGCCTTGTCAATTCCTTTATAACTTCAGTAATGACTTATTAAACTTCCCTTTTTTCTCATATTTTCAGTGGGAATAATGCTGGCTGAAGGGAAATGCTATTCATGTCTTTTTCAATTTGATGAGGCTGCACCTGAGGCTGCAGGTGTCTCCTCTGTCCTTTCAAATAGGATTTTTAGGAGGTGCTGCTAAATGGCTCAACCTTCCCAAGAGATCTGTCCCTTTTGTTGGTGCTTGCTGTGCTGTGTAACTTGTGTGGGAGCAGTTTTTGGGCACTAGTGGGTAGGATTCCACGGCATCCTTCTTTTTGCGCCCATTTGTCTCTGGTCAGAGCCTGGAAGCTGAGCACGTCTGTGTCTGTGCAGCCACAGCGGGGCAGGCCTGGGAACAAACTCTGGTTTCGCCTTCCTGCCATGAGTTCCCTCCCCAGCTGAGCGCCTGCCGTCATCTGTGTGTCTGGAGCTGCATGCTAGGGAAGGAATCACACCTGGGTTTGAGCAGGGGCTGGCCCGGTCTGGTGCCAGTCCTGTTTCAGCTGATGGTTTTTCCCTGCCTGTAGTTCGCCGTTGGGTACCAGAGGCTGAAGGGGAGGAGCTGCCTGTTTCCCTTCGGGCTGCACTGCACAGGGATGCCCATCAAGGTGAGAGCTTTGCAGTTGCTGGGGGCTGTTTCTGATGGGGTTTTTATCCCTGAGGCTGCTGGGAGCCTTGCTTACTGTCCATCCCCACTATCACCTTAGTTTATTAAAAAATTCATTGAGACTGTGTGTTTTGGAACCTGAATTTGTAATAAAGATGTGTTGTGCTTGAACTATAACACCACTTTCTAGAAGATAAAGTGTTGTGAAACTAAATTTTACCTGTTGTATGTTTTCCTTTGCAAGAAAATCCTCACAGTAAACCTCTTCCTGCCCTGGAAGGTGCTCTGGAAGTGGCAGGATCTCTTAGATGTTAATGCCAGGCCCAGAAAAAGTTTAAAGCATTTATAGCATGGAATGCAAAATGTTATCAGTAAAACCCACTCCTTGGCTGTGATTGCAGCCGGTGCCCCAGAGAAATACTGACACGCTCCCAATAACTCTGTTCAGGCTTGCGCAGACAAGTTGAAAAGAGAGATGGAATTGTATGGTTGCCCACCGGAATTTCCTGATGAGGAGGAGGAAGAGGAAGAAAATTCTGGTAAAAAAGAGGAAGAAATTATCATCAAAGACAAAGCAAAAGGGAAAAAGGTAAAGTTTAAACCAAGCCTTCCTGGACTGAGAGCTGTGCTCTCAAAACTTCAGAGTGTGCATTGCAGGTTTTTCCTCCTTGGGGCTTACAGAAACCTTGATACAAAGATTTTTACTGTTTTTTCCAAGGTAGCTGAGTATCTTTAAGATAGATTTGAAAAAAATGCATTAGCTGCATGGTTCCAGAGATACCATGTTAATGCATGAACCCTTATTGATAAGCTGATGCACTGCCTAATAGTTTCTTGAGAAAAAACAGATCAGATCCAGAGTAATACTCTCTTTTTTTCCCTCCTTTTATTTTTTAAAATTCCTTCATAGAACATTCATCAACAGGTTGTAGGAAATAGCCCTGCTTCCTCAGAGGTAGAGGATGTGTGTTCCTGCAGTTCTGATTATTGTCTTTTAAGTTGGTATCTAGCCAATTCTGTCTAGATAGGCTCAGTAAAATCATCCAGACTATTTTCGCTTACCAGGTATTTAAATGAGATTTAGGATTTTGAGAGTATCCCAAAGCACAGCAAAGAATCAAGTCTAGGTAAAGTTTAGAGGTGCTCTGTATGTTGTTTATGTATTCTATAGAGATTGTGCCATTGGAAGCACTGGGTTTGGCCTTGTGGCTGCTCTACAGGACAGAAGATGCGACCTTGCCTGCTTGTGGATCACTGTTGGGGAGAGACAGGAGATGCTCAAAGGACAACAGCTGGGAAAAGTACCATGAGCAAAGTGACAGCAGCAAAGGTTTTTGGTACAAGTGTGTAGTGCAGGGCTCTCCACCTTTCTGCTGTGCAAACACCCATGGGTTTGGGCAGGGCCTCGAGAATAGGCCATTCCTTGCCACGTTGTTGTGGCAGAGCCTCTGCAGGTGTGTCGGACATTGGCACGGAACAATTAGGAAGAGGAGGATTAGGGAATGTACAGTGAGTATAAGGTAGGGAAGAATGTAGAATGGAAACTAATCATTTATCCTCACTGCTAGAGAGAGGATGTAAGAATATTTGTATTAACTTGTGTATATGGAATCAGAAACTGTAACATTAACAGAGGAAAATGCTCTTGTGAGTACAGGACTGTGGGCTTCCTCCTGATCCCAGTTGTTCTTTCAGAGCAAGGCTGCTGCCAAGACTGGCTCTTCCAAATACCAGTGGGGGATCATGAAGTCTTTGGGTCTGTCTGATGAAGAAGTGGTCAGTTTTTCTGAAGCTGAGCATTGGCTGGATTATTTCCCTCCCCTTGCTGTCCAGGATCTGAAGAGCATGGGATTGAAGGTGACTCTGGGAAATCCAAACCTCAATTATACAGGCAGCCATACCTGTATTGTTACTGTGTTGGTGAATGTGCTGCTTCTCCTTGAGACTTTCTGTGCAATACCACCGTAATTCTAGAAATATTTCCGATTCTTACGGAATTAGTCATTTAACCTCTTAATGGTCATAGATGATAATTAAGTGCTTTCTTATATAGAGCTTGTAGCCTGTGCAGGGGTCACAGCTGGAAATGAGTCCAATAAAGGAATTATGACCTATGGTTCCCATGTGAGATAACTTGTCTGTAGTCAGTATTGGCAGTACTTTTATTTAACATCACATCATTATTCTTCCTAAAAGTACTTGTCCTGCTGACAATAGATTATTGAAAATGAGGAGAGGTAAAAATGATGAAACAAGGCAATGCTGAAATTCAGCTTGAATGATTGATTAAAGCTACTACAAAATCTCTAAATTTCTCAGTCAGTGGAGGGACCTCGAGTCTTTGACATCTCTGCTCTGAGAGAGCAGGCACAGATGTATGTTTAAGCTTACAGCCTTTGTGGCGTACATACTTATATTTCCCTTTTTGGAAAGAAAGCTCTTCTTATTTTTAAAATAATAGTTATGGTATTATGAGATTCCTTTAATTTTTTGATTGTGCTTACTGGAGCCTCTTGCCCATTTTCAGGTGGACTGGAGGCGTTCCTTCCTTACAACAAATGTCAATCCCTATTATGATTCCTTTGTACGATGGCAGTTCCTTACACTAAAGGAAAGAAATAAGATTAAGTTTGGCAAACGGTAAGTTGGCACTCAGCTCTGAGTTTTTGGGAGTGTGGATAAGCTCAGCTGTATCAAAGACAGAGCCCTGTGACACATCTCTAGGGCGTGCTTTTAACTCACATGAAACCAGAATCTTCATTGCCAGTGCTCTGCCTAACACGATGAAGTGTAGTTATTGTGCCAGGAAGGCATGTGAGATTTGTCTTCTGGGTTTAGTTTTTCCATGGGTACCAATTCAGAGCAAAAAAAAAAAGTCAAATCTGAAAGCTCTTGTGAAAACTGAACGTTGGCACTGATGGAAACAGATCCACACAAAATTTGAAAGTACCATTAAGAGGTCTTTTTCTCCCAGAGAGCTGTATTTTTTTTCTTCTTACTCTATACATTGTTTTACTCACTGCTAAATGAAAATACACCTTTTCCTAGATACACAATTTATTCTCCTAAGGATGGACAGCCTTGCATGGATCATGACAGGCAAACAGGAGAGGTAGTATTTTTACTTGACACTTTCATGCATTGCTTATGATCTTAAATACTGAATGGAAAGTAAATTGTATCTTGGAGCAAAACATAGTTTGTATGTGCAGAGTCACAACTGTCATGTGCATGTGAAAATTGAATGAACTCCTCTCTTGAGCAGACTTGTCTGAAACTATGGACAGTGTTTTCCATTGTAGTTGGCTTCTGTGATTGCTTGGCAATCTCTGCCAGCAGCATCATCACTCCGTTGTGTTACTATCTTGAAACTAAACAAACAACCTGTTGTTAACTTAGATTTTGCTGAGACAGTGTATATGACAACTGAATTTTGTCTATAGGAATGCAGTATAACCACTCTGCAGGAATACAGTATAACCATTCTGCAGCCAGCATTTTAGTGAGCAGCCTTTCATATGAATAGAAATAGCATTTACTCTGAGGAAAGCATGAGTACCTTAAATAGGGTTTGGATTAGGTTCTTAGAGAATAGCATTTATTTTCTTTCCTGCTCAAGTCAATTTCATTTATTGATTGTTGCATTGTTTGTGGGAATTGTAGGGTGTTGGGCCTCAAGAATACACACTGATAAAAATGAAGGTGTTGGATCCTTACCCTGCAAAATTGAGGTAGGTCTTGACATTTTAGTGGCAGATAGGCTCTGTCTCCTGGCCAGAACTGACCATTGAATTAAACAGTCTATTTTGTTTAATGCAGTTTAATTTCACCCAGTTATTTCTGTCACTTCAAAGACCTGGTCAGAATTTTGAGCTGCTCAGTTTGCTGTGTTTGTGTGAAACTCAAGTTGGAGTTCAAAAAAAAAAGAAAATGGAAAATACCTAAAGAATTAATGACCCACTTTTGTCTCTTAGGAAACATTACTTGAAAGTTGATATTAGATTAAAAACCTGTTCTGTATGATCTGGAATGATTTTATTTTGGTAACTTACCCAATACTTTTTCCCCCAGTGGCTTGAGAGGAAAAAACATCTTTTTGGTGGCTGCCACGCTCAGGCCAGAGACCATGTTTGGCCAGACCAACTGCTGGCTGCGGCCGGACATGAAGTACATCGGCTTTGAGACTGGGAACGGGGACATCTTCATCTGCACCCAGCGTGCTGCCCGAAACATGTCCTACCAGGGCTTCACCAAGGACAATGGGGTCGTGCCTGTGGTCAAGGAGCTAATGGGAGAGGTGAGCATCCTGCAGCTTGCTGGTCAGCCTTAGCTGGTCCTGTGGGGCTTACACTTAGAAAGGTGATGGTGGAATTCTAATTGTAAAGAAACTACAGGAGCTACTACAGAACTTTTGGAGTGACTAAAATTTTTAGTGACTAAAAAGCAAGTGGCAGGCAGCTTCCTTGGCAGCTAAGCCACAGCAGCAGCTGGGAGAATAACCTTGTGCACCTACCTGGAGACAGATGCATTCCCATTGCCTCAGCATGATTTGGTGAAGGGACAGTGTTAAGTAATGGTTTTCTGCTTGCTGGGAAGAGTGAATGGAAAGGGAGGAAAAAAGTAATCGCTAGAAGGGGTTACGTGGAAAAGGCTTTTGTTGGTGCTGCCATTTCCAGTACATCTATATGAATGAGGCTTTCTTAGCTGAACAGTTGAATGTCAGTGATTTTGGGATTTGCTGTCCTTAACTTGTGTGCTTTGTGTAAGTGGTGTTTATTCATCCTGATACAAAGTGATGTTTATTCGTTGTGATACAAAGCACCTTCAGCTGTTTGCATCCCTCGATCTCCTTTCACTACAACTTGTCACCATCTTTCTTGATCTTGCTTTGAAGAATGAAGTAGAAAATACAGGTTTTTTTCCTTTGTTAGTAGACATAATGTGAATTAAAGCAAATCAGTGAGGTAGAAGACAGCTGCCACATCTAGACTGCCTCCTGTCAGTGTATGAATATCTTTACAATATGCTTTCCCTTCTTTGTTTAATGTAGCTCTTAAAAACTGGCTTCCCAAGCCATGCCTGCCTTGATGCCATTACGCTTCAGATATTTGAAAGCAAACTGTCCTTCTGCTTCCTGTTTGCCCAGCTCTACATACTAGTAGTTTAGGTTTCTTTTTATTTGCTATTTGTCTTTTCTACCAATAAATAATCTATGTACTGTCTCCACAGGTTTTGATATGTACTTCCTCCTTGTCCGTCTATATATAAAATGTATTTAAATTATTTGTTTGTGATGTGTAAGGAAAATTTACAAAATAATTTGAAGACTATCAGCCAGGAGAGCTTACTCTACTGGGCTGAAACTGCCTGCTTAACTGTAATGCTGTTCCTTTGTTCTGCTCAGGAGATTCTCGGCGCTGCGCTTTCAGCACCGTTCACCACCTACAAGGTCATATATGCCCTGCCCATGCTCACCATCAAGGAGGATAAAGGTAACTCTGCAGCCGAGCCTGTTGGATGGCCACTGACATTCAGTATGTGGGGACTAATCCTTTATCCTTTCATCTGTTTGTTTTCCTTTGACAAGGAACCGGAGTGGTGACAAGTGTTCCCTCTGACTCTCCAGATGACTTTGCAGCTCTGAGAGACTTGAAAAAAAAGCAGGTTAGTCTGTTAACTCAATTGTTTCTGTTTCCTTTCCATAGTGAAGAGGGTCAAAAGTGAGTATCAGTGGGTAAAACGAAACTCACTTTAATTGGCGTTTTGCTGTGGCTAACTTGAAATCAAAGTAGTTAAAAAGAAATGTTTAAACCAACTGGGCTAGGACAGATTTTTTTTTCTCAGACTTCAAGTCTGAGTTTTGGACAAGACTCACGAAACTTGTGCTGTATGTTAAGATGCATGTGGAGAAGAGCACCAGTGACACAGAAATTAATTCCTGTTGTGGGAATGACTTCCAGAAATGAGATTAAGATTCTCTATGAATTTTAAATGAGACTGAAAGTGGTTGTTTGCTAACTGCAAGAGTACATCAGTGTCTGAACAAGTATCCCTGGCTACTGAATTTTTGTCCATTCATTTCAGGGTAGAGCAATATCAGTTTTTCTCCCTGAAAAAATGTAGACAATTACAGCAAAGAATCACCTGGAAATGAGATGGGGATTGAGCTCAGGTGTCAGAAATGGTGAGAAGTCAGGAAAGTGGCTTTGTCTGCTTTATAATAAAACATTATGTACAAAAAAGACACTATGAATAGAGAAAAACCTTTAAATGTAGAAGTCTTGTCTTCTATCTGTTGCTTTTTTCCCCCCAACTTTCAAGGCTTTGAGGGTGAAGTACGGCATCAGAGATGAAATGGTCCTGCCGTTCGAGCCGGTGAGTGCACCCAGATGTGTCTATCTATAGCACCCAGGATGTTGTGCTCACTGATGAGAAATGAACCAGGAGCTGTGCCTGCCTCATCCAGAATTTCTATTTAAAGTCCTCCTTTGCTGAAAGAGCTGAAAAACTTAGAGTAAAATGTTCATGTTTTCCTGCAGTTAAAAGATTTGGTCTGTTAAGGGTTGCAACCAAGATTTGTCCTTCTCTGCTATACTTCAGAGATAAAGGAAAATATAAATTTTTATGGGAATTGTTGTTTTGGAAAATGGAATGCATCATAATACTGATAACCTGTTGGTTGATTAAAACTTAGTGCCTTAATGGCCAGATTAGGAGCGTATCTGTTCTGTGCCAGAAGCTGAAGTCCCTCACTGTTAGTGCAACCTTGTGGCTGAGGCAGTTTTCATTAGAAAATGTGGGCTACATGTAAAGCCATCCCAGTGTTGTGCAGTACCGTTGACTCCACACACCTATTCTGGTGCTGGGACAGCTCAGTATGGAGTCATGCCATGGGATACACCTGGGCAGCTCAGGAGTCACCCTGGGGCTGCCAGCAGCTCCTGGTTGATGAGTGGAATTGCACCAATGCATTGTAAGCCCAGTGTCACTTGTGTTAGGTGTTGTGAATGTACGGAGTGAGCAGTGCGGTGCAGGAGGGGTGTGACTGCCCTCTGTTAATTCTCAGGTGCCCATCATTGAAATCCCTGGCTATGGCAGCCTTTGTGCTCCATTTGTCTGTGACGAGCTCAAAATCCAGAGCCAGAATGACAGAGAGAAGCTTGCAGAGGCCAAGGAGAGAGTGTACCTGAAAGGATTCTATGAGGGAGTAAGTAATAAACGATTTTGGTAAGTGGTTTCGTGGTGAGTTTGATTAGGAGGAAAAAAAGGCAGATAAAGGATTAAAATAAAAAAAGACCTCAAGAAAGAGGGAGACTGTCCTTTTTTTTCCCCAAGTGCTTTTCATTTAGACTCCTCCTGCAGTTAGGTCCTACAGTTGGAAGAGTGATGTAGAATTGGAGAAAGTTTCCACTCATACCTTCCTCTTGTTCTCTGAGCTTTATAACCTGATTTCCTAACAAGTGATCACCTTCTAGAGAGCTGATCCATTTTGTTGCAAGTATAGATTGGGCAACTGATACGAAATGAGCAAAGTGTTGCTGTGTTGTTATTGGGGTTGTTGTTTTTTTTGTTTATTTGGATTTTTGTTTTTGTTTGTTTTTGGTTTGGAGTTTGGTTTGGTTTTGTCTTTTTCTCCTGTCTTTACTTCAGAAGCTCACTATGTGTATTTCTCAGCTGTTCTTTTGTAAGCAAGTAACAGTTTTTATTTCTGATTCTTTCCACTCTGTCATCTACGTGGATGCTGACTTCATGTGTACAAACTGGTTTTGGGTAAAGATGACTACACTTAATGAGAAAAAACCAACTATATTCTTATTTTTTGCATGTCAAAGATTACAGTACCTGCTACTTCCTTATGTTGATCTGAATACCTATGGCACCTATTTCTTGCTGAATTTTGAAAAAATAATTTCCTGTGACCCATCTTTTATAGGTGATGTTGGTGGATGAATTCAAAGGACAAAAAGTTCAAGATGTCAAGAAACTAATTCAGAAGCTGATGGTGGATAAGGTATGTGACAATGTTCACACAGCTGCTTCTGAATTGTCCATTTTGTCCTTTTCACGGGACTGAGTCGCCAGGGAAACCCCTGGTGTGGTTCTGCAGCTCTCAGGGTGCTTTGGGTTACTGCAGAGAGGGGGACCCAATGTTCTTGGGCTGAGTGGGCTGAGCAGCTTAGTTAGGGTTCTCTTATTCCCAGTCTTATTCCATCACCTTGCTTAGGACATGTTCTGCTGGTCCAGTTTATTTAACATAGCTGGGAGGATACTGGAAGTGTAGGACCTGAACTGTCCAGTCTCTTTCAAGCCACTAAAGGGGATGTGTGATGTGCAAACACCCCATTGTTGGGCCCTTCCTCCAGAGAAGGGAGAGCAGTAAATGAGCAGTGACTGTGCCATCCCTCCAGTGAGACTTTCCTGATGAGGATTGGGAGTGGGAGAGGCTTCAGTCATTTAGTCTTTATGTCCTTGCTGTTGCAGCATTGTTACATCCACCTGATGATGTAACCCTTCGCCCTGCATCAGCACACAGGGTGTGAGCAAGTAGATTTGAAGATCAGCATCCCATTTGCCTTTGCCCTTCTCCCTCCCTCTCTCTGCCAGGGTTTCCTAGGAGCTGTTTCAGTCAGTGGGGCATAGTCAGTGAGGAATATTTTGTGCTTATGTCCTCTGTATCTTCATGCATGGAGACATTCTGTGCAGCATGCTGTGAGCTGGTACCTTAGAGAAGCACACAGTCAAGCCTTACCTCATTTTACCCAAGGGAATACTGAGGCACAGACTGGTGAGAGTGGTGAGAGTCATGCAGTAAATCCTGTTAGATTAGAATGGAGAGGATGCTTTTTAGTAAGTTGTCAGGATTTTCAAGACTTTGCTAAGTACTTAGATCTCAGCTTTCATTGCCCTTTCAACTCTTAGGGTGAAGCCATGATTTATATGGAGCCTGAGAAACAAGTTATATCGAGATCTGCTGATGAGTGTGTCGTGGCCCTTTGTGACCAGTGGTGAGTGAAATAAGGCAGTAGTTAAAAAGTTGCTCCAATGGTGCCCTACTTCTTGATTGCTTTATTACAATAAACCTTTCCTGTCTGTAGGTATTTAGATTATGGTGAAGTGAGCTGGAAGAAACAGACATCAGAGTGCTTGAAACATCTGGAGACGTGAGTTATGAATGTGGTTGTAAAGGAGAGTGTGTTTGCTGCTGGTGTCTGAGAGGTTTGAAAGCAATGAGAGCTTCTTTCTTACAGGTTCTGTGATGAGACCAGGAGAAATTTTGAAGCTACCTTAGGTTGGCTACAAGAGCACGCATGTTCCAGGACATATGGCTTAGGTAGGCAAAACACTCCTTTCTTGGTTGGTTCTTTGTAAGGATGTGCACCTCATTTCATTTAGAGAGCTTGAGTGCTGTGTAACATCCCCAACAGCATAGGGAAGTGTTGGAACAACATTGTCCAACTGCAGTCTGTGCCGCATCCTGGTAGCTTTTTCTTGGGCTGTTGATTTGGAAGGGACCTCAGAAGAGGGAACTAACACCATTTCTTGGGTTTTCTCCTTGAATTCAGACTAACCTTCATCTTGCATAGCCTGACATGGGACAGCTGCTAGAAGTGGGCTATAACTCACAGCAAATGTTCTTGAGCTGAGCTGTGTCAGGAAACTGATTCAAAATCAGCAACTGTTTGCTCTTGAGTAAAAGTTTCAAATGCATAATTTAACTTTTAAAACAGTTATGTTTAAAAGTTTAAAATGAGTACCAGTGTATCAATGTATGTTTATGTGTTCCACTGAAAGCCTGTGGACAGGGATGGTGCTGATGGCACCTGACAGTTGCTTTCCCTCTCTTCAGGGACCCGCTTACCTTGGGATGAGCAGTGGCTGATAGAGTCTCTCTCTGACTCCACTATCTACATGGCCTATTACACAGTGGCTCACCTGTTACAGGGAGGGAACCTGAGGGGTCAAGGAGAATCTCCTCTGGGCATCAGGTAAGGAGAGTGAACCATTAAGTTATCTTATTTAGTAGGGTGTTCTTCTCTCCTGAATTGCTCTGCAGAAGGACTTGCCAAGGAGGCTGAATCTTTGCTTTTGTTTGTAAAAAGCATCATTATTAAACTTAACCTACTGTGAGCTGACTTAGAACAGGTCTGCAGAGGTGGAATAAGGAAAGAGAGATAGTGGAGAAATACCTCTGAAAGCAGAACTGTGTGGAGAGTAAATCACCTTTTTCAATACTTGTTTGACGTGCCTTGAAATGGTCCTTGGCAGGTGATTGTGTGATTGGATTCAGCAGCTGCTGAGGTGTCTGCTTGGTGAGACTGCTGTGCACCATAATTACTTGTCAGCTCCGGTGTACAGAGGGGGCAGGACTTAGATCTTAGTTTTTGTCACTGTCACTTTCCTAGAAGCTTAGAACTGTCTTTTATCCACAACTTGTCTTTAGAAGTCTTCAGAGCAAGAGGAAGGAGGCATGTGACCTCTTGGATGGAGTGACTGTTGAACTGCAGTGATAGGGACCAGAGAAATGAGATAGTACAGCTCAGTCTGGAATTGAAAAAACACTTCAGATCATGCCTTGAATTGTCTGCTCTAATTCTGTGTGGTTTATGAACTGATTCCTGGAATAGTTTGCATATTGGAATTGATACTTTTTTAACTTGATGCTATAACTAATCTGAAAACCATTTCCAAAGTAAAGATTCTGATTCTTACAGACAGTAATAGCTCTGAGAGACTGGGCAAGGCTGTCATTTGGGCTCAAACCTTTCTAATTACAGAGAGGCTACGCACGAGCTAGTCACGTCTGGAAACAAGCTTTGAAGTGAGCATCCTGGGCCCTAAATTACAGATTTGATATAACTAAGCATGTACAATTAGAGTGCTCTCCTGTGCGAGTAGATAACAACATACTGCAGCCTTGGAAAATGTCACTTTTTACTGATACTTGCACTGTGGTGTGAAGGAAAAGGCAGTTTATGGTCCATCATGTCAGTCACCTTCAGTGACTGTGAATGTGACACCAAACACAAACTCAGTCACAGCACAGGAATTTGAAGCATAGAACATGAATTTCCAGAACCAAACCAGCAAATCTGTGCCTGTAAGATTTATTCTGGACTGGTAGTACAGCCCATCATCTGAGGTGGTTGTTTAATGTGTACTGGGACTACCTGGGGCCCAGAATGCTTTTCCTCTCGGCATAGCACAGGCCAAAGCCCCTTAGCAGATGCTAACACATAGCAAATTTTGGCTTGAAAGTATTTAGTTTGGAATGCATGCAGGCAGTTCTGGTGCACTCTGCTGAAGTTCTGAGAGCCAGGAGTAAAAATCTGTAGAAACAAGAAGGATATGTGTTAATGCAGCCCAGTAGCTGCAGAACTGTGGGTCCCCGTTGCATCTCACTAGTGTTTTCATTCAAAATTGTGGAACCTACCTCTGGTAATTGGTAAGATGTGTCTTGCAGTAAATGTTAATTTTAAATGTTCATTCCATTTGAAGTGAGAAAAGACTACAAATGTGCTCCATGTAGGAGGCAACCTTGAACTGTACAGCAGTTCTCTTCTGTCCTCCTCCTCTGACTTCTGGGAAGCCAGAAGGAATGACTCTGAGACATACAAGTGAGGGGCTCTCAGGGGTTCACCTAAAGTCACAGATGGTGCTGGGGGTTGGGTGGTGACATTTGGGAAAGAAATTACTGAGTTTCTAGGACATTCAAGATTATGCTTTAATTATTACTCACTTTTTCTTTATGAGAGTCTTCATGCTTTATTGGGAAATCTTAAAGGGCAGTTTAGGTAGGGCATGGCTTAGGCAGTTCTGAGTTTGTTTCTGATGTTTGATTCACTCCTGTGAACTCAGGCAAAGGACTTGGGCACTGTGTCCACATTTGCTGGTCATGAGGACTGGTGGTGTGAGAATGGATCAACAGGTTTTAGCTGCCTTATACAAAGGGCTGTGGAGTAGGAGAGGAACTTTTACTGACATTGCAATGTGGGACTGACTCTGTGCAGGGCGCATCAAATGAGCAAAGAGGTTTGGGATTACATCTTCTTCAAGACAGCTCCATTCCCTAAAACTGAGATTCCAAAAGAAAAATTGGATCAGCTGAAGGAGGAGTTTGAATTTTGGTATCCTGTGGATCTCAGAGTTTCTGGCAAAGATCTTGTTCCAAATCACCTGTCATACTACCTCTACAATCACGTGGCTATGTGGCCAGAACAAAGGTAAGCTGGGATGTAATGCAGGTGTGCAGGAGGTAAAGCTGAAGAGTTTGCAGTTCCATTGTGTTTGCTAATGGCCTCCAGACTGTGCAACATTGAGAACTGTGTTGAAGATGTATTCTTTCATATTGCAGCTTTGATACAATTGTCTATAATGGAAGTTATTGAAATGGAAGGATTTTTTACCATTATTTCCCCTGGTTTTTTCTGCAATATCTCCTCCTATGGATTTCCCAGTGTTGAGTTGTCACTGGAATTTATGTGGGTTTTTTTTTTTTTTTTTTAGTAAGCCTTAATTCTTTCTCAAGAATGGTTAAAACAGCCATATATATTCCCATGGACTGTGCAGGACAGGTTGAGAATCTTTGCCCATCACATGATGCTTTTAGGGTGAAGATACTGTTTGCATTCCCTTGAACTTTGGTTTAAGGCTTGTATAAAACTGTATATAGGAAAAGTGAGTTTCTGATGTACAGTAGAGATGACTGTAGGTAATTTAATACTCCTTCCTTCATGGATAGAGATATGTGGAACCAGCACTATTGTTTGCTCTTGGGCAGTGCCAATCACTGGCCTTTAAATTAAAAATATCTGCATAGAGGAAGGTGAAATAAATGAACTGTAATTGTGGGTACACTGCTCCCTGCTTTGCATTTCAGTAATGATAATCCTTGGGCTTTACACTGTAGTTCTTTTCATCTTCAGAGACACTCCTTAATATATTTAAGACAACCTTTAGGGTTTTTTTTGAAGATTTCACCTAAGGTGTTTATCCCAAACTGGAACATAAAACATTTGCTCCTATTTTTAAAAAAGAGAAAACGTATTTACTTGGCCAAAGCTGTGTATCTTGTCTTCAAACAGAGAAAAATGGCCAGTAGCTGTGAGAGCCAATGGACATCTGCTCCTCAATTCAGAAAAGGTATGGTAAGGTTTTGTATATGACATGGCTTTTGTGTTGTCAAAGTAGGCATTTGCTAGCCAGACTAGAAGCTTCTTGGGATTTAAGTAAGGGAAATAGTGACATTTCTTCATTAGTGCCCTCCAGTTTTTTATTCTTTGGAGGTAAAGACCTGTCTTTCCTCTGATTCTGTGTCGCACTACTCTTGAGTCAGGTCTTGTGTGATTGCACCAACTTAGTGAAGAGTTTAGTGCATTTCTGTTAAGTTTTAAGGTAATAGAGAATGTTTATTTATTTATTTAATTAAAGTTTAGGTTTTTAAAGCATTGGCATAGATGCAGTGAGAGGAAAAAGTTTTTGCCAGTAACTTGCTAATATGTGTGAGTTCTGACACTGAATTGAATTGAAAGTGCCGGAACCCAGGAATTAGGCCTTGGAGACTGTCTGATATGAATCAAAAAACCCCAAACCAGACCGTAGCAGGGTCCTTGAAAAATCAATGCAGGGTGAACTGAAACTGCCAGTTTTAAAGTGGTATTTAATTTTAATTTAGGGAATTTCTGAGATTATATTTTGGTGCTGAGTGCATGCAGAGTTCAGTCTGCTTTTACTGTGAGACCTTATTCAGATTTACCAAAGTGATTTTTGCTGTGATTCATGAGAAAATGGTTTGCCCAAACCCTTGTTGGGTCTGTCGTGCTTACCCACCCACACAGGGTATGTGTAAGGAAACAAACACTCTTATCTTTCTTTCAGATGTCTAAATCAACAGGCAACTTCCTCACCCTCACTCAAGCTGTTGACAAGTTTTCTGCAGATGGTGAGTGTGTTCTGACCTGCATCTGACTGTCAATTATGCCAAAATGACTAAAATGAGTGTTTTGCTCTCAAAGGAGTTTATTGGAGTATGGAATGACAATAAATCTGCCACTTACCACCTGTTCTTGTTGAAAAGCTGAACTCTGTTTGGAAGATTGGGATGTGTGTTAGCACACCTGGTTCAGCCAAGAGCTGCTCCTGGGCTGGAGCCCTCCAGGAGGGGCCTGTTTGATCTTTGTGTGTTCACTGAAGGGATCAGAACACAGAACACACTATTGGTGTGCACATGTGTGTGCCCTGGGTATCCACGTGTGCCTGTGCCCCTTCTTCCCTGCTCCTGTATTTTGGGCAGTGACTGTGCTGCTCTCCTGGTTCTGGTGTCTGTCTGGTCCCTTCCCCAGGAGGGCAGTGCTTCTCTCCCAGGGGAAGTGTCTCCTTTAAGGCATCTCAGGCTGGCCAGGCAGTTTGTGACTTTGCTTTGCATGTGTTAACTGTGACTGCAGTGAGCTGTCACGGGTGCAGGAGGCACGGCACTCCATGGGTATCAGCCAGCTCATGGCATCCAGCCATGGCAACTGATCCCCTTTCCTTCAGGCATGCGTTTGGCCTTGGCTGATGCTGGAGACACTGTTGAAGATGCCAACTTTGTGGAAGCCATGGCAGATGCTGGTATTCTTCGTCTCTACACGTGGGTGGAGTGGGTGAAGGAGATGATTGCAAACAGAGACAGCCTGAGGAGTGGCCCAGCCAGCACCTTCAATGACAGAGTCTTTGCCAGGTATGGTACAAAGGTTAATAATACAGTTTGAGTCAGTTTTTTCCTTGCAAGGAGGAATCCTATAGTTATTTTTTTTTCTACAAATTAACGAATTCTGTAAAACAGAGCACATTCCAGAATAGGTTATGGGGTTTGGCTGCACTGGTGACAATTTTACACAGTGTTGCCATTATGCAGTATTGATGTTGTCACTTCCCTCCCCAGTGAGATGAATGCAGGCATAATCAAGACAGAGCAAAATTATGAGAAGATGATGTTTAAGGAAGCTCTGAAAACTGGCTTCTTTGAGTTTCAGGTAGGAGGTGTGAGAAACTGGTATTTGTTACTTTGTTGATTTTTTTTTGATCCTTCTGTCTCTGATCCTTAATTATATCCCTGAACTGGAATCAAAATTGTGTCAATAAACAGGGGTATTTCAATGGAATAAATGGAATTGTAGAGGTATGCTTGTGTCAGTTTACAGAGGTCCAGAGGAAAACAAATGCCATGCTGCAAATAGTCTTGATATCTAATATGTGCAAAAAGCTGCCTTAAAAAGGACACTATTAAAAAGAGTGTTGCCTTTCTTTAAATCTTTTGTGCTAAGGGACTCCTTGTAAGAAATCCAGATAATAGATTAACAAAATTATTTGGAAGCATAGTGCTTTTTGATATCCTGCATAAACCATGTCTCCAGAGTGTCTGCAGAGCCATGCTGCTCCACTTAATGAATTACAGGTGCTCCTTCATGTGGCTGCTTTTGAGATACTCAGGAGTAGGGTTAAATAGGCTGAATGGTGTAATGATAGATCATATTCATTGCCTTTTTCTTAGTCCTTATTAATATCTGCATGTAAGCTATTTGCATGACAGCTCCTGATACACAGCTGTGGATGTTTCTGGCTTTTATGTTTGTGCCAATAAACTGTTTTTAAAGTACCACATGAATACAAAAATCCAGTGGCCAGCTGGCAGCTTCACATGTGAGTGCTTCAAGAAAATACAGTTCTTAGAACTCAATAATGGCTTATTACAAGCTGCTCACACTCTGAAGGCATGTTAGAGTCCCCAGAAGTGTGTGTTTTTGGCTCTGGGTGTTTCTCCCTGACAGCTGAGTGCTAATGGCTGTGTTGTTGTTTCAGGCAGCGAAAGACAAGTACCGGGAGCTGGCGATCGAGGGGATGCACAGGGAGCTGGTGTTCCAGTTCATCGAGGTGCAGACTCTGCTTCTGGCTCCCATCTGCCCCCACCTGTGTGAGCACATCTGGTCCCTGCTGGGGAAGGTACTGACGTTTCAGTTCTGTCATGGATTCAGAGCTTTTACAGATTTCAGTAACACCCCTGTCACGCTTACAGATGTTATTCATGTACAAGTAGAAGAAATGTATCCGAATACAAGGAGTCATACTGGCTTGTTGTCCCTGGGACAGTGACTGTAGGGAGCTGGCCTTTTGCTGTGATGATATATCAACATTAATACCAGTCACTTAAACTTACATTGTCTGCTTACAAAGAGGTGATCTAAAAGTAACACTATTGTATTGTATTACTTAAACTTAAGTGTAAAGCTTAGTTTTGATTTCTTTAAGCCCTGTGCTTGTAGATACCATTCTGTAGCTGTGTGGTAGTTATGATTGTATGTGTAGTCCTGAATACACTTGCAAAGAAGTGCTTGTTGGCCATGTGCTCACCCCTTTACAACCTAGTTACAGGTGGGTGCTCACTGCCGTCCAAACTGGCTAAACTCCATTTTCCAATCAAGGTATAATGGTTGGAACAGCCCCCAGATAATGTGTGCTCACCTGAGTGCATTCTTGTCTTCCTCTGCCCGAAGCCTGACTCCCTCATGAGGGCCTCGTGGCCAGCAGCAGGGCCGGTGGATGAGGTGTTGATCCGCTCCTCTCAGTACCTGATGGAAGCAGCTCACGACCTCCGGCTCCGACTCAAGAGCTACATGGCACCCGTGAAAGGAAAGGTGAAGGTTGTTTGAGTGTGCAAGTGTGATAATTCTCTATTGCCTAGGGACTCCTTCCTAATTTTTTTTGTTTCCTCAGAAAAGTACTAAAGAGCCTTCCCAGAAGCCTTCTCACTGTACCATCTACGTGGCGAAGAACTACCCACCCTGGCAGCACACCACCCTGTCCATCCTGCGCAAGCACTTCCAGGTGCTCTGCCCTCCAGCTGCTTTCTTGCTCTTTGCGGGCTCGTTCTCCGTCTGTACAAAGTTTATAAGCTGTAACTTGTTATCAAATTATTTAAATTGATTAATTTTCCTTATGCTTTTACAACTGTCCTGCAAGTTTTGATGCTTAATGAAAATGTCCCAGGGACTGTCATTGATTTGACCGTTGCATTTAATTGTTTCTTACAATATGAGTAAAAACATGTCCATGCTCTGTTTCTCTCATTTATAAATGGTTAGCTTTTAAATATTCTGCTTTCCAAGTATATTTTTGAGAAAACATGGTTGACTGACAAACTGCCTTACTCTGCAAGTGGGCTTAGAAGCTTTGTTCTGGTCCTGAGTAAGTGTATACCACTCAGCAGTGTTACAAGAAATAGGCTGAAATTGAATAAATCAGTCACAAACAGAAATATATTAAGAAAGCAGAAGGATCTGTGCTTCTGACATGGAGAAACATGGGTTCATCCCAATGAACCATCCTTAGCTTGAACACACCAGGGTTGTACCTGATAGATTAGGGAGTCCTGACTGTTTCAGCTTGTGACAATGAGATAACCCAATATTCCTCACGTGGAATTTGTTCATAGAGCTATTCACCTTTGGGCGTTGCATGGGCTTTTCTTTCTGTATTAGTGTTAGTGCTATTTGGGTTTCAAAAGGATGAGAAAATTATCTGCAGAATCAATGATGCTGACAAACCTTGCTGGTATTTATGGGAAAGCAGGGAAGGTGTGTGATATTGAAGGGCAAGTTGTTTCATGGTACCTGTCTCTTAAATTGTTCGTCCTTGTTTAGGTCAGTGGCGGTCAACTGCCAGACAATAAGGTAATTGCCAGTGAGCTGAACGCCTTGCCAGAGCTGAAGAAGTATATGAAGAAGGTGATGCCTTTTGTTGCCATGGTTAAGGTGAGTGTCAGAGGGACAGTTCTGGTACAGGAAAACCTTTTGTGAATGCAGTGTCTCCCCCTTGCCCTTTGCTTATTTGGTATCATCATGAGTTTGTTTATGAACGTCTTTAACATTTCTGGAAGAAATGCATAATAAAAATGTCTCTGCGTATTAGCCCAGGTGAGCTCTAGGTCTGGTTGAGACTTGGTGCTTTCTCTGTTTTGTAGGTGATATAAATCTGTGCTTCAAACACACCTATTCCTCTATATTTGAAATTGATTATATTTGACTTCTCCAGTTTTTCATGCTGAAATGAGTCAGGTGTTGCTCTGGAGACATAAAAATTGGAGGTTAAGAACAAGGCCAGAGTTAATTGATTGCAGTATGTTTAAGGGAGAAAAATCCAGACTGTTTTGAGCCTTGAATGGAATTGTGAATTTTGTGCGTAATTCTTACGTTTATCACTTAATATTCTGATAGTCCATTATTTTTTTCTGAGTCATGTGAGCCTATGAAAATCTTGGCTTCCCTTTATTTAAAGAAACTTCTTTGTGCTTGCTGTTGCAGATAAAAATTCAGCACAGCAGCTAGTGAGAGCCAAGAAGCAATGAATTAACAATTTTTTTTTAAGAAATGAGGAGAGTCGCAGAATAGGATTTAAAACCTTTTTGATGACACTTCATGATCTATAGAAGTTGAGAGGGATTAGTAATGGAAAAATCTTAATAAGTGTAAAAAAATATTACTTTTTCTCCTTAAACTTTAGCTTGATTTTTGAAATGCACATCATAATGTCTATAAGCTTTGTCATGTTTTCTAAATGGTGGTCTCTTTGCTGTCTCTGTGGGGCTATTCTGATTGTTCTTTTTCATGGAAACTCAGAATCCTTCAGAGGAGCAGAGAGCACAGAGCAGCCCTGGAGCTTCCTGTCTCGGTTTGTAAGAATAGTAGGGATGTGTTGGATGCACTGATCCAGCTGGGAAAGGTCAGGCAAGCTCTCAGTCCTGGGAGCTGGAGCTGTAGAATTGCTGTATTTTGGTGTCTTTAGTCTGGCAGCAGTGCGTGGTCCTGGGGCTCATGGGGAAGGAGCTGCATGCTGAGCCTTAACTCAGAATCCATCTTTCATTTTCAAAGAGCAGTGACTGCTTTCACATTGAGACATGGAAACATCTGAGCTCAGACTCCACTGATCAGTGTTTTTCTCTGGAACTAATTATTCATCAATTCCAGGGTACAAGGAGCATTTCTGTTTGTGCTTCCCACTTGTCAGAGGAGGGCTGAAATGTGGGAGAACCTCTGTGATTTACAAAGGGAAGTAGTTCTGTGTTAAAAGGGAATCTTTCACATGAAACTCGCCAGGAAAGCAGGAAACCACAACCACGCTGAGGCTGACAAAGCAGACCTTCAAAGGAGACAGCTGGCTCAGCATGTAAGAGTCAGGCAGGGACAGATTAAACTCCAAAGAGGAAGTTCTGTTTTAGTAAAAAAAAAAATTGTGTGGTTTTCTTACTGCCTTTAATACTGTGTCTCTTGTGACTGTTGCTGCTGGCTTTCTGGACTAATTAAGTTACTTTTATGTTAACGTACAAAGTGGTTGTTATTTCCCTACAGAGTGCTCACTGTGGGCACGTCCAGGTGTTGTGGGCTCGTCCTTTATTTTAAACTGGGTCATAAGCCTGAGTTTCCTGCTGTGAAACACCACTGAAATGCTGACTGATTTCGTGAATTCTCAACCTGCACATTAAGTAGGGATTTAAATAACTGTGAATGTCAAACACCTTTTCAATTCTATATTAAAAATGTGTTCTAATTGCTCTTACTCCTCCCATCAGTGTCACCAACTCCCTGCAGAAGAAACCCTGTTACAAGAAAATTATTGCTCCGATGTTAATGTTGTGCCAGCAGAGAGCTCTCGGATTTACAAGCCTATTCTTTTCATGACTAATGTGGATAGTTTGCCATTTTGAAGCATCATTTTACTTGCAGCTTTTAGATGGTTTTAATACTTTTTTTTTCCCTCTGACAGGAAAACTTGGAGAAAAATGGCTCACGTGTTCTTGATCTTGAACTGGAGTTTGATGAGCGTGCAGTGCTCATGGAGAACATTGTCTATTTGACAAATTCCTTGGAGGTTGGTACAGATGTGGCACCTACTGCTTGGCATTTACTGGGATACCTGTAGGAGCAGCCTTTCCTAAGGCTCTAAGCCTCTTCTGGGTGTACCTTGCTCAATAACAGTTTTTTATCAACTTTGTTTTTATTTGTCAAATAGATGCATATAAATCAGTTTAGTGTTGGCATGAGATACAGGGGTAGGTGTGCACTACACAAACACGGTCCCAGAAAACAGGGCTGGTTTTCAGTGCAGTACTGGATGTGTCTGTGACAATGAAGTCCACTGACACTTTTGAAGAGACATTTTTCTCTGAGTCAGTCTGTGTCTTACATGTTTCCAGCTGAAGAAATGAGAAGAAGTTGCTTCAAGGCATTACGAGCAGGAGCAGTCCTTGGGCTCCTGCACTGGCGTGTTGACTGCAGCAGGCTGTCCTCCTTGTGCAAGGAGCAGGCTCTGGGCAGGGCTTTTCACACTGTGCTCTGTGCAAGGCATCCAGTCTGGCAGCAGTTATGCTGCTGCATATGATGAGCAGAATTTAGTTTAATTGGCAACATGAGGTAATGAGGGGACAGCTCAGGCAGATGGTGTTTAAAAAAACCCAAAAAACCCAACACCAAAAGTAAAAAGCAGCTGTTTCAAGAATTAGAATATCTATTTAGAATTAGAATATCTACTGCAGAGCTGGATGTAACCTGTACAGTATGAAACAAGTGTGATGTTTTTGGGCTTGTCCCATGTCAGAGCAAAGTCAAGAGTGAGCAGCAACTTTTATTTTAAACTACCTGTAAATCTGCAAATCTCACTGGCCTGGGGGAGGGAGCAGTGTATCCTCTGGACAGGCCACCCCGAGAGGCTCGGTGGTCTCTGGGGATCCCTGTCCTGAGAGGCTGACTAGTGGGTCCTGTGCGCCTCACCCAGGGAGCAGGTGACCCTCTGAGGCCCTTTCCAAACAAGATGTTGTGGGTTTAGGTGTGCTTTTGTTTCCTTATGTCAGTGCAGGTTTTCTTTCCCCTTTCCTACATGAGCTGCTGTTTGATGGGGCTGTAACTTCTGCCATTAAACTCCTGCCTATTCCCTCATCCCCCATTTTTTCTCTTTTATAGCTGGATCATATTGAAGTTAAGTTTGCTTCTGAAGCAGAAGATAAAATCAAAGAAGACTGCTGTCCTGGAAAACCATTTTCTGTGTTCAGAACTGAGGTAAATTCAGGAACTCAGATATTGGAAGTCTGAAAACTTAATTTGAAGCTTTAAAAAACCCAGAAAAAAGTAAATATGCCATTAAAAAACTTCGATCAGATATGAATGTTCATCATATATGAATATTTCTAACTCTTTTAAAGGTAAAAATGTCACTGATTTCCCTAAATATGTCCTAAACCCTTGTTACACTGTGGGCTGCATTTTAGATTTGGGGCAATGCTGGTATCCAGCATGGCCAGGCAGGTTTTGAAGGTATTTTATTGCTCTGGAAGGTTTATTGGCAGCAGATGTTTATTTGGTTTAGTTCTCCTCTGAGGGATCACAAGCCCGGGCTCTCCTTTAAGGCTGGTACTGTTTCTCGCAGCCCGGCGTGTCTGTGTTTCTGGTGAACCCTCAGCCCTCCAACGGCCACTTCTCCACAAAAATGGACATCAGGCAAGGAGACAACAGAGAGACCGTGATCAGGCGCCTGATGAAGATGGACAGAGGCATCAAAGGTGACCTAAGTACAGGTGTACAGCTGTGCCACCTGGTGAGGGGCACACAGGGCTGTGACAGAGGCCGAGGGACATGCCCTGCGTGTGCAGTGATGTGTGTGTCTGCCAGCTCCTGCTTGGTGGAGCTTTGGGAATGGCTGAAAACAAGTTAGATGAAACAGGGACTCCTTCCCTGTCTTCCCAGAAGGTGTCAGTGTGCTGTTGGGCACAGGGCTGAAAGACTGCGCTTGCAGGAAGGCTTAGCTGAAGGATCCCAGGCTTTTTGGTCTGCTTAGCAGTCTTTTATTAATCTGCCTTTTAATAGGGAATTGTCTTGAAACCAACTCTCCCATTCCTCTTCCTTCCAGTCTCTGCAGTTTATTCCTCAGAAAATGAGGAATAACTGTTCAGTTACTCAGACCTGTCCCAAGCCAGAGAAAGCAAATTCAGAGCTTGGAGCACGGTATTGGGAGCCAGTGTTCCTGTGTGGTTTATCCCCATTTCTGTTGGTATCTCACTGTGTAACCACTGAAGGACATTGTTGTATTGGTGTAAACCTCAACACGACAGTTCTTCCCGAGAGAATGTATTTCCTTGGAGCAGGTGTGGAAGTTCCAAAGGTTAAGCATTGCTGTAGTTAACTCTGTTGGTGCTGTGGCCTGACCAGCTGCTGTCTCTGTGCAGATCTCTCTAAAGTGAAGCTGATGAGGTTTGATGATCCTGTGCTTGGGCCCCGCCGTGTTCCAGTCCTTGGCAAAGAGGAAGCAGGGAAAACTCCCATCCTGGAGCAAGCCATCTTCCACATCGACCTGGCCCAGAGGCACGTCCGTGTCACTGAGAACGGCCTGACAAGGGACATTGGGGACACAATTGTTTACCTGGTTCATTGAGCTAGGTGTGTACCTGGCCGTGAGAAGGTTCATGGAGGGACTTTGAAGCATCTGTATTAAACAAAGAGGGGAATTTGTTCTACTAAAAAAAAAGCCCACCCAAACCAACCTGAGTTCACATGTGAGTTTCCCCTGCTTTTTTAAACAGGGATTTAATAAAATTATTTTCCTCTGATGCTTTCACTTCTCTTGAGAAGAAACAGTTACCCTGGAGACTTCTTCCTTTCCAGCTGTGGGCAGGGTCTTGAGAAGCAAATTTGAAGGCCACACTTAGAATTCACTCCTTCCTCCAGGGAGCTGCGCTGCTTCTCAGCTGGATTCAGTTCCCTCTAAACCTGATTCAGCTGAAGGCTGTAATTGAAGAGCCTGGTGCTGCCTGGGTGGGGGAGAGGGGAAGCCCTGGCTGGCAGGAGCTGGTGTGACACAGGGCGAGGAGTGTGCTGATGTCAGCTGTGCCAGGCTCAAAGTCGTTCTGACAGATTGGCTGTCTAAGGTCCCATTGTTGTTTATTCTTTCCTGAGTAACAACTCAGGATATAACTTCTTTTTGTTCCTGGTCTTGAGTATGGAGCAGAGTGAAGAGGCCCATCCTTGGCAGACATTGTAAATAATCTGATCTATAAAAAAAGTGGTCTATGTAAAAGCCATAGAGCTGAGGAGAGAGGAATGCTCACTGTTGCATATCACCCTGTGAAGTGTCTCTCTGAAGAGAGCTGTGAGTAGGAATTCCTTGCTCTGGAATTCAGTTCAGAACAGATTATTAATCCCTGTAGGCTTTGCAGGCAGAAGAGAGAATTATTGATTCTGTGACACCAGTGGAGTATCCAGAACTGCATTTTGTTTAAAGCAGCAGCAGTTACTCCTCAGAGAGCGTTACTGAGTCAGAGGGGTTGTGTGGCTTTGGGGAATTATTTCCCACTGAAGGGGGGAGCAGCAGAATCATCACTATGAGCTGGAGCTGCACGTGGTCTGCAGGGCTGGGGGATCATCTATGGGGAGGAGGGTTTGGAAAGGTCTGTTTCTGTGTCTCGGGATCTCTCTGTACTGTCTGGGAGGCAAAGCTGACCTTTGGCTCCATCTGATCAGTGTGATTGAGCTGAGGGCTTCCTCAGCCTTCCATGTTCCCCCATTCCTGTGTGCCCCCCCAGTGCCCCCATCCTGTCCCATGGTCAGTGCTCAGGACTGTTGGGGCTCAGGAGCCCAACGAGACACCCCCACCACCCACCCCCAACCTGGAGAAACCTGTACTGACCTTTCAAGTGGGAACAAGCAAATCCTTGAAAGGGAACAGATGTAAGATAAAGCAAAATGCTATCTTTGGGCAGGGATCACGTCACTTCCCTCCAGGTTTCTTTTGTGTCTTTCAAAGTGTGAGGAGGAGGAGAAAATCATTAGCTGATTTGTGTTGATGCTGTGAGTTGGGTTCCAAGGCAGGGAGCAGTTGGTACTCTGAAAATAGTTCTGTGGGTTTTGTTCTGACAGGGTGAAGCCTGGGCTGTGGGTGGGATGGTGGGAGGTTTGTGGAGCTGCCTGGCTGAGCACGGGACACGTCCTGGGCAGGGGGAGCTTGGTCAGGGGCTGGACTGAGCTGCCCCAGGGCAGGGTCCGTCACTGTGTTGGGCCCAGGAGTGCACTCTGGCGTTGGAGTGATCCGGACGGGACGTGCAGGGTGGGAAGCAGAAAGCTGGTCCTCAGTTGTGCTGTGTGTGACCCCTCCTCGCTGCTCCCAGGGCCCCTCGAGACAGTGGACAGAGCTCCCGGGGGCTGGCAATGTGACCCAGGAGCTGCAGGAACACTGCCCCACACTGAGGGTGTCCTGTCAAAACCTGCCTGCGAGGGAGCCTGAGTCATGGTTCCTTTCATCCATCCCATCAATCTCCTTCACCACCCAAAATCCCTGGTTTTTTTACATTATTTTACATTTTTTTTTACATTTTTTTAAAACGCCTGGAGTATTTTACAGCAGTCTGTCTCTGCTGCTGGTCAGCCTCTTTGGGAAGTTAAACGTGGACTCAGCTCCCGGTACCCCAGGTGAGTTAAACCTGGGTGCAATGCCCAGAGCTCCTATCGCAGCAGTTTCCTGACCCAGTGGTGGCTTTGAGAGCTAAATTGCCACCTTCAGCTGGGACCCGTGAGTTGAAAATTTTATGCAGATTTATTTGCTGTTCTTTGATTGCAGGTTCCTGCTGGGGGCAAATAGCACCCGGAGCTCGCGCTGGAGCCTGGCCACGAGCAGGAGAGCAGAGCGTGTTCCCAGGCCTGGAATCAGGTAAGCCCTCGCCCAGGTAACCCTCCTCCCTTGCCATCTGCTTCCAACAGGCAGAACCTGAAATAAGAAAGTGAAAATAAACATTCTTGGGTTTTCTTCATGCAAAAAGTTTTAATGGTGCCACAGCAGCTCCTGTGGGCTGGTGTCTCTCGCAGCGGGTGCCCAAAGCTTTCCCGAGCCCCGTGTCTCCCCAGTGCCCATGCGCTGCCACCGCTGCTTTCAGTGCATGAGGGGCCATAGTCCATTCGGCCCCAAGTCATTTAATTATCTACAGGCTACAGATCTAAACATTAGTGCTATAAACTTAGATGAATAAACTTCTGGAAACTTAAAATATCTTTAAACCATTGCATCTTTTTTTACAGAAATACAAAATAAATAGCTTGAGGATTAATACAAAACAGGAAACTAATATCTTCTTATTTATTGACTTTTCTCCCAAATAGTACCTTAAATTCAAAAAACCTTTTTAAAAAATGAACTTCACTTCATGGAAAAAATATTCAGCATCCCTGAATTTGTACAAGTGTCTCTGAACAATAAACTAAACATATTTGATTTATTCCTCCTATCCATCACCAACTAAGCAAAGGTTATACATCCTACTGTTTCTAAGCTATATATGTAAAAATAGTAATTTATGGTTTCTCACTGATGATGATGTGGCTGTAACATTTTGTTGGAGCATTCCCTGGGCTGAGTGCAGAAAGTAGACAACAAAATTCCCTGCTCGGTCATGCAAAGGATCAGGGAACTTTTGTTCACCCCTTCTGCCTTTACAATCGATTTTGGCTGTAACTTTGGTGTAAACACATCTTTTTCCCCCTTCATTACCCTCACAGCCCCTTGGCTGAGGGGTCCCTTGTGTGCTGCTCCCCAGCAGTGTCTGATCCATTACCCCTTCCCATCGGGAATACCTGTGAGGGGATCAGCCTGTGCTGCTCCCACAGACTTTGCTGGTAAGTCCCCATTGCTTCATGGACAGTTTGGGATTCCAAACGTTGATTTCATGAATATTTGGAAACGTTACTTTTTAAACAGGACAGATACTGAAGCTTATGACAAAAACCCTTAAAAGTCTTGAGCTGTGAGTGCACTTCAAACATTTTGTTGCACAAATTAACTGCAATGACTGTTTGGTAATGAACGAACCTCCTAAGAATGATAAAAGTATATGTGATTTTACACATTCCCAGGCTACTCTGGTGTTCCTAAATTAAATATTTTGGAGCCAGTGTTTGCATTGCTAGTTCCCAGAGGGAGAGAGGGGCTGATGGGCCCCCCCAGTATCCTGGGCTGGCTGGGGGTGGAGGAGCCAGCGGCTGGAAAGCAAAGCCTGCTCATTCCAGATCCTTTTTCTCCAGATAATTTCCTGGGGTTTCTGAATTTAGAGGAGAGGCTTGGTGTTGTAGTAGTCCTTGTTCTTCTTTGGTGGCTCATGAAAAATTAAACAGGATGACGTTAGAAAATAAAATTCTCGGACAGAACTGTTCATTGAAACACCTGGGACTAAGGATACAGCGTGGGTGAAAAGTGGGAGGTCGCACGCCCTGACAGGGGATTCGTGATGTTCATTTCAGAAAATGAACCTTTACTGAGGGCAGAGCGGGGCTGTCAGGAGGGAGGAGCAAATTCCTGGCATCCTGCACACTGGGATCACTCTCAGCTTACCAGGATAGGGATATTCAATTTCTAAAGCTGCAGGTTCTTAGAATCGTGTGGGGATGTTAAAAAAACAAAAA
>VZRL01006300.1:329409-372086 GCA_013397895.1 Origma solitaria | reverse complement strand
AAAAAAAATCCTTTTGACTTCCATGCAAAAGGAGCAGCCCACATGGCAGGAGGAAGGACCCTTGGGAATGGCTGTCAGAGGCTCAGGGACTGGAAGACAAGTAGAGACTGGGTCCCAGCAGGGTCCTTCTGGGGACACTGAGTGCCCTGCGCCCCTCTCTGGGGAGCTGCCCATGCCCAGCCTGGCCCTCCCCTGGGCTAGAGGCACCCGAGCAGCTCTGGTGCTGAATGGCTCCTCCTTTCTCAGCAAGCAGCCATTAGATCCTCATGATCATTAAGCAGGGACTTATCCCTGTGGGGCCCAGGCTCCCAGGAGAGCAGAGTGCAGTGATGCTGGAGCCAGTCACGATCGGAATGACCCTGTGGAATTCCTTGCAGAATTCCCTCCTGAGGCTGAACACCATCACTTCTCCCTTTCCTGTGGTCGGTGGAGGGTGAGTCTCCTCTGGGCCCAACACTCTTGGTGGCACGGAGCTCTGCTGGGGCTGGTGGCTGCCTCCTGCTGCAGTGTCCAGGGACAGGCAAGAGCTGAGGAGGTGCGTTAGGCTCCTTCCCCTCCCAGGCAGCACTGGGAGGTGCTGCTTGGGCTGGTCCTGGACGTACTGAATGCAATTCTGTTTATGTCTGAGTGTGCTGGAACATGTGAATGTGTCTTGGCGATAGAGCCAGCTGCTTTCTGGTTCAGCTTTAAAAGGATGACAGGAATCCTCAGCAAAGGAGCAGCACGTCCCCCCTGAGGTATTCAGCTGTCTCTGAGGTGGCATCGCTGAGTTGGGCTCACCCTCCTTTTTGCAGCTGCTGCCACCTTTTTTACCTGGGCACACGGCATGTTTTCAGCTTGTCAGGGTGCTTCTGCAGGAGCTGGAATACTGACAGAGAGCACAGAGTGAGAACTGATCTGTGCCTCGGTGGTTGTTGCTGTGCCACTGAAAATCCCTGCAGGCAGACCCAGCTTTTCTGCTCTGCGAACAAAGAAAGTCTGGGACAGAGAAGGTCCAGGGGTTGTGGTGTAGCGAATTGTTTTATCCATTCCCTTTGTGTCGTTTCAGGAGAACAAGTCCTTCTCTGAGGCTGTGCCAGGGCCGGAGAGAGCTTCCCCTGACCAGTGCAGTTCCTTCCCGGGTCTGTGTGCAGGTGACCGAGGGTGGGATCACAGCAGTTTCGGAGGGGGCACAGCTGTCAGCAGAATGGCTGGTGGTGCCTGCAGCTGGAGTGGGAACTGCTGATGGACAGCGATGAAAGCTAAGTACGTAAACTAAAACCTGTTGTGCAGAGGTTTGATGTAGAGCAGCACAGCTGTGAGCCAGCATGGCTCTGCTGGCTTTCCCAGGGTTCACAGGAGAATGCTTGGCTTGGGGGCAGTTGGAAACCGGAGCTGGTGCTGCTGTGGCAGAGGGTGGTCTGGGGCACGGTGAACTCTGAATTCTGCTTTCTCTTACACAGACAATATTTCATGCACCTGAATGTAGGCTGAAACCCATGAATCCCACTGAAGATATTTACAACAGCCACATCTGAGTGGGCGGGCGGTGGGAAGGGGCTGGAAGGAGCTCATGGGCAGGAGGTAGCTGACAAGTGATAGAGGAAAATGAGCAATGATTGTGAACGGAGATTCAGTGCCCCCACTGCAGAGCCTGGGTGACAGCAGTGATGGCACAGCCTTTCCTATTGGCTCTTTCCCTTCCAAATCACCTTTTAGACTGTTCTGCGTTAAAATTCCTGGCTAAAACCAACGAGAAAAGCAGGCAAGCAGCCACCCTAACAAAGAAATCTGAGTGACCCCCTCCCCTCAAAGGCAGCATGAACCATCAGCCAGGAGCTGACTGATTCTGATTTATGGTTTCTTTATCCTGAGACAGGTAGGTAATGAGCCAGTGTTTGATCATTGTGGACTGCTTCTCCTGCAGCCCTGAGGAGATCAAAACAAATGCAACTCTGATACTTGTAGGCATTCCTCCCCTCCCGCTGCTCCTGCGGTGCCCTACAGGCAATGACCCTGGCGAATGTCAGTTGTGTGGAGGCCACAGACCCTTGACACATCTCCTGTGCTCGAGTGGCCCTGGGGTGGGGGGCTCCAGAGGTTCCCACAGTTCTCTGCAAGTCTCGGACTCGCAGGTCCTGAGGGTGCTGGCAGTGTGGGGACACAGAGCATGGGCCCCTGCCCAAGCAGGAGCGGTGCAGGGCCCAGGTGCTCACCCTGCACCGAGGCAGAGGAGCAGGTGTGGGGAGGAAGGCAGGCATGGGTTACCCAGTCAGTTTGCAGAGATGCTGCTGTAGCTCTTCTTGATGGGGAAGGTCAGCTGCCCCGACAGGTCCAGTGACAGCGCCTTGGGGTGCAGCGCCCGGCGCGTGTGCAGGGGGCTGGAGCCCAGCCGGGGCGAGTACAGCACCAGCAGCTCGGGGCCCAGGCTGGCCTCGGGCAGGAGCCCCTCGGGCCCGGGTTCTGTCCTGCTGCGGAGCAGTCTCGGCGAGGGCTGCAGGCTGTGTCGCTTGGGCGGTGGCGGGCTGTGGTTCTGGAACCTCACCGTCTTCACTTGCTGCAGCGAGAAGGGGCCACAGTCAGATGGGAACAGCAGACCCTGCCCACCGTGCCCTGCAGAACTGGGGAGATGTGCTAAGGGGGTGGCTGGATCCCTCTGGCAGTATGGGGGCGTGCAGAGAAGCCCAGGGCGATGTGCAGCCGATGGCCAGCGGGAGAGAGCCCCGGGGGCCAGCAGAGCAGTGCTGGCAGCTACTGGGAACCGAGGAGAGTTGGTCTGAGAGCCATCGAGTGAGTCTGGGGCAGGGAGGGGAAGAGCAGGAGGCAGCACAGCACAAGCAGTTCCTGCCCTCACAGACCCATGGGAAGGGGAAGCTGTAACCAGGGCAATTTGCAGAATGATTTTACCTTTATGAAATTTCTCTCTGGCTGCCAGAGGGGAAAGAAATCCCCATTCCAAATGGCTCAGCTCAAGCGACATGAGGGAGATGGGGGAGTTCTGCAACGCTCTGCCTGACACTTAGGTCTGTGGCATTTGTTCATTCCCTCTCAAACTCACAGGGACCTCGACTAGATTCTTGCCGAATTTATGACCTCAGGAAAGTCTCAAGATTTGCTTGTGATTGAATTTGGTGACAGGGACAGAGTCCCTGCAGCATCCTGCCTTCCTTCAGGGATTAATCTGAACAGCTGTGTCAGCAACACAAATACCCCATTTCTTACTGCATGTGTCAATCCCAGTGATTTCTATTGGAAGTTTGGTGAGGATGGAGCAAAGCACTCAGGGGATTTGGCTCTGATTACTACTGGCTGGAGCTGCTGGTTCCAAGGGGCAGGGGACCCTCTGGGGCAGGGGGGAGCGTTGGCTGTACCTTTTCGGCACTGTTGCGGGAAGTTTCTGGTTTCACCAGGATGGACGGCGGAGCTGATGCAGGTGGCTTTGGAGCTGCCTCGCTCTTCACCGGGGGATCTTTGGCATCCAGGATCACCGAGCTGCACACGGAGGGGCTTCGGCTCTCCCGTCCCCTGACCACAAGCACAGGTGAAGCCTCGTGGGAGAAGTTTGACCTCATTCCCTCGTCCAGGCCAGCTCCAGGAGCGGTGCTGTGCGGCGGGGAGCTGACGTTCGGGTAAAGCTGGAAGTGCTGGAGTCGCCCCAGAGCCGTGGGACGCCTGAGGGAGCCGGTGATCTGCACGGGGGTCCCTGCCTGTCCTGGCCTCTGCAGGGATCCGTCTGGGGAGCAAGGACCACAGAAAGGAATTTAGTGAGGAAGCCAAAATGGTGCAGAGTGAGCAGAGGTTCCAGCCCTGCTCACAGGATGCTGTGGGGCTGTAGCTCCCAGGGATCACCACGTGCCCACCCCGTGCAACTGGGACTCATTTCGAGTGTAAAACCAGTGACAGTGGCCCCTGCCAGGGCACTGCTGCCTCCAGGGCACAGTGCTGGCTCTGCTGCCAGTGCTGGGAATACACTACTTGGTTCCCCAAATACTCTTGAAAGTGTATTACAAAACAGTGTGTATGGGATGAAGATAAACCTAGCAGACTCCTTGGGAAGAATATAACCACTGAGCTCTGCATAAAGCTTTGCCAGGAGTTTTTCTGTGCCGCGTCAAACCCCCTGGAATTTTCAAAGCAGCTGGAGTTGGGGCCAAGCAGGGGTGTGGGACCATTATGGGGGAATGTGTCCATCTCCTCCCTCCCAGAGCCCCCCGAGCACTTACTCTTCCTGGTGCTGCCGCGGCCGCGCCGCAGCGGTGCTGGTCCCACCGCGCTCCTCCCGGGCAAGGGGATGGGCACGGGCAGCAGCACCGGCTTCAGGGCCCTGCTCTGCCTCGGGCCGTTTTCGGACATACTGCCTTGGGAGGACAGCGAGGAGGTTGACAGGGTCCATGAGGTGTACAGGGAAGGCATCTTCGAGTCGGAGAGACTAGATTTCCTGTTGGAAAAGAAAGGTGAGAGCTGCCAGGTGCCATCCTGCCTGGCGAGGGACCCCTGGCCATTGTCAGCACTGTGGGGATCCCCTGCCACGGTTTCTCTGTGGAAACAAGAAGACCCCAAGTCCTATGTGTTACCCCTTTCCCTCTCCATGTGTTTTTGTTTCAGGTAAGAAATTCCAGACCTGAGGAGGGGAGTGACGTAGTTGCTGGGGAAGAGGCCGACTCTGCCCGTGACGAGGGACATGCCCCGCAGCCACCCGTCCTGGTCCTTCCCGAAGACACGGACCCCTTCTCCCTTCTGCAGCTCCAGCTCGTCTGGTCCATGAGCCGCGTAGGAGTGGAGAGCCACGCACCTGCGGAGAGAGGCTGTGAGGGGAGGCAGAACTGCCCCCAGCACAGTGACTGGAGCATCCTGGAGCTCCGGGCTGAGGGGCAGTGCTGCTGGCTGTGAGCGAGCTGTTTCCCCGGAGCCTCTCCAACCAGTGATGCGTTTGGGTGCTCCTATTTGTGGAGAGAACTTGTAGGGAAGAAACTGCCTGCTACCTCAGGCCAAAGGGGAATGAATAAAAGAAGAGCCAGCAGGAATGGAGAACAAAGGAGGTCAGGAGGATGGATTCTGTCCCAGAAGTGCTAGCCCAGGGTGACAAATGCTGGGGAGGAGGTAGCTGCTGCTCTGCACCTCACACAGCGAGTGCTCCATCAGAACACTGCTTAGGGCCTCAGAAGAACCTGTGATAAGGCACAGCAATAGCAATAGCACAGGTATCGTGCCCTGTTCAAGGCAGCACCAGGATTATATTCTGCCTTTGAAACCAGATGCCTTGCATCTCCTTGCCTGGGGCATCACCAGGAGGTGTTGGAGCCCCAGTGAAGAGCACCACTCTCGCCCCTCTTCCTCCCTTGCACAGTCTCCTTGACTGGAACACAAGGACTGGAGCTGCTGCCCCTGGAGCTTGTGGAGAATGAAGTGGACAGAGGTGGAGGTATGAGGAGGTACGTGGCTCCACCCCAAGG
Source organism: Origma solitaria (assembly GCA_013397895.1). Lineage (NCBI taxonomy): Eukaryota > Metazoa > Chordata > Aves > Passeriformes > Acanthizidae > Origma > Origma solitaria. The sequence continues at coordinate 366,654 of VZRL01006300.1, read as the reverse complement.
TAGTGAGGAAATCAAACTAGAAACTAGTCTGAAATCCCCTCTAGACCTCTCTTTTGTGATTCTGGGATTGGGACCAAGGGAGGAAGCTTTGTTTTCCTCACTGACCCATGTGTGAGCACACAGCAAAACAGCAGCAAAAGAAAATGGTGTATTTTTCAAAACTTTCCCCTATTTGTTCTTTAAAGAACTTGAAATGGTCTCCAGTGTAATACATTTAATTGCACGGTTGTTTTATTCAAGGGGAATGCGATCTGCTCTAAGTATCATCGAGTTACAGCCCAATACAGCAATTATCAGGTGTTATTTACCAAACAGAAACAGCAGACTGGCTGTCTGGATGTACAGGGGCTACCCCAGAACTCTCTTAGAAATGTTTCTCTCTCCCTGTTGTTCAGCACAAGCATGTGAAGGTTTGACCTGCATGCCAGTGTGTGTGAGGGGGTCTGGCAGAGCCCAGGTGGGCTCAGGGCATTCTCACTCTGCAGTGGCTCATGGCTGTTCAGGAGACACCTCAGGGCAGGGCTGTGCTGGTGCTGTCCTGACATTGCATCTCTGCAAACCAGGCAGCTGGGGGGACGCTCTAGCACCATCCTCCTTCTGCAAATCATTTAAAGGTCTTGCAAGTTTTCTGTCCTTTGGATTAGTGTGTGCTGGAGCCTTGGCTGACCAAAGATGGTTTGTGTGGGTCCCCACACAGCACTGAGCTGTGGGTGCTGCTCCTGGGCACCTGTGTTCCCACAGCCTGGCTTGGCACCAGGGGTGCTGAGTGCTGTGGAAACAGCGTATTGTGATGCTGTTGTTATTTTAGATGCATTACTAAAGTGCCAGGTTGGTGAATCTTATTTTGATGTAATCACCACACAGTGTTATCTGCAAATTTTAACTTTGTGAAAGTTTTCAGAAATTGGGTTGTTCAGAACACCAGTGGCCATGAAGGTTTTGAGGCCATGAAGGCCATGAAGGATAAAGAACTAGAGGCACTTAAGGAGTGAGTAATTAGTTTCTTTGCACTTATAAAAATTTAAAATGTATTGTTGACAAACAGACAGAAGTGTTTATACACAGATACTGCAGTGAGGCAGAAAGATGCTCTCAGCTGTGATATCAGGTCTCTGCCACCCTGCCTAGACCAGCCAGGTACATTCCTACATGGATGTGCATTAGGGTCCAAGCTGTGCTCCAGGCTGGCAGGAGCAAGCTCAGGGTGACGCTACAGGAAATTACACCCTGCCCTCCCCAGTATTTCAGTTTCCTTACGTACAGGTAAGCGGGCCCGTGGTGCTGCAGGTGGGGAAGGGTAACGATGGCTGCTGGGGGCCCCAGTGGTCCTGGCTCAGGGTAGTAAGAGGTGCTGACCTACGGGAGAAAGGAAGCAAAGAAAACAAGGTATTAATTTGGTTATCAGCTTCTTTTAGCCACTGGAGGAGTGGCTAAAAACATTTGACTGGCTTCACCCACCCTTCAAAAAAACTACCAAAGACATTTCAGAAAGTAGAAGAGTCTGGAGATTTTGACTTAAAAAAAGACCAGGCAGCAAGAAGAGGACTTAGAGTCACAGAATTATTTAGGCTGGAAAGGACCTCTGGGATCATTGAGAGCTGCGACCGATCCCCACCTTGTCACCCAGCCCGGAGCACCATGTCCAGTCATTCCTTGGACACCTCCAGGGATGGGGACTCCACCACCTCCCTGGGCAGCTCCTTCCAATGCCTGGCCACCCCTTCAGTGAAGAAATTATTCCTGATGTCCAACCTGAACCTCCCCTGACACAACTTGAGGCTGCTCCCTTTTCTCCTGTCACTTATTATTCTTCCTTTACCTGGGAGCAGAGCCTGGCCCCACCTGGTCCCACTCTCCTGTCAGAGTGTTATAGAGAGCAATAAGGTCTCTGCTGAGCCTTCTTTTCCCCCAGCTCTCTCAGCTCCTTGACTCATGATCCTTCCACAAGGTGATGCTTCCCAAGGCACAGCTGTTGGACTGATGCTGCTCACCCTGTCTTTTAAGTATGGAGCTTGCTGGGACAGCAAAGCTGGGCTGTGGGGGGGCTCACGGAGCAGTGATGGAGCAGGATAACCTTAACACAACAGCCGTGACTTAAGAGAGTCACATTTGAGTCCTAAACCTGTATCTGCTGTTGGTCCCACAGATGTGAGATCCACGTAATGCTTCTTCACCTCTCCTTTTGCTTGGTGTTCTCTTTATCTCTCTTCACTTGGCTCTGACCAAGAAGAGTGCCTTTGATCTGTTCTGCTGAGCATCCAGCCATCACCCCCACCCAGGACCTGCCTGTAGGTGTTTCTGTTCTTCTTCCGAGTCTGGTTTTGCGTCCCTTGTGCTCGCTGGGCTCTGCAGGGAGCCCAGGAGGGTCCCAGCTGCCAAACGTGTGGCTCTGTGCCGACTGGGCCCATTCTGACGTGTCCCTCTGGCTCCTGCCTTTGCCCTTATGGCTTTCAGTGGAGCTGGCAGCACAGGAGCTCTCGGTGCTGTGCTGGAGGCGTGGAGGGAGGATGGCAGCAGGCAGTCCGGCATTCTGGGGATGCTCTTCTGCCGAGCTGTCCCTTCTGCAGCACAAAATGCACCCCGGGCTGCACAGCTGCCAGCAGCAGCTTATTCCCATCTGCAATCAGTGCTGCGCATGCTGCACGGTGACAGCTGTGGTGGTGCCTTGGCTGGGCTGTGCTGTGTGCTGTGCTGTGGTGGCAGCAGCTCTGCTGACATGGGGGGAACAGAGCTCTCAGCAAGGCAGGGTGGTGGCAGCAGTGTCCCAGGAAGCTCAGGGAATGTCACCGCGCTTGGATGTGGCTGGCAGTGGTGCTCTCCGGCAATGACCACAGGATCTTTAATGATGCAAGATGGGGCTTTAATCTTGTGTTCATTTCAAATCTAATTTCTGGTGGTCATGTCTGTAATGCGGTGCTGGAACACTGACTTGGCAAGGACCTAGGAAAAAAGAAAGGTGACTCACCTGCTCTGGTGCTCTCCAGTAAATTAAATTAATTAAAACACCCCAGCAATTCCAGCTTCTGTCTCAGACCTGGAGTGGCAGGTCAGCTTCAAACCTTCTCTGCATTCCTCATTTTCTAGTGCAGGCAGGATCAGACCAGGTGCGCATAAAGTTGACTGGAAATTATAATTCTGTTTTATTAATTAATATAATCAAAATGCCCGAAATTTGGGTATTTGGAGTTTCTTTTTTCTGCATTGGAGCAAAATAACAGCCTTTTGCTGGCTCTCCTGATGGAACTGTGTTGAAATGTCCCCTTCTGGGTGGAAAGCTCCATGTTTTTCATCTCTGTGTTCCCCTCTGCCTGGGAACAGCCATCATTCAGAGCATCCTCAAAGCTGCCTTTGCATTTGCAACAGAGAGGAAAAAAGATTGAAAGAAATATTTTCGAGCCACATATAACTGATTTAAGCATTGGCTTTTGCTGATCTCCTGTGAGTACGTTGCAAGCCCTTGTAAGTATAAAGGGTTTAATTCCCTGCCTCTCCTGAAATCCCTCTCTCACTCCATCTCCCTTTCCAGTGTGTCACCAAAGTGACTCCCAGCACTGCCGACACAGGCAGGTCCCTACCGAGATGTGGTGCCTTGTGAGGAGGGAGGCCTTCCCCATCCCATCATGGGTGGTGGGAGCTCTTGGTGCTCCTGGACGTTGGGCCTTGCAAGTTCCAACCATTCAGCACACAGAAGTCAGAGGTACCGGGGGGCAGCTGTGGGGGTCATCAGCTCCCTCCCTGAGTGGCAAAGGAGAGCAGCAGCTCTCAGCCAGACGTTCCCTGACCCAAGGATCACCAGGCCCAGGGAATCAGCTCAGCTGTGACTGGGAAGAGATTCCAGCGGTGGAGAGGGAGGGCGTGGGTGCCGCGCTGCCCTCACTCCACAGCTGCTTGCACAAGAGGCACATGCACAGACACGGCCACCACAGCCCTGTAAACTGGTTCTGGCTCCGCCTGAGCCCGGCTTGGCACCGCCAAGAGGAAGGAAGAGCCGCAGGAGGAGGGCTGGGGCAGCGCTGGTTATTCCCTTTTATGGGCTGAAATGAGTCCAACCTGCGCCCTGGCGGTGGGAATGCCAGGCAGGCAGATCCTGTTGTGGGGAGCCCTACAACCTCCTGGCACAACTCCTCTGGCTTGGCTTGGCCAGCCTCACGCTGCTGCTGGCTGTGCCCAGGGTGCAACCCCTGCTCCCTCGGCCTCTCAGGGACCCTGGCAGTGTTTACCTGGGCTTGCAAAAGGATCTCACCTTTGAAGCTCAGTCATTGCAGCCCAAACCCAGGGATGGAAAGGGAAAGCTGCATCCAGTGCAGCCCCAGAAATGGCACAGATGCCCCTGCAAATCTCTGGGAGCTACAATGCTGTTTGAAAGCAAGGAATTTCCAAACCTCTCTTGTTTCTGCTGTTGGCAGTAGTTAACACAGACTTTTGGGTAAGATCCCTTTGGGGGTGTGAGACATGGTACGGTTTCAGTTAAATTATGGGACTACTGCAGGGTTTCATTTCCTCTCCATAACCTAGGATATCACATCCCAGCTCTTTGCAGGCTGGCGCTCAGTGCAAAGAGCCTGCCGAGTGTTATTGTGTGGACATGGACTGCCAGGGGCTGGGTGATTGCTCTATAAAATGTTGGAACAACCTTCAATATGAAGAATGTCATACAAATCTAAACAAATCCCTTTTTCTCCCATTTCAGATATCTGTGAAGATTCTGTACTCAGATCTTTAGTCAGTGTGAAAGAAGGAATGAGACTCTTCTGCCTCAAGTGCATCAAGTCCAAAAGGTGAGTCGACATTTCTATCTCAGCCCCAAATTCAGTTTGTCTCAGGACCATCCCAGGTTTCGGCACTGCCCCTGCCTTACCTGGAGAGGGGTCCCGTAGGGAAACTCTGCCTTCTCACTGCTCTGGGTGCTCACGGTGGGGTTGCTGGAGCTGATGAGCACGGGGGAGCTGATCTCCAGCGCCGGGCGCTCGGGCGTGTGCACCATCCGGTTCAGGGTGTTGAGGGCCGTGGTGATGGAGAACTGCCGCAGGCTCTTCCGCCTGGAGTCGGGCACCTTGGGGAAAGCCGTCGAATCCGCAGCCTTGGCCTTGGGAGACGCCATTCCCTTAAACTGGGGGGACCAGTGGCTTTTGGTGGTCTGTAGGAGCTGCCGAGCAGGTGTGCTTGGCTGGAAGAGACGACAGGAGACGTGATAGGGTTTCAGAAGTTACACCTGGCACAGCCCCCGACTGCTCCATTGCCCTTTCCCATCTGGCAGCAGAGCTGCAGGCAGGGTTCAGGTGACATTACAGGTGATCTTTAAAATCTTGGGGCTCTCTCATTTCTCTCATTTGTTGTCAGGGACAAATTCTGGGTGTAAAATTCCTGATTCAAAGCTGACAGCAAAATTAAAATTGGTTTGAAAAATTGTGCTAGGACAAGGGGTGACTAAGGATGAGTGCTCTCCCCTCGATACATTTCTTGTCCAAGGTTTTGGCTAGCAGAGGTGCAGGTAGAGCTGTACTTAATAACTCTTACTCTGAATTAGAAGGGATGTTTAGACTTGTCTCCCTTCTCCTCTGTGTGCTGGCACGTGTGGGTGCATCTTGCAGCAGGACACCCAAGCCCTGCAGCTGATGGTACAGCATGGGCTTGGAGAGGTCCTCACTGATGGTGGCATTCCCAGCAGGATTAGATCCACCCAGTTCCACCTCTGTCAGCTTGAACATTCATGGCTTGATGCTGCTTCCGTTGAAAAAATCCTGGGGTTAATGAGGGAGAGGCAGGCCCCAAGTTTGCATATGGGCAGTGTTCACACCGTATTTCTTGGAAACTGCTGATCAGGGTGTTAGTAGCAAAGGGCATGTGGTGACAGTGTTTTTCACCACGATGGGTGCCAGAGGAATTAATCATGATTCACTGCTGACATTAATGAATTGCAAAACTTGGAGATTCTCACCCACTCGTGGGAGGCAATGTGCTTGATGCCTGGGATGGACAGAGAGACCATGGCAGGAGAGGTACAGGTGGCTCCCAGACTTTGTTATTTTTTAAAATGGATGTTATTCACATTTTTCCTCTCCAAAATAAGGTTAGAAGCCCACAGAGTAAGTGTAGGTACACATGTGTCATGGCCATCCTGTCATTCCTCTGTGTGATCAAACTCTAGACTAAACTAGAAACATCTTTCTGCCTCTCTGAACACCAGAACACATGATAAAATGGGGCACAAACTGCGTGTCAGAGCCAGGAGGAGCCTCCTGTCTCCCACAGTAGCCCTACTTTTGCCTTCTCTAGAATTAATTTCTAATTCCTGGCTCTATATGTCCCTAACTAACTTGTGTCTGTTAATGCCAGACTTGAATAAGTCATTACTGAAGCTAAAATTATTTCATTAAATGAAAAGATATTTAAAAAATACATTAGAGCTTCAAATAAGATGTTTTGCTTGTGTCCTCCTATAAAACAGCCACAAAGCAGAGCTTGCTGTAATTACGGGCATTACAAGTATTAATTTTATTTCTAGGAATTGGTGCCGGTGCCATTTACAGCCTGCATCTCCAGCTAAACTGCACAACACAATTAATGTCTAGACCAGCGCTGACAGGGTTCTGCCAGGGAGCGGGTGGCCAGAAGGTCTCTGCAGCCGCAGCACAGGAGCGTTGGCAATGCCACCTGCGATGCGCCGGCCGGGGCTGGGGGCACCTGCATCCCTCTCTGGGTGCTCCTTGTGTCCCTGGTGCCCACGGGGCAATGGGAGCAGGGGCTAAGTGCTGGCAGCAGTGTCTGGGGGGGCTGGGGAACCCTCCTGACACCCGGGAGGAGCTCCCGAGGGGCTGGGGAGAGCAGAGCCCGCGCAGTCCAGGGCAGCTCAGCGCGCCCCGCCGCGCCGGGGCTGCGGCGGTGGTACCTTATGGAAGGTCAGGCTGTCCTTGTTCTCCACCTTGTCGCGGCTCCGCAGGTCAAGGCCGTAGACTGGGCGGGGCAGGGGCAGGTGCTTGATGACCTGCACGGAGCTGGCTGGGAAAACGCCGCTGATGCCGTTGACCTCGCCCAGGTACCAATTCTCATCCAGCTGCCGGAGCAGCACGATGGTGTCCCCCTTGTTGAACCGCAGCTCCCCGGGGTTGTGCCCACGGTAGGTGTACAGAGCCCTGGCTCGCGGGACCTGGGGGACGAGAAACAGCCCTTGCAGTTCATCCGACACAGACAGAATTCCCCAAAAGCATTTGTAATTAATAGGAAAAAATGTGGAGGTCTAAGGCTTAAGCATGCATTTATTAGGATTAACTACCCACATCCTTTCTTGATGGGTTTTACTAATGAAGACAAGCTCCCAAATACTTATGCTAAGTTTGTATCAAGATGAAAAGCAGGCTGGACTTGTTTAAGAATATTAAGAAACAGTTAAGGCCTTCAAGTAGTCTTCCCATGGGATCTTATTGCCTGCTATAAGGGTTCCTCCAATACAATGTCTATTTTAATGACCCAGATATTTCTATTTCAGAAGGACTGGAGGTCACAGCCATCATCCAGCCAACCTGGTGTCTGTCACCTGCCAGGAGAACGCAGCAGAGCAAGGTGAGTGCAGATTCTGCGCTCCAGTGCTTCTATCCCCACTTCAACACTTGATTGTGGTTTTATTTCAGCCTTTTCCTGCGTTATGGGAAGAGGTGCCTTAATGTTATTGCTGTTGCAGTGTAATATGACATAGAAGAAATATGCCCAAACCAGATGAGATGCAGGGACTTTACCATCTTGACTCTCACCAAAAGGAAATTACAAAGTCCCCCTAAAACAACCGCTGTGCTGAGCCCTGCCTGTACCAGAGCACTGTGTGGAGCTCCTGTGCTCCCTGCACCGAGGGCTGCCAGGCACAGCGCAGCCCTACATTTAAGGGATAACCCAAATGCCAAGCTCCACTCCAGGCCTCTGAGCTGGTGGCACAGCTGTGTGAGCGCCGTGCTGGGAAGCTGGGGTTGTCTCCAGCTCTAGAACCTGGATTAGCTTTAAGCAGAAGTGTCGGTGCCCAGGACAGCCAGGGACAAGAGGCTGTTCAGATGCCTCCTCTCCTCTGGTCTCTGTATATGTGGATTGTCCTTCTCCTCTCTTTAGAGGCTGCCAAGTGCTGTGGCCTGGTGAGCACCGTGCCCTGCAGTTTCTCCAAGCCATAGTCACCCCCTCCTGCTCATCTCACAGGGGATGGTACTTCTCTACCATTCCAGCTTTTCCTGTCTTTCACTGTGCATTTCCCCAAATCCACCCATGTCAGTGACCAGGGCTCAGGCAGGACTCCTGCAGAGCTCCCTCTCTCTCAGCCACTTTTGGGACGTCAGGAAGGTAGAAGTGAGAAACTCAATGTTAGTTTCCAGAAGTGTGGAAAAGATCAAATTTCCTGTGTAAATTGTTAAGATTTTGGAAAGAGGACATCTTCCAGCATCCCCAAATCCTCGTGCCTAGTAGGGAAAAGGAACCAAAAAGAGAAAAAAATTCATGTACTGCTTTTACTTCAAAGCCTTTGAAATGGGAAGCAATTAGTTTAATGTCTAGTTCTAATTATGTCATTCTGTTTCTTAATTTGTGCTCACAGTAAACACATGCACTTGGCTCAGTGACACGGACAGCACATCACTGGGAAAAAAGAAATGGGGAAATTGAGGCTCGGGCCAGTGTTGGTCTCCATCAGATTCAAGGGAAACATGGATCGTGTCTGTGCCAGGGCCATGGAGACACCCTGCAAACACACACCTGGATGTATGTGCTTTCCCATGAGAACAGACCGTGGGGATAGAGAACATGGACAGCATTTCTCCTCCAGAACCACTCAGGGACAGACTCGCTCGTGTTACACAGGGATGAGAAGCACAGATTTTGGATTGCCTCAGGAGCAACCAGAACACAAACAGGCCTCTTACAAAGTACGAGAACAGGGCTTCGGAAGGAGGAGCAGCAATGTCTGGGATGTGAGGGAATGGCAGGATACAGCAAAACATTAAAGGCAGCATTAACGAGTTATGGAAATATATTACAAATAAGAGAAACTCCAAAATGAAATGCATACCTGATGCTAACTGGGAATAGAGAGCAAACAATGGAGAGCTGAGAGTCTGCAATAATACTTCTTCAGCACGCAAAGGGATGAGACAGCAGGGCAGCCTGGGATAAATACCCAAAAACCAGGTGGGACAGGTGTGTTTGCGGTGTTAGGGCTGGCTGAACACATCCCTCCACTTGGATGCATGAATGGTTGGATGAATGGGCTCTTTCTTTCTCTAACCACGCTCACAACCTTCAGCTCTTCAGCTCCTCTTTAACCCTTTCCTCTCATTTTTCTGCCCTTTCAAATTGCCCAACCCAAGTCAGCCTTTTCCAAAGTCTGTAATTTTTGCTATTTCAAATTTTTTTTTTTTAAATTTTGTTTGGCTCCTCAGACACTGAGCCAAAAATATCACATCAATTTCCCAACTTTATTTAGGACATAAACTAAGCTGTTACCTATCCACAGGGAACAAATAATGTGGTTTTTACTGTACAGGCCTGTCACAAAATAAAGCTGCAAGCTGATGATTTCAGAAAGACATGCAGAGTCCCTGTTTTCTAATGTTTTTGTAGGGTGTAGGAAAGACAAAGAAGAACTGAACCAGCCGGTGGCAGCCATGGTACTGGAGCTGGAGTCAGGCAGCAGAGTCCCCGTGGGTGGGTGGCCAGTCCCACAGTTCATCACGGTCCTGTGGCTGCAGGTCTGATCGGATCTGGTCCCTGTCTCAGCTTGGGCTGATTTCTGTCCACTCCTGGGTGTCCCAGATCCTCTGCAAGGGATCTGTTTTGCTTTATTTCAAGTAGGTTAATTGCCAAGGCAGAAACTGGGGTGCTAATTAGCCTGGCGATAAAACAAGGAGTGCCTGGAGGTGCTCGCTCCGGGCTGAGGGCAGAGGGAGAGGCTTTCTCAGGCCAGAATGTGGTCCTGGCAGTGGGGAGGAAGGACCTGCTTTGTTTTGATGGAGTCCTCTTCCGTTAGCATGTCCAATTGCTTTTGGTTAATCCACAGGAGCATTTCATTTTAGCAGGGCAGTAGTGACAGTGAAGCGTTCAGCCAAGGATTGCACACGCGGGCCGGTCCCCAGTGCAGGTGTGGCATCTGTCTGAACATCCCATTGGGAAAACACTGGGAGCAGCTCTGTGAAAAACTCAGCTAAAGGTTCCTGAAAATTTGTGTAGAGTATTGCTGCCCAGTAGCAGAGAAAGAGAAACTACAGTGAAAAAAACCCATTTTCTGGGTGGCTGTAACTTTTTTCAATGCTGTCTCATTTTTTCTGGTTTTCCCCTGTGTTTTTTCATCCACCCTGCCTGAGTGAGACCCAGGAAGTACTTCAGGCTCTCTGGGCAGCCCAGTCCCAGGTGCCCCCTGCCACAGGACTGCCTGCAGAGCGTGGGAGAGCCCAGGGAGAGAAGGCAGCAGGTAACACCAGGTGTGGAGACAGAACCCTTCTACATCAGCACTATCTCAGAGGGAGATGCTTTTCTCTCCTCGGCCACTCTGCCAGCAGGGATGGTCATGGCAGATGCACCTCAACTCCGTGTCCCCATTCTCATTGGATTTGAGGCCAATAAGGGAGAAAAAAATTTATTTTTTTCCCTATTTTTGGCATTTGGCATCAGTTATGCTGGGCAGTCATCCAAAGCCTCTGAATCTCCGCACAAAACAAAGAAGATTAAAAATATGTACATGTGTGAGGAAGCAATTTGGGGCATCTCTTCCTAGCAGAAAAATGCATTCTGTAATTATCTGAAATGAGCTGGTTATCACTCCTCACAATTGGCAGCAGGGGACTCATGTAAGACCCGTACTCAGAGCACGGGAATTTACAAAAAAGGGAAGAAACAGCGTGTGAGGCTGACTGGGGAGGGGATCACTGGGAGCAAAGCCAGGAGCATGGGGAAGAGGAGAGGCTGCTGATGGAAGCTGGGACTGCCCGCAAACCTTGTCCCAAGCAACTCCCTTTAAAACCACCCGAGGAACAGCATGGCCCTGTGGCAACAGCAGCTCTGCTAGAGGAGATGGAGCTGCAGCCTGGATACCCCAGGGGAGCATGGGGCCGAGGCCATGAGCATGTCTGTGCTGGGATCCACCGACTCCTTCGCGCTCACACTCGCGTGGCTCAGTGAGACACAGCTGTGACATGGGATGGGACCCTCCTGTGCCCCCGGTGCTCGGCCTTCACCAGCATCACTGACTGCAGATGGACACGTGGGTGAGTGACGTGTGGATCCTTGGCACTGCGCATTGCTCTAGGTGTCCAGGGCTGCGTCCTTCTCATTTACTGCCATTGCCTGACGCGGCATTGGCCTCCAAACCTCGGCAGGTCCTGCCAGCTCCAGCTGGGGATGCTGCTGGCAGATGGATAAGGAATGGCCTCAGATGGGCTTGGACTGGTGTTTTCCCAGCTTTGATTTTCCTAACCCTGTGCAGGGAATGCCCTGGAACAGCTTCCCGCTGTGCCTCTGCCGTAAATCCCAAGGGACTGGTCCCAGTCTGGGTTTCATAGGAGTTGTCCCCCAGGGCAGCCGTCCTTTTAATTCCCAAGGACCTCGTGCAGGAGACAGGGCAGCACTGGGCAGCGTGAATGTCTCACCCTGAGGCAGCCAGCAGCTCCCATCAGACAGATCTGATGAGCTGTGACTGACACTGAGCATGTGGAGATGGCTATTATCCACACACTGACACCGAAGGACACGGACATGTTGGCTTTTCATAGAGATGATCAATAACATCTCCATCCATTCTGATTTCTGAGAACTGCCTCCAACATCCTGCCGCAGCTGCCCATGTCTTCATGGGATGAATGAGCCCCATCATCTGCTTTGTGCGCTCAGCTAGCATAGTTCAGGGCTCTGCAGGATCCAGGTGGATGAAAAGAGCTATTTGAATGCAAATTAATTGCCATTACCATTCTGTTTTTCTGCATTTCAGCAGAGGAGATAACTTCAGCCTTGTCACAGAGAACAAAACCTTCAAAAGTGAACTTGTCATTTCAATCTCTTCATATAATTATATTCTGAGGATTCAGACAGTTGGGTGGTTTCTGAATTATTTCTTCCCTGAGGAGGATTGTTCCCGTCTTCCAAGCACAAGTAGACTGTGTGCACCCGGGAGAAACAAGCCAGTCCCTCCTGCTCACATCAGCCCTGGAGCTGCCCCATTCCCTCCTGGGCCTGCCAGAATGGGAGGCCAGCACTGGCCATGGCTAATGCTGGTGGCCACCTGCTCCTGAGCCAACTGGCCATCATGGGGAGATGCTAGAGACGTGAATTGTATGGATTTAGCTGGTTTTGTGCTGCTCCATCTGCATGGCTGCAGCTGCTGGGGCGATGGCAAAGAGACTGGGAGCACTCACCCTCTGCATACTCACAGCCCTGGGGTACCACTGCATCAAGACTCATGTCACTTCTGAACGTGGCCTGTTGTAGTTCTGGCTTTGTAATGCAGAGGTGACATGGAAAATTGGGAAAATGATTAACAAAAACACAGAGCAGCTTCTCTGATGGACAGGATGAGAGATGCTGAGGCACCACTGCCAGCACCCAGCCCTGACAGGAATGCCTGGACGCGTGTTGGTGATGTCCCCATGGCTCCCCAGGAGGACACAGTTGGATCGGGCTTCACTTTCCTGTGTGAAACATTGGGGAGATTCAGGTGAGCAGGAGGAATGCCCAGGGCTGGAGCTGGACCTAAGTGTGGCTTTGCTCCTGGGTGGTGTCAGAGCCACAAGGGCACAGGGAGAGCAGGGACAGTCTGTGAGAGGAAAGAGAGGATGTGGCAGGGGGATGCTGGGGACCGGGGCCCAGCGATCTCAAGCTGCAGTGTCTGCACAAAACCCTTCCATGCCTCTTCGCTCGCTGCTGCTATATCAGACATGTTTCTGCTGCCATCAGCAGTCCCGGGCAGTGGTTAAGTTGTGTGTCATGGGTTTAAGCCGCACGGAAAACAAACTGTGTCAGCCCTCGGCGTGCCCGGTCATGATGCTCTGCCTCAGCACCACTGTTCTCAGAAGTGGCTGTTTATTGTGCAGGGAGGAAACCTGCATCCTGCTCCCTCCTCCCGCTGCTCCTGAGCCCTCTCCCTGCTGCTTCTGAGCCCTCCCTGCACTGGGTAAGGGAGTGCTGATGTGGCTCCTCAGCCAGCATGCCAGCCCTGGGCAGCAGGGCCACCTCTGCCCGTGGGCACTGCGCCTGGGCACTCTGCAAGCCGAGATGGTGCTGGCAGCAGGGAGAGTCCTCATGTCTCTCAGGACACCTGCTAGCCCCAGCCCTGGCACACTGCAGAGCAGCACAGGAGTGTGCTTGCTCTCCACCCTTCCCTCTAGAGGGGAAATGACAAACTCAGGGCAGTGACCAACTCCATGGACCCAGGGACAGTGGCCAGTGACCAGCAGGGAAGATGTGAGGAGGACTCAGACTTTGAGGCTCCTGGCTGACCACGGCACTGCACAGGTGAGCTCGAGGAGGAGCCCTGCTGTGCTATTCCTGACTCGCCATCTGAGCCTGACTCATTGCCTTGGAAACAACTTAAAACACTTTTATGTGTTTGCAGCTTGGTACCTAATTTAGTAAAGCCAGGGAAACTGTCTACTGCTGTTGGCCATGGAGGTCTTTTGGCTTTCCACGGTCTGAGGTACCACCCAGGAGTGCCCTGTGCCTGGTCTTGCTCACACAGCTTTCGGGGTGCTGTCCATCAGTCTCTGTTGAGGTGACCCCACTCTCTCTGCAGTAGATACAAGTGCTAAAACTACATGCAAAGGCACAAAAGACATGCACCAATGTCCTGCACAAGGTGCCACCAGCACTGCAGGACCAGCTCCTCACTCTGTTAGAATGAGACAAACCCTGACAGGACGCAACAGTGGAGACTTGGGACAAGTCCTTTCTCCAGAAAGGCCACAAGACCACACAGAACTTTGTAGCCAAATGAAGCATCTCCGTGTCCAGCTGAAGGCTCTGCGGCACACTGCCACCACCCCCAGCAGCTGTGGGCTGCGAGGATGCTCTGGTAGGAAAGAAGCCAGCACCACCACCTCAGGCAAAGCCCAGGCATGGGCAGCATCCACGGGCGTCTGACATCTCCATAGTGCTTGTCCAGCCCAACGGGACGTGACACACATTTTGAGGTCATTGCTGTGACTACACAGGAACTTCTGGGGGTTTTGGCAGGATGGGGAAGGGGGCTGGCTCAGTGAGGGGGCCAGGATATGTGCTTGCCTCTGTCAGGTGGAGACATGGAGTTGGCTTTGAAGAAGACTTCAAGAAGCTCCAGCAATCCAAGTCCTGTCTGTCAAATGCAGAAAGGAGCTGGAGATGATTCTGGAGGAGAAGAAAATACCAAGACGCAGGCACTATCTATAGACGTCCGTGTGAAGGTGGGACGTTGGAGTGCAGAGTATTTTTATCCCAATAGAGGTGTTATCTGTCTATCTCCCATGAAATGCTGGAAGGGGGTGTTGAGCACTCAGTTCATGCAAAGAGAAAATAGCCCAAGTCACAGTTAAATCTGCGTGGTCTGTGTTTTCCTAAGGCAAGCTGTCATACTTGGAACTTTTTCCTCTGGCTCAGTGTCTCATGTTTGTTGCATGACAAAGTTCAGCACCCAGGTAGCCGTTTAGTGGCCTGGATGAGTTTTGCTGTGTGCAGGGTGCAGCTGGGTCATCCAGTCCCCCTGAAGAGGTGTGGGAGGTTCATGCATACCTCAGCACACATGGGCTGCTTGCTCACCAGCTCATGCTGGGGTGGCAGCCAGGTGAGGAGGAGCTTTAGCACAAGCTGTAACCACACCTGGCACATGCCGGGGGTGGTTCCTAAGAGTTCAAAGGCTTCAGCGTGGCTTATTTACGCATATACCTCCCAGCAAGTCCTTTTATTCTTGAATTCCAGACGGTTTATTATGTGGAGATCCTGAAAATCCAAAGTCTTGTCCTCTCTGCACTGATGTTCAAGATCTGAAGGCCCGGGCTGAGGTGCCAGGAGCAGCTGCGGGGCAGTGCAGGGGCTCAGAGCCGGGGCTCCACAGGGCTGAGCAGGGCCCGGCACGGCCAGGCCATGGTTGTGCACGGATGGGTCCATGTGCTCAAACCCAGCACGTGCCCACACCACGTTAGCTCGTAGGAAGTGGATTCAAAAGGGATTTAAATGCCAGCAAATAAATAGCTTGGGATGGGCTGTAATTAGAAAACTCCCTGTCCTTTAACAACTGGCTCTGGGAAACTCCTGACTGCAAACCAAGTACTGTATTTGTGCTAATCCAGCAGCTCCGTAGGGGCACCAGCTGCTCGTTCTTCCTGCTCAGAATGAGAGGAGCTCTTGGCTTGCTGGTGATGAGGGGTTGACTTTGCTTTTTGCCTTCATGGATGCTTATGAGCATGAAGAGCAAAGAGCTGGCAAGGAAACATCTCTGCTGAGAGAGAAACTTTGATCAAACTTGTGATTTTCTCAGCTCCAGGGAGTAAAGGAAATTTATTTATAGAACAGCCTTGGTAAAACCAAATCCTGGCCCTTATCCTGCGCTGGGTGGTGGCTCTGGCTGCAGAGCTGTGTGGGTCACATCAATTGTATTTGCTTTGTAGCACGAGGTGGTGGATAGTATTAGGGGCAATTAGCAGCCCTTGCAGATTGGGGCAGTCTGGTTTTGGGGAGCACATGGGTCCTGCAGTTCTGAGTACCTGGGGAGAGCTGTGGTGGGATGAGCAGCACTGCAGGGGAGCTGCTCTTACTGACAGAAAGAATCTGCTCTGAGGTTCTCACCTCTGGACATCTCTGCTTACCCAGATTCCTTCAGGTGAGAAAACCCTGGAACTCAAGCATCCATGGGGTAGGGAGATGACAAGTCACTCTCACCAGTGTCGCATCTTTGCACTACACAGGCACTTTCAAATGTGCCCCTGCTGTGTGGGGTGACATGCTGCTGTCACCGAGTGCCAGCTCAGGGGAGGCTCCAAATCCATTGACACCCCACTGGAGTACCCAAAGTAACGGCTGGTCCTGAATGCAGGTATTTAAAACCACCAAAACCAAAATGTGACTAATATGTTGCATTCTTCGCCTTGCAGCAGAGGATTCCAAAGTGTTTTATAATTAAGTAAGTAATTAAGCCTAAGTGTATTTCAGTGTAACGTGTTTTATATCCCTTCCCAGAGAGGCACAGAAGCGCAGAGGGCTGTCCCAGTGCCAGGGAACCAGGCACAGCCAACGCTCCTCCAGCACTCACTGGCTTTGCTGATTCCCAGAAGTTTGGTCTTAAAATTGGTCTTAAAAGCTTGTGGGAGCTATAGATGGATGGATGTTGCCATTATATACCAGCATCAAGTTCCTACCTGTCCTGAAAATCAGTTAAAGGAACGTGAAATGAGTAAGAGAGAAGAAAACCAGACAAATGTGCTCTTTTATCCAGGGCCAGGGGAGTCCAATTGGAAAAACTACAACCTTCTCCTTGTCAGCTGGAATGCTGCTCGGCATGGCAGTGACGGAAGCCTGCCACTGTTGGACAATTTGTACCTGGAATGAAGGGCCCCAGCTCCTGCAGCTCCCCTGGAGAGCTGCTGGCTCCCAGCAAGGGTCTTGCTGCCGCTGCAGCCCCTGGCCAGAGCAGGGTCCTTACAGACAGAGCAGGGTCTCTGTGGACAGAGCCATCAGCAGCCCAAGCACCTGCTCCACTCTCCTGCGGGCCCGTGCACCTCTCGATGCTGCAGCCGGGAGAGCGCTCTGGGCTGGGCCGTGTCGCCCACGTGCCCCCACCCCCTATTCCTGACCGTGCTGTGGCCAGGCAGTGCTCCCTGGAAGGGGACCTGGTGCCTCTGCCTCAGGCCTGCACCACCACACGCTCCAGTGGGAGCAAGGGGAGAGGAGCCCCCAAGGGATGCCTGGTTTTGGTGTGTCGTCCATCCAGATCCCTCATCGACACTGCAGAGATTCCCTGGGATACACGTGCCAGCTCGTGCCCACAGGACACAGCAACACCCACAGCGCAGGGGACACTGTCCTGTGCCCAGCTGCACCTTTACAGCTCTGTGCTTTACAGCTCTGTGCTCTGACCAGCGCTCTGGGATTCAACAGCCCTTTCAGCCAAGCTCTGAGTGTTATTAAAAGGTGTGTAGAGACATCGTACTGAAGAATAGTTTCAGTGAGAGAAATGGAAATCCAGGAATACAATGTGGGAAAGGTGAAGCCACAAGTCTCTACCCCAAATTCCATCTGAGCCAAGCTCTTTTAACAAGTCTAATATCACATCCTCATTATTCAAGAAAAGTTTTTGTATTGTTAAAGAAAATGACAGAAAGAACTTAGAATTTTAAAATTAGACTAGTAAATCATCCCTAGGTACAGTTGCTGAGTCAAATTTTATATTTTTAACTAGTGAATCTCCAAGAACTTTGGAAGAACAGCAGCATCACTGGGCACCCTCCTGCCTTTCCAACGCAGGGAAACTGAGGTGCATCTATGGAAATACGTTCTCCATCACTAACAGTTACAGCTCTGCAATTACTGACTTAATTGCTATCAGTCAAAAGAAGTGTATTGTCCGAAAGTCAAAGCACCTGAAATGCCCTCGAAAGCCAGGAATCACCTCAAAAAACTGGGGGGGAACAGCTGCTGGGAGGTTTTTGCAAGGAGAAGGGCAGGCTGACTTTGTCTCAGCCTGGGAGTCAATTCAATTTCTGCTTGAAACTGATGAACTTGAAACAGTGAAATATCACATGGAAGCAGCAGCCAGATTTGCAACAAAACATTCATTCTCACTTCAAACACTCTGCAGTGCTGCTAACAGAGAAGGTTCCTGGCTCTGGGCACACAGCAGGAACCTTTCTGTGCTCATGGACAGAAGAAAGAATGTAAGAACTTCCTTACCCCTTCCATGTGGATCCTAGGGTTTGTTGCCAGCCGATGCTGATGCAGCTGCAGCCCCCGGGGAACTCTCCTGATGGAGGCGGGGGAGGACAGGACCCCCGACCTCTGGATCGAGCCAAACCTAGTGACGTTTTGTCCACACCGGACTCCATCCAGGAGGCGAATGAGGAGCAGGTTGGAGGGCAGCTGCTCAATACTGCACAGGACGAGGGTCCTACACTCAGGGCACCGGAGCTCCTTCTGGGATTTCAGGATCCTCTGCAGACAGGGCTTGCAGAAAGTGTGCTGGCACGGCAGCACCTTTGCTGTGGCGTCGAGCTTTTCAAAGCACACGGGACACTCCAACAGGTCGAGCAGAGCCAAGTCATCCATCTTCAGAGCAGAGATCCTCCAGGAGCGGAGCCGGGGCCATCCACAGCCCGCATCCACCGGAGCCGGCTGAGATGCCTCGCTGTGCTGCGAGAACAGCTCCCGGGCACGGAGCAGAGCCGCACTGCTGGAGTGTAACGCAGCCACCTACATCCAGAGCCGAGCCTCGGCAGCCAATCTGCACAGGCACCCGCAGCGCTCGCAATGAGTCACTGCTGCCTCGGGTGCTGCCAGGGGAGGCTGCGGGCTGGGGCTGGGACAGGGACAGGGACAGGAGCTGCCGCCCCGGGCCCTGCTGCCCGGCACCGCGCCCGGGGCCGGGCCGGGGCAAGGCTGCAGCTCTCCTGCTCCGCGCAGCAAAACTGACAGGGCACGGAGAAATTCAGCGGCTCAGGAGATGAGAGTCCCTGATAAACATCAGCCCCGACCTGTTTGCGCCGGGTCCGGCCGCAGCAACACTCGCTGCGCACAGCTCTCGCACACCCACACGCCGCCTCCGCTCTCTCCAGGCCCGGCTTGGCTCGCTCCCTGCCCGTTTCCACAGCACTTCTATAAAAAGTCCTTCAAACACCGCCGCTCGCCAGAGATACCTGGCAGGGCCGCGGGTGGCTCGGCGCTGCCATCCTCGCCCGGTTTGGCTGCCTCAGCTCGCTGAATCAACCCAAGCGATTATTCCTCCCACGGGCTCGAGTCGCCCATCCTGTTCGGCTCGGGCTGGTGGGGCCGAGGATCACACGCGGCTCAAGCCTGGCCCTGCCGCGGCCGCGTGGCCCCGCAGCACCGCCGCCGTGTCCCGGCCCGCCGAGGGGCCCGGGCAGGCCTGGCACCGGAGCGGGCACCGGGAGCGGGCACGGGGCAGAGCCGAGATGGGCCAGAGCCGAGATGTGCCAGAGCCGATGCGGCCCCGCTGCCTGCGCCCGGAGCTCCGAACAGCAAGCGAGGGCTGCAGCCTCTCGCTGCTGCGGATGCTCCCCTCGGCAGCTCCGCTCCGCTCCGCGGGACAAGGGAGGGCTCCGGACAGCATCAGCAGGGCTGGGCTCTGAGCCGCTGCGTGCCTTCTGCTGCCATCACCCGGCCTCCTGCAGCCCCCCGTGTTCCCACCTCCGGTCTGGTCAGCGATGGCTGGTGCTGGGGCAAGGGGGCTGCGGCTGGGAGCTGAGCGTGTCCGGCACATGGCACCGCTCCCTGCGGAAGGGTCTGTGTGCTGAACTGAGAGCTGAGCGTGTCCGGCACACGGCCCTGCTCCCTGCGGAAGGCTCCGTGTGCTGCAGTGACAGCCAAGCGGGAGCTGAGTGTGTCCAGCACACGGCCCTGAGCCCACGGCAGCCACGAGGGTCTGCGGGGCGCCTTTCCCCCAGCGAGGCTTTGCTTTTGCCGAGGGAGGCTGGGGCCATCTCACGGTCCATGTGATTTGCCTTTTGCCTTTATCAGCTGAATTCCTATCTCAGCTCTGCCTGCTCGCACAGATGGATGGATTGCCTAAGGAGCAGGAGAGGCAGTTAATGTCCAAGATGATTTTCCTTACAAACCCTGCCGTGTTTCAGTGCTGTGTTTACAATGTAAAAGTACTGCAAATATTAGAGGACAAGACTGTAAATCTGAAGATGTCTCAGATAACACCCATGGCTGTAGCCATCACTGCCCTCTTCTCAGGATTCTTCAGAAGTACCATGTGGAAAGGGTTAATGTGTTTTTTCGAAAGTTCCCCCCAGATAATGATTTTGTCAAAACAAAATATTGCTTTCATTTCTTTAATATAGTGGCCATTTGGCTAAATTATGATGTTGACAAACACCTTCAGGATAATGCCAGGAACCAATGGCCTCACTCTGTTTCATCTCAAGTTTCCTTTTGCTTTGGTGCTTCTTTGTAGTCTGTCATATGGTGATGTGTGCTGGGCTGGCCGGGCACACGCTGGCTAATGAATGATGCTGCGAATAGCATCAGCTCATCCGCCGTGGTTCTAAGTGCAATGCATGACATAAACTTTATTGAAAACAAAGGTTGTGAAGGTTGTTTTTCTTTTTTACATATTCTTCCCTATTTGTGCTCTGTGATTAGCACTCGGTTTGTATTTTCATCTGATTAGAAAGGAAACAGAATTATGAAGTACCCTGCAGTGGGGAGTTGCTGGAAATGAAGGTGAGTGGCCGGTTCTCTGTGTGCTGGCTCCTGCACATCTCCAGCCAGATCTGTCTGGTGAGCGCTCCCTTTGCCTTTTCTTGAACTTTAAGGGCCAGTCTGAGTTAGCAATGGGTGGGACTCACAGCAGTGGGTGGGACTGCGGCTCTGCTGGGGGATGTGCCTGCACAGTGCAACGCACGGTTTCTGCTGTGAATTCCCAAGGGAAATCACTGGCCGTGGTTGGAGTGCCTGATCACCTCAGAGGCACCTCAGGAGGGCCCAGGCTGGGGAATCCAGCGGTGCTGAGCACACTCAGGGCCCAGGGAATCGGGGGGCTGGGGCTCCCTGAGGGTCTTCAGTGGCATGGGTGGTTGCATGATGCCCCCGTACTCTCCATCTCTTGGGAGTGGCACCAGGGATATGCTCTGGGCAAGCTCCCCTGAGCAGCCAGTGCCTCTGGCCCCGCTGCCTCCCTGGGGCACAGGGTGCTCACCCAGGCAGGGACAAGGGCTTTTCCAGCCGGCAGCTTCTGAACTGCCAGAACAGCCAATGGAGGCTCCAATCTGGGCTGCAATCTCTGGTTCTGCTGCAATACAAAAGCTGTCTGTGCTAACATTTACGTTTATATAACATCTTCAGTCTTCAAAGCACTACCCAAAAGCTAATCCGTCTGTGGAATGCCCCTTGGACTGAGCATCCCCCACTCCCCAGTTTACATGGAGGAAACCAGGTGCTGGGGCCACACAGCGTGTGTCAATGTCCAGCTTGGGATCAGGATGTGAGGCTTTCCTCGTTTTCCACTTCACACTGACCATTCCATTGAACTTTATTATCTGCCACTGCCTCTCCCAACATGACTTGTAATTGGGGTTAAAAAATAAAGGCAGAGCTAGAAAGCTGCTCATCCTTCCCTTTCATTTCAGCAGTCTCTGATGCAGATGCTGTAATTAACTCAGGGCTGGATGCAGTGGGATGCCTGCTCTGGAGGACGCTGCTCTGGGGCCACAGGCGGTGCCGCTGCTGCACAGGGCTCTGCCTGGGCATGGCCCCACTCATCACAGGAGTCCTCGGTGGGTTCCCAGGGGATGGATGCCTGGTACTGAAGGGATGGAACTGCTGAAATATGTATTGCAAGGCTGGGTTACTCAAAGAGGTTTATCAAGGAGCTGGAAACGGGGAGACAGCGTTGAGAGCAATGTGCCTGCCTTTGCTTCCACACCGGGTGGTTGCACAGACGGCTCCCCTGGGAGTTGCCTCTTTTGGCTTCCCCCAGCTCCAACATTGACTCAGAAAAGAGCTCCAATGGATCCCAAAGCAAAGAGCAAACATGCTGTGTCCTCACCATCCCACAGGAGCCGCAGGTGCCCCAGGCTGTGGTTAGTGACCACTGCAGAGCGCTGCAGCCAGGGCTGCGTGTGCCAAGAGAGGGCACAGCACGACAGCACTCCCAGGGGTATAAAAAGCCTCTGCCACTCTGCACCATGCAAGTGGATGCCACATGCCTCCTTCCCGGGGGAAGAAGGACCTTCCAGACTGTTTTTAGCTCCTGGAGGGCAGGGAGAGGGGGTGCCTCTTACAAGCTGCTACAGATTATAGATCTGAGCTGGCAGCTCATCCTCCCACCCACCCGCAAACACGGCGCCCAGTGCTGCTGCTGAAAGGGGCAAATGGCAGGACCTGCCTGTGCCTTCAGACCCAAGGGCTGGGGTGGGAGTATTCCTTGTGGCACAGGATCGCTGGTCCTGCAGCCAGTGACCATCGACCGTGGGGAGTGGCCGTGGGCTCTGAACACAGCACGGCGCCAATGGCAGAACCCGGCACATTTAGTAAATAAGTTGTGTTTGCTTGAAGACATAATTAGGCCAGCGTGACTCTGCAGGGATGTGCAGAGTGTGGGGACCTGCAGCCAGCAGAGAAAAAGCCACTCTAAAATTTTCTGCCTCTCAAGCCAATGTCTGGTCCCCTCTGCTGGGCAGAGGCCAGCAGCCACCACCTTCCTGCTCCCAGCGCCTGCTCCGCAGCCCCCGAGGGGCACACAGAGGAGCAAACCCTCTGGGAGCTGGGTGTTCCAGGCTTTCTTTTCCTTTTTTCCCCTTCATGAGGCACATACAAATCTGCTGGAGGATAGGAGCCAAACTCTGAGACCCTATCTACACTTCATAAGGAGAGGGGTTAGAGGAGCTGTTTATTAAGAATTAATAAACAGCTCCTCCCTCATAGAGGGTTGAACGCTGTTTTGCCATTACAGCCTTGTGCAGTCTGGCTGTTGAGTACTGTGCAGGCTTCAGCTGATTCTGAAGTAGCTGGAGCAGAGTGGTGCCTGTCCAGAAATAGAAAAGTATTTTTAAATTAAATTTATTCACTCATTTTTGTCAAGACAGATTGTTGTGTGTTTGTTGAAGTGTCATTAGGAGTAGTTGGCGGTGGAATCAGGCTGAGCAACAGTGAGAGAGGATGGACGTGTCCTTCCTGTGACTGGGGAGTGCTGCCAGGCCACCTCCTCCTCTTCCTCCTCCTCCTCTTCCTCCTGCCGCCTGGTCTCTGCACCCAGGAGGAATGGAATGGGGGTGATGAAAGCTGACACCAGGCCTGTGAGACTGTGGGGCAGACACAAAAAGGGGTCTGACACCACTGAGTTGCACAGCCCGGGGCTGGAGCTTCCTCAGGGGAAGGGCAGGGCAGTGGGCAGCCCCTGCTCCTCTGCTGGGAGCTGATGTGCCTGTGAGCCCCTGGCCCCCAGCAGACAGCGCCCAGTGCCCGCTCCAGCCCTGGGTTTCTGCTACGTTCATCCCTTTTCCCTGCAGTGCGGAGCAGAACCACAGAACACCAAGCACAACATCCTGCTTTTCTGGGATCTGCTTGATAAGTGCTGAACCTGGAGGGATGCAGTTTTAATTCTCTAAGACAACAAGAAATTGGGATCTCCAAGTAGTATGGACTTGAACACCACCTCACAGGCCTTTGGAAGGTGGTCTCTATACAGGTTTGACCACAGGAGACATCAGGCTACAGTTACCTAATTAAACACAGATTCAAATGACCCCACTGCCTTAGTGCTCCCAGGTGCTTCTGGCCACCCCTGAGTGCTCCAGGCAGGAGCAGGTTATAAACCCTGCTGCTCTAAATGCCCACCTCTAGGAGAGGATGGTGTGGTGCAAGAGGGGCGGCATGGAGGGGTGAGTATTGAACAAAGCACTGCAGGTGTGCCGCTGCGTTACTGAGCGAGGCACAGACTGCTTCAGCTCTTTGCTGCTTGCTTTGGTCACATTGTCACCTGGGGGCTCAGTCTGAGTTGGCTTCTCGCACAGCTCCTGCTTGCAGAGCAGTGCTCCCTGGGGCAGGAGGTCTGCGGAGCAGGACCAGGCTGCTCGTGAGCCCCCTGGGGTGGAGTTAGCCTGTGCTGCCAGAGCAGTTTCCGTGTCTGCAGGCTCTGGGAGCTGCACCTCAGCCACGAGGCAGAGCGGGGCTCCTCAGGTGCTCCCTTCCAGTGTGAGGGGTTCATCCAGCAAAGGGCTGTTTCCCTGCCCCAGCCCTGCATGATCCTGGGGCTTGGGTGGGTAGTGCCTCTGTGCCACGGCCAGTGCCCATGCTGTTCCTTGCCCACTGCACACATGCTCTCCTGGGCTGTGGTCCCAGGTTGTGCTGCTGCTCTCAGGAGGAGCCAAGGGAGAGTTGTCTCCATAGGTAAAACTCAGCCCCTGGGAATTTTCCTCTTTGAAGCTCTTTTTCCTGGTTTTTTTCCCTTTGTTTCTTTGTGACTTCAGGATTTTTGTGCTTACTTAGGTTGGTGCAGAGTAAGCCTGCCTGCTCTCCTGGAGGTGCTTGGCGTCCTCCACTCCCACTGACTTCAGCCTCCAGGAATGTGTGGCGGGCCCTGCCTTGTGCCCACAGAAGGAAATCTTCCTAGTTTGGATTCCTAGAAAAATGGAGTCCTGTGAACTTATGGTGTGTGTGAAGGCGTGTATGTGAAGCTCTGTGTCTGTGTACCCTCATTACTTGTGAATTCAGCTCAGCGGAGTGTTAAAGCATCCAGAATTTTAAATAACCTGTGACTTTGGCATTTTTATGAAAACAGGAGGCTGAGCAGAAAAGGAAACCCTGTCAGTCTCTTCATGAAGGGAGATGATGAAGCATGACATCACACCTTAGTTCAGACCTAATTAGGTGCTCAGAACTCCCTTTTGGAGATGTTAGGTGTCTGCTCCAAAGGAGAAGATGTTTGCATCACAATAGACATGAGGGAATCCAACCGTGAGCTAATTCCACGCCCAGCCAGGCTGGCTTCAGCTGCTGTATGTGTGAGGCTGCTGGTTCTCCCCGCAGCACCCTGGTTCCATTCCCGCTGTGTCCCTTGCCCTGTGTGGGGTTACTGATGGCAGGCTTTCAGCCCTCTTTGGAACAAGGAGTTTGGATACAGGAGAGACGCTTGGGAACACCCAGTGGTGGGGGGTGCTGATCCAGGACTGAGGGTGAGCAATCGGCTTCTGATTGCCAATGGAGGCACGAGCTCAGAGGGAGTGAAAGGACAGCTCTGGGGCAGTGGGATAGCACTGAGCACCCCCAGCCCAGAGATTGGGGGTGCTGGGCTGGACCTGCCCACCCTCTGCAGAAGCCGTGAGGGTCCCTTGGCCGTGGGAGCCAGGGGTGTGCTCTGACTGGGAGGGAAGAAAACTCCTGCTTCAGCTCCTTGGGTTTTTCACGGGATCTATGTCTGCACCTGTATTTCTCAGCAGGAAAAGCCACCTTGGGTTTTTCACGGGATCTATGTCTGCACCTGTATTTCTCAGCAGGAAAAGCCACCTGCCCAGTACTTCAAGGATTTGTATGCAAATCCGTGGCAGAGGATGAAGATGGCCAGGAACTCCAAAAATGCTTGGTGCAGGTCAGGCTGCTTCCCCTGGAGTGCCATCTTAGTGCCTCCTCAACTGATCATCAGTTTACACCTGAGCCAATCCTACAGTGTTTTCCATGATTTGGAAATGGTGGCGTCGATGTAATGAATTCCAGGGCTGCTCGTGCAGGTGCCACCCACAGCAGTTCATGTGCG
Source organism: Origma solitaria (assembly GCA_013397895.1). Lineage (NCBI taxonomy): Eukaryota > Metazoa > Chordata > Aves > Passeriformes > Acanthizidae > Origma > Origma solitaria. The sequence continues at coordinate 341,243 of VZRL01006300.1, read as the reverse complement.
TTGCTCTTTTGTGCTGGTTTTCTGCTAGTGATATTCGAAAATTTCAGTTGCAGGAACATTGACCTGGCTGCTCTGAGTGGAGCGGTGGATTAGGTGCCTCGTGAGGTCGCTCCCACCCTGGTGATCCCAAACCAAACCCTAAACATGACACAGCCAGCCCGGAGCGCTGTGTTACCCATCAGGTCTGGCTGGGACAGCTCATATTTTAAAAATTCTTCATACTTTTGAAATTGTTCATTTAAAAAATGATGTGATGCTTAATGTCAGATAAAAGATTACAGATGTTCTGAGCTGGTGGCAGAGATAGATTGCAGACAGCTGGAAGCAGATCTTTCCCTGTCTTGCCTCATGTGGACAGGTTTGTAAGGCCCTAGTATAAAACAGTCTCAGCTGAGACTGTCTCAATGCAGCTGATTAGGAAACTGCAAAGCAGTAATTAGCAGAATACTTGTGTTTTTTAAGGTTCACTTCTAGCTGCAGGTAGCAGTATCTCCTGGCACAAGGAATGGTGGACACCAGAGCGAACGGTGGCTGTGCTGCTGCGAATGCCCTCCCAGCCCTTGTTCCTTCTGTCCCATGGCACGGTGGGAAGCATCCTCGGGGTGCTGGCACCTCACTCTGGGATGCTGCTGGCTCGGAGCGATGCGAGCCGCGGGGCAGGGCACTGCTGCCCTGGAAGCTCAATGCTTGTGCCCCTCCTGCTCCTGCCTCCCTGGGCAGGGGAAGGAGGTTGGCAGTGTTGCTCTAAGGAAGCACAGCACAACAAAATATTTTCCAACAAAACCTGCAGGTGGAAACATGCCTTCAAAGCCTCGAGTCCAGCTCACTGCAGCTCTTTTCTCAGTCCTGCTTTGTGCAGACCCAGCTTTGCTGCAATAGATCTAAGGCAGCGTGTTGTGCTCCTCAGGGCGAGGGCTGGCTCTTTGTTCTGCAGAGCCCAAGGCTTCCCTGATCCTTCCCCTGCTGCTGTGGGGAGGAGAGGCCCCACGCTTGAAAGACACATGCCATTAAAATGCAGTGGAACAGAGTCTGAAGTAAAATATAGTGCTGTGATGATCTAGGTCGTGAAACTCACTGATTTCACTGTTGAATGCAAAGTGTTGTTGTATTTTTAGTAAGGCTCGTGCGAGCTGTGGGAAACAAGCCCCCGCTGGCCCCGGGAGCTGCGGGGCTGCTGCTGTGCTGGCAGGGCTGTGTGGGCGCTGGGGGACTGTGCCACCCACACCCCCCAGTGCCAGCGCCCTACGCCGTGTGCCTGCCCGCAGCGCCCGCACTGCGTGGGGCCACAGGGGTCACGGCTGCTGCGGGGATGGCCTCATCAACCACCACTGGGAACTCCCCATTTGGGATATTTATCATGGAAACGTTGACTTGAGTTGTTCAGAGCAGCCAAGAAATGCAGAATGGCTGTTTGGTGATCTTTCCTTTGCAAGTCCTCAGCACAGGGAAGTGTGTGACTCTGAGTGAGGGATGAGCAGCAGCCTCTGTGTCCTGGCCCTGGGGTGACACGGGGACCGTGTGGCTGCAGGACGGGGGCAGCAGGCTGAGCTTTCCCTGGCTGCAGCCCTGCACAGGAGCCACGGGCTGGGCACGCCTGGTGCAGGGTCCTGCAGAGGATGAGCTGTTCCAGCAGCACAGGCACGGGGCTGGGTGGATTCGAGCTGTGGCAGCACCTGTGAGTAACTGTACTTACAAAAACGAGTGGTTTTGCTTGGCTTACAGCAGTGCTCGTGCTCTGTTCTCTCATTGCTGCTTTGAGCTTCCTTTCCTGTCTGATAGTTCCCGTAATCAGAAGAAAATGAGCTCCAGTTCAGGTGTTGCTCACAGTGTGATTTGTGTCAGATTATGGCCGCTGGGGACCCTTCGGAAAGCAGCAGTTGTGAGGCTTGATTCACTGGGGCTCACAGGGGAAGGGGTGGATCAGGCTGCCCAAGTGAATGCAGCGAGAGCAGAGTGATTCATGCAAATCAGAGTTTTCATGCAGTGAGATTCTCCGGTGTGAGATAGGATGGGACCTGGCATCAGCCCTGCACGGCACTGTGGAGGTGCCAAGGGCGGCTCCCGGGCTGAGCTTACCCCGGCGTGCTCAGGCCTGCGCTCTTGGGATAAGACATTTTTCACATGTCCTTGTGATAAGGCTTCGGCCGCCCAGGGACCCTCATGAGTGGCGTCTGTCGTGACAGAAACTGCTGTGGCTGTTTTGGTTGGTGGAAGGTCTGTGTGGTGGATTATTAGCAGACAGATTCTGAACTGTTATCCTAGGATTTCATCAACAAACTTTGAAAAGACATAATGAATTACCTATCGAGAGTATTATGCTTTGAAAGTGCTGGGTTTGAACTGAAAAGTTAAATGAAGCTCTCTGCCTACATCCTGCCAAGGCAAAGTCCCACTTGATGTGTAATGGTGGATATCTCCTGAAATCTTGGAACTCAAAAAAAAAAAAAAATTAAATTGTGTTGAGCCTACTTGATTCAAGTGGGTGTTGGGAGATGTGTAAAGCCCAGACAGCAGTTACCCTATAGATGTGTTTTGTACCGCACATACTCTTTATTTTACCCCTTGAAAGGGCAGAGGAGCTCAAGGTGCCCAGCCTGGGATGAGCACAGGAACCAAACCCCGCAGTGACAGAGACAAGGCCAGGGAGGTGCCAGCTCTGAGGATGGGCTGGGCTGTCGTGGGACATGCTTGGGTCACAGACTGCTGCCTGGGGATGGAGGTTTGGGAGAGTCGGGCACTGCAGTCCCTCTGTTGGGGCTGCACGACATGATGACTGTCTCCTAAACCCAGAAACAAACCCAGGATGGTCCAAAAGGCCCTAAAAGGCATCAAGATTTACAAATATGGATTGAGCACTAAAGAGAGAAAACCTTAATTGGATCTCACAACCTGTAGAGGAACACATTAGATGAAAATGAAACTGAGTTTTGTGCTCTCAGGGTTTCAGTGTGAGAATGGGAGAGGAAATATTCACATTTGCAATTTGCGAGACTGGATTGCTTTTTCTCTGAATTTGTCTTTTTAACTTTTTACCTTGTCAAAAAATTATGAAAAGCTACTGGGATGATGTATTTGGGGTAGTTGTTACCACAGCACGTGGCAGAAATATTTCCATGGTTTCAGAAACATGGGCAGAGTTTCCTATTTAATCTTCTCCTTCCAGGTTAACTCTTTTCTTCCTGTGGTGTCCAGCCTGGCCCCCACGGACCAACCTGCCTTTGACTTCCCTACCACTGATATTCTCTCTTTGTGAATTTCTATCAATATTTAATACAGTGGTGTCAGTTTTGCTGTAAGATGAGAGGAACTACTAGAAACCTTGAATTATACATCATATGGTGCGGGAAACTGGAAGTGTTTTCTTTTGGACCCAAAGCTCTTGGAGCCCATCTCCAGGACCTGCAGCTTGAAATCCCAATGATGGATGAGCCCCAAAAGAAACTCAGCCAGCGGCATGAAGGACGGCCCCGCAAGGTGAGGTTCAAAATCTCTTCAGCTTACAGCGGTCGAGTGTTGAAACAAGTCTTTGAAGACGGGCAGGAGCTCGAGCCCCCGGCCAAAGAGCACTCGCGGTGCTTCCTGCGCAACAGCTTCGAGCCGGAGGACCATTTCTGTGGGGCCGGGGAAGTGCCGGAAGACAGGTTCTACTGGCCCACGGCCCTGACTGCGCAGAGGATCAGCATATTCCGGGAGGATCAGAAATATGGGCTCACCGGGACCTCGCCCCTGCTCAGCGACTGCCTGCCCGGCACCAGCCAGTGCAGGGTAAGTGATGCCCACGGCTGTTCCTGCTTTGGGGCCTCAACCTAAATCATGCTCAGAGTAACATGGTGACAGGACCATGCAACCTCGTCCAGATAAAACGGCTTTGTCAGGCCAGGACTTGGAAAGGGTGGGTGCAGATCTCCAGCCTTTATTCCAGGAATTCTGTATGCTGACTATGCCACACAGGGCAGGATCCTCAGGGTCTGCAGCAGAGCAGACAGGAGGGAACAGCGTCTGCCAGCTGTGTTCCAGCTGTGCTCTGGCTTCTCCTGGTGCTGCTCTGCATCTGCCCACTGGGTAGAGTAAAATATAACATTTCCTTACATATTGATACCTGTACATAACAATCCTACTGCATCTAGATCAGTCAAATGTAAGGAGGATGTTAATTAGGTATATTTAAAATATTAAAGTTGTGTGACTTCAGCTGGCAGGAAGCCAGCGTTGCGGTCAGGGTCCCAGGTGTCTGCATCCTCTGGCACCCAGAATTCTGCTTCAGCTACTTTGACATCCCAGCTTAGTTTCACCGGCCCTTTTTTTAACATATAATTATTGCCACTGATAGAGAAGTGTTTCTTTACTCGTAATAAAGAGGCACTACATGTGTGATATGTGTAAATACTTTTTATGACCTTGATTTGAGCGCATTGAAAGACTGTTAATTCTTGGTGCTCATCAAAGCTGTGCGTGGGAAACCCAGATAGCTGATATTTGACGTGTTGATACACTGGACATGTAGTTTACCTGAAAACATCAGACCACGGTGAATCTCTCCTGCCAAAGACAGTGCAGTACTGTGATCTTATCCACCCTGTTAATTTGTTTTGCATTCTTGGGTAACGCTCCTCTCCTTCCTCAGTCTCCCAAGCCACGGATACCTCGAGTAACCACAGTGTCCAGTACCATCTTGTGTAGCATCAACCTACGCTTGGTGTTTGGAGACACCGTGTCTGTGTGACACACGCGAGGCTCTCCCTGCTGCAGGTGGGGAGGGCTTGTGCTCACCTGCCTCCCCCGTGTTCTCCCCGCAGAGAAGCAGGTGCCCCCTTGCCAGGAGAGCACCAGCCGCCTCATGTCAGCTGGTGTGACTCAGGGCATTTTTGAGGAGAATGTCTCCTTTTGCACAGCTGCTTGACACAGACACAGAGTGAAATGTGAACAGTGTGTAAAACAATAGGCCCCAGTAACTCCATATGGCACCCAGAGGGGGGAGGAGGGACCCGATCAGCAAAATGCTGCTCTCAGGGAAATGTTTGACCATGCCATGTTTAGCTTTAAAATGGCTAGAAAAGAATACAAATTGGCCCATTAGGGCTGTACCTCCACCAACATGCTGGATGCTCTGGGGTGGTGAGGGGATGCTCTTCTGGAAGCCCAGGGACCATCCGTGTTTGCAGAGTGAATTTACTTTGGTGAGAGACTGATAAGTTCCTTCTTCAGACTTCCCCAGCTGTAGATTTTGGCAAGATCATAATCTACACCAATAACCTGAAAATCATCCGTGCACCAATGGACCAGAAAGAGCTCATGAGAAGAATTATCCAGACTGAGGGAATAAACGACTGCACATTCGTGTACCGGGAGAGGAAAGAAAGATTGGGTGGTGGATGTAAAAAAGATGTGGAGAAAAAGGTCACTTGCAACCAGTATGTGGAGGTAAGACAAAATGGAAAGTGCTTTTTTTCCTCGGCCCTGGTCAAACCACCAAGCCCCATTCATGTCTGTATCTGGCTCCTAATTAAATTTGGATAAAAAGCATCACTTTGTTCCTCATTTCTCTCAGGAGATAGTGACCAACACTGCGCTGAGTCCGTGCTCTGGGGACAGTGGTGCTGGTTCCAGGTGCTTATGTTTCCCACTGATTTCTTCCCCTGGAGATGGCTGGCATTTCCACAGCTTGGCTGAGCTCCATCCCTTGTCACCCCTCCCAGTGGGATAAGGGCAGGCTGGAATTTCTCCAGCCTGACAAGGCTAAACACAGCTGCTCTGCGGCTGAGACTGCTGCGGGCTAAAATTTTAGTATCAGTTGAAATAAGGTTGTGCCTTACATATGCTTTCTCACGGGGGAGTCTTGGTCGGAACCCCAATTAGTCTGACCATGATTTGATCCCACAAAACCCAGCGTTGTCATGTGGGGCTGATACAGTTTCATGGAACTGAGTCTGGCCTGCACTGAGGACAGGTCACTGCAGTCCTTCTGCTCCCAGGAATTTCAGGGTGAGATTTGAAAGAGGCTGCCTGGCACACTGGGAGAGAGGCAGGCACAAAGGACAGTTTGAAAGGAGGTGTGCATGGTGGTGATGAGGGATTTGGGGAGAGAGGGTGATGAGAAATCACCTGTGCAGAGGAGAAAGATCAATTTGGAGTATTGTGTTATAAGCCCAGTCACATTAACTTCTCATTTTCTAGCAGCAGCCACAAATTGTCCCCAAGCACATGGGAGCCTTTTTGTCAAAGTCTTTGCTGTGGAGAACTGATTGTCATCGGCAGAGTGGTGTGTCAGGAGCAACCGTGATGGGAAAGACCAGAAGACAGAATTTCCCTCTTTCAAATATGTTCCTGACTTTGGTATCTCACACCCACTAACAGATTTTTCCCTTCTCTGTCTGCTTCAGGTAGGCAGTTCTGAATATGGCTGTTCCCAGTGCAAAGGCTCAGGCTGTGCTCCCTGCTCGCTGTGCCACGGCAGCAAGTTCTCGATGCTGGCAAACAGATTCAGGGAGTCCTACCGAGCTCTGCGGTGTCCGGCGTGCGACGAGAGCGGCCTGCAGCCCTGCTGGGTCTGCGCTGCGTGACTCGGCTGCCAGCACCGCTGCGAGGCTCTGGAGAAAACCTGCAATTGTTAACCCTAGAGCAGCCTCGCTACCATGACAAGTTTGAAAAAGATGGGAAAGACACAATATACTTATCTCCCTGTGAGTGTGAAACTGCGCTTCTGCTCCCAGCCATCCCTCCAGTCTGCCCAGTGCTCCTGTCCAGCCTTGGGGTTGGGCTGACCCTGGTGTCTGCTGGGGAATGTGTCCCTGACACCAGATGCAGGGCAGGCGCATCCCTGACCCAGAGGGAACGTTAAGCATTCAGCAGTAATTCACCGTGCAAATGTCTCTGCACCTGGAACTTGGCTGGAACTGTCCCTGTGCTGGCACTGTCCCTCCCTTGGGAGCTTACCACCCGCACAGCCAGGTCTGACCCACGGGGTGCTCCATCAGCAGCGGTCGGAGCAGTGTCAGTACCGTGTCGGGGAGCAGTCGGTACTGGGAGCAGTCTGTGCAGGTGCACAGGTGTTACTGGTACAGGTGTGCAGTTGGTACGGGTGTGCAGTCGGTACCGGTACAGGTGTGCAGTCAGTACTGGAACAGGTGTGCAGTCAGTACCAGTACAGGTGTGCAGTCAGTACTGGGACCAGTCTGTGCAGTCAGTACAGGTGTGCAGTCGGTACAGGGGTGCAGTCAGTGAAGGTGTGCAGTCGGTACTGGTGTGCAGTCAGTACCAGTACAGGGGTGCAGTCAGTACAGGGGTGCAGTCGGTACTGGGACCAGTCTGTGCAGTCGGTTCCGGTCCCAGCGCAGCTCTGTGCTCCATCTGTCCCAGCGGTGCCTCCCTGGGGCTGAGCTTGCTGAACGCTGGCAATGGCAGTGCCGCTGCTGTTCTCTGTCCGTGCCCTGCAGGGTCACAAGCATTTCCCGGGGTTTTGCTGATCTCACGCCTGCTTCAGTGACACAGTGATTCCTTTGGGGTCTGATTTATGGAGGAGATTGAAAACCCTTCCTAAACCTGGAGCTATAAAAAAAGTATGTGAATTTGTTTTTACAAATAGAAGTTACGAAGTTTTTAGCCTCCCTACAAGGAAGAGCTGAACTAAAACTCCCCTGTGTGCTGCTCAGCACTTCTCAGGACCAGGCTGAGGGTGAGCAGGACAGCTCTTGCTTAATACTAATCTCATGTCGTAATCTGCAGCAGGTAAACTCTAATTAGTGAGATGAAGCAATGATGGGGATCCTTTGCAGGGTGCCACTGGTGCGCAGAGCACGGGGGCTGTGAGAGCCTTAGGCAAACAGGGGAAATGGTATTTTGTCTCTAAAGCATTAACTTATTTCATTTTATATTCAGGAGTAATGTCAGTGCAGCCTTAACTCCCGTATTACCTCTGAGACCCTGCTGGGTTAGAGGCTGCTCACATGTGCTTCTCACACTGAGGCTGCAAGCCCAGGCAGGGTAATTAATGGCCAATTTCTATTTTCCTGTGGTGGGTTACAAAGTTTCTCTACAATACTGAAATTATTCAAAATAATACTGTTTTAGCTCCATCTTTCACATGTCTTCTGCTGAAATTGTGCTGTGGATACTGAGGGTTTATTTTTTAAAAAAGTGCGTCAGTCTGCAGCAATGCTTCATTGGCTTTATTCATCATATCAGGATCTGCAATGTGAAAAAAATGTTGTCCTTGGGGTATAGCTGAGGGCAGGTGAGACTTCCCAAATCAGAAATTGCTGTGAGGCAGATCTCTTCCCTCAAATACAACCTGTTTGATCTCAGTTTGTTGGGCTTGGTGGAGAGTTTGCTGGCTTCAGATAAGAAAAAAGCAACCAGGTAAAATTGCTTGATAGTGTTTACAATAACACCAGATGCAAATATGCACTTATAAAATCAATATTTATTGTTCTTTGGTAGTTATAATGTTTCTCAACCACTGTCACTCCTCCTGGCTGTGTCAGGTGTTCCCGTCACGCAGACACGTCACCGGGGCGATCGATGCCTGCAGCGGGAGCTGAGCCCTGCCCTTGCTCAGTCCCAGCCCCGCAGGTTCCAGTGTCCTGCTGACTGCGGACCAAGCAGAGCAGGGGATGTGCTTCCCCAGCTTCCAACGAACTCCTTTTAGTTTTGGTAATATGCTGCTTGATTTACCCAATAAACGCTCTTATTTCACATGGCAAAAGTTTGAACTTTCCTACAGCGCTGTGGTGAGCCGACTGCTGAGCCCTGGGCTGCTTGTCCCGTGCTGCTGGTTTTGTTTCCCTGCATTCAGAGGCAGCTGTCCGTCCGTGTGGCACAGGGTGGCAGGTGTGAGCTGGGCTCCAGCGCTGCCCTGCTCCCGCCTGGCTCTGCCACCTGCTCAGAGGCACAGACCTGGCTCTGGCCGTGGCCCAGGGCTCTGTCTGACGGGCAGTGCCACAAGGACACGCACTGCCCAGCCTGGCTCCCGCTGCTGCCAGCCTGGCAGCTGGAAAGTCCGTCCTGCTGGGCAGCCTTCTCTCAAAAATTGTCAGATCTTAAAAAACTGGATTACTTCATGGGTCAGGGTAGGAGTGGAAGATGATGTGTTGCACTTCTGCCAAAAAATAACCAGTTTTTCCTGTTTGCTGAAAGATGACATTGGACTTGCTGAAGTCACTGGGCTTCTGCATGTGCTCTCAGTGGGGTCAGCTGAAGTGTCTATCTCGTCAGGGAATGATGGATGGAATACAGGGATCTAAGAAATGTGGTGCATGGTTTTGGTTTAATTCATCACCTATTTTTTTTCTGATGTTTAATGGCTCAATAATGGAAGTGGACTCCTGGAGTGGTGGTGTGCCCTGTACCAAAACCCAAACTGTCCTGCATGTGAAATTCTTCTACAATGGAAAAACCCAAATGTCCTCACAACTGCCAGGACTTTGAACAGTAAATACAGGCAAAGATGCTTAGGCTGGAGTCTATTTCTCTTGTTTTTGTTAACTTTTTACAGCTGTTGTTGTTTTGCCTTAGAACAGGAGCTTGCAAAGAGGCATTTAAGGGTTTCTCTAAAGAAAAAGCAAAACCAAGAGGAAAAAAGCAACCATTTATTCTCTTGCCCTGCTGCAGGACTCAGTCCAGAGCTGAGCCTCTGGCGGCTCAGGCAGCCTCATTCACTCTCTGTTGTTGGCTGCCACACCATGGTGAACCAACGGATGTGCTCCGAAATGTGTGTGGGAAAACTTGGAGCAAACCTGGAAGAGAGAAGGCAGGGCTACCTCTTGCTGATTTTCTTGAATGTTTGGCAGTTCAGGTTTAAAGAAGCAGAGTTACTGCTCTTCGTTTTGAAGGATTTGACCCAAAGCAGAAAAGCAAATGGAATTGTGTCCCGTGATAGATGTCTGTGTGACTCGGGAGGGATGGTTGGAGGTGAGCAGTGAGGCTGATGGTGACAGTCAGGAGTGCAGAGCAGGGAAAGCTAAAATAATCCTCCTTTGTACATGGTAGCAAAGTGTGCTGCATGGCTTTAACCCAGAACACAATAGGATTGAAGAGGTGATTCCCACAGTTAGTAATGAATGCCTCGGTTAAAGTTGACTTGAGGGCTCCTGCCCTGGCTCTCTCTGTAGTGACTCTGCAGGAGGAACCTTGGAATGTTGTTATGCTGCAAACAGGGTGGGAAGGTGTGACCAGACAAGCTCTCAGAGGAGACCAGAGCCAAAGCTGCTGGGCTTCTTCATGGGCTTGTTTGTGCCAAGACATCTCCGGGCCCACAGAAATCCCATGTGTGGCCTCGGCTGCAGCACTTTGTGGATCAGCTGCGACTTGTGGTCCATGAGCACGGAGCAGAGGCCCCTCGGACAGTGGAAAGTGCCAGTGTGGGGTTTGGGTTTTTTTGGGTTGCCTTTAACTGAGTGCAGGGGTCATTTTAAAGTGAGTCCATGACCTGGGAACAAAACATTTAGTTCAAGTATGATGAATTGATCTGTATTTGAAATATGCAATTCTGTATGTGAAAGGCTTTTATATTTATCGATCTTTATCACAGTGACTAATTTGTGCAGTGGGTTTTTAATTTACATTTATTCACAACCAGCACCCTTCCAAAGCAGAAATAAGTGAAGGAATCTGAAAAGCTGAATTTGCAGTATCGCTGCCTTATTTCCCTGCAGTTAAAAAAGAAAGAATCAGAATATTTATGAATTTAAACATTATTATTTTTGCAAGTCTTTGAGGCTGTCGTTTTGATTTATGTGGGCTCCATTTGATCTGTATGTAAACCCAGCCCTTCACTGCTTTGAAATATTTTGATTTTATACAAACCATTCTGTGCGAGCTGCAGTGATGTCTCTCCGCTGCGGAGCTCTGTGCAGCCTGAGTGGCCTGTGATTCCCCTCCAAGAACTCTGGAGAAATGCCGCTGGGAACCGCTGCTTCTAGAAATGATTGCACACATTCCTGACAGCAAAGGTACGTGGGGTCTTAATTCCCTGGATTCAGAATAATGACCAATGCGATCAATTCTGCTTGTTATTGTTAGAAAACAATCGATGCATTTGCAGGAAGTTGAGTGGGGACACAGAAATTTTTGGTGTAATTTTATTTGCTGGGTTTTTGCAAGTGGAGAGTGGCTGGGGCAATGTGAGGGATGGCTCTGGAGCCACTGGGACCCCTGTGCTGTGGTGCCAAGGATTTCTGGGCATGGAGGGCTGGTGCTCCTGGACTGAGCTGTGCTGGGGTGTTCTTGCAGTTCTGCACCTGTGAAATGGGCTCAGACACGCTCAGGAAACACTTGAGGCCGACAGTGGGGTGGGAAAAATAATTCGGGGCTGTGGATGGGTTACGGGCGAAGTCAGCTTTGTGGTTGCTTTGGGTCACTCAGGGGGTGGAGGAGAAAACTCCCTGAAATAAGCAAATCACTCTGGAAAGAAATTTCCTACAGGAGCTCATGAACGAGTTTAGGAGAAGGGTGCAGGCTTTGTCGGGACACGTGTCCGTGTGTCCCAGGGGTTGGCATTCCCAGGGATGGTGTGTGCGGCTGGGCACCGCTCGGGGCTGGCGGGAGGGCTTGAGGGGGACGAGGGAGCAGGTCCCTGTCCCCGTGTCCCCCTGTGCCCGTGTGTCCGTGTCCCCGTGTCCCCGTGTCCCCGTGTCCCTGTCCCCGTGTCCCTGTCCCGGGTCCGTGTCCCCGTGTCCCCGTGTCCCCGTGTCCCCGTGTCCCCTGTCCCTGTCCCGGGGTCCCTCGGCCGGGCCCGCCCGCGCGCGGCGCTGCGGGATGGCCACACGGTGGCGCTGCTGCCCGGGCGGTGCCGGGGCTGCGGGGACCGGGGGGACAGGGGGTGCGGAGGGTCGGGGACC
>VZRL01006300.1:233999-328985 GCA_013397895.1 Origma solitaria | reverse complement strand
GCCCGGTCCCGGTTCGGTCTCGGCTCGTTGCGGGCGGTCCCGATTCCATGCGGGCAGTCCCGGCTCGGTGCCAGCCCCGGGAGCGGCTGCGGGGGTCGGGGCCGTGCCCCGCTGGGCAGCAGCCGGAGCCGGTGTCACCCCGCGGCAGCGCTGTCCCCGGGCTGGGGCAGGGAGCGCAGCGCGGGGCGCCGTGCGGAGCTCGCGTGGCTCTCTCTGCTCTCAGCTTTGGCTTCCCCGGGGTGCGGGACCTTGCGGGCGGCGGTACCTGGCTGGACACTCGCTTTCTGGAGCTGCTCCACTCTCCCAGTCCTTACATCTGCCTGTTATTTCTTTTACCGTTCCGTGTAGGGAAAGGAGTCTATTTCTGTTTGAACACTGGGGTAATAGAGCCTGCTATTTAGTGAAAGATTTATGTAAATGGCTCTTTGTTTCACACGATTGGGCCTCGGAGAGTGCAAGTTACATCAATAATGTAATTATGCCACTACTGCCATTTCAAAGCAGCATGCAATGGAGAAGCCTCCAATTTTGTTATAGTACAGGGCTTGAAAACCTTGCGCTTTTAAAATCAACTTGTATTCTGCAGCAAAAAAACCCAGTAGAGCTAGGTTATTGAACAGTCTGTTCTGGAGTTGTCAAGCTTTTTACCTTAGAACCCAAGATTCCTTTTACAGCACAATTTTGTTATATCACATTTTTGGAGTGCCTGTGATTGCACATCATAATTGCACTACATAATTGAGTTTGCTTTAAAATACAATTTCCCCACCTTTTCTGAAACTTCATGTTTTCTGTCATCCCAGGCTGATGGCAGTATTCCTTTAGTCTGGCGTTCGTATCAGCATGGAGGTCACAGTAACGTTTCAGTATTATTTTGAATATTATCTTGTGCTTTACAGTGTAGAGTTTGTTATCCAGGTGAGCGTTGATTGCCTTTTGCAATAGGGAGTAAGGTCCCTGTAGCATTCTGTGTCTCATTCCTAGCCAGAGTTTTGTAATCTCCCGAGCAGACTGCTCATCCTCACAAGTCCTGTTTTGTGCATGCATTCCTTACACAGGATAGTGCCCTACAGCAGCCTCTACAACGTCTAGGATTTATTAACAGCTGTGGCACCGTGTGGGAAACAAGTGCTTTAGGACTTTGATGGGGAAACAACCCACTCTTCCTAGTACAGGAACTGCAATCAAATGCTCATTTGGGATGAAATAGCGATTCAGACACCACGTTTTTAGTACCCAGTGCTTTAATTCCTAGAGTTTTAGCCCCTAAATTCTTTGTCACGTATTTAGAGATGTCTTCTGTCTTTCAGCTCGGGTTTAATGGTGGTTTTAATACCACAAACGCTGTTTGTGAGTGAGCTATTAGCAAGGGTGCCCAGAGAGTGGGAACACTGCTCGTCAGTGCTGCTGTTCTCCTCAGGGGCAGGAAACTGCTCTTCGCCAGAACACTCCTCTGCTCTGTGCTCGTGGAGATGCTTCATGTTATCCACATGATGTGTTTGTTCCAGTTTTGAAACCAAACCCAGTGAAGTTTCGTCTCCCAGATCCCACCACACGCAGCTGTTCGAGAAGGTGCTCCATGATCCCAGAGAAGTCTTTCCCCTGGGCTGCCTGCCAGCTGGCTGCTCCTCCGGGAGCGTTCTGTTCTTGATCTGGGTCATTAAATATTAAAAGGCAAAGTGATTCTAAAAGCCAGCCATTTTTTAGGAGTACTAAATAACTGTAATTTGTTTCCTAATAGATAGTTTTGTCCTTGTCACCGAGTCCAACTCAATACAAAAAAAGTATGTGATGAGATAGGGCTGCTCTGCACATCTCGTGCACAGTGTGTTGGCCTGGAGAGCGAGCCTGGGAACAGCAGCTGAGGGGACACAGGATTAAACTAAGGTTCAGTCTGTGTGTTGGGCTGGTCGCTCAGCTCCCTGAGCCTTTCTCTCACCCCAGTGCTGCCATGAGGAGGGGTCTCTGGGGGTCCTGGCAGACCCTGCCGGGCTGTGGGAGGGGTCCTGTCCCTGCACAGCCTGGCGCTGGCACTGCTGCAGTGCTTTGGAGCCCTGGGCCACTGCTGTCAGTGGAATGTTTGTCCCGTGTGCTCAGAGGGGCCCTGGATGGCAGTGCTGCATGCGTGAGGCAGCCTTGTTGCAGCCCTTGGGCAGAGCAGCAGCAGCACTGGGGTATGCTTAAGGAAAAAAAAAAGAAATCTCCCCCCAAGTGCTCTGGAATTTGCCAGCATTTCTGCTTGCACATTTGCTGTGCTGTGAAGTCTTCCAATTCTTTGTTTTTATTTTAAAAAAGGTAATATATGCTGCTGTGACTCTTCCCTTCTGATTCTCTTCTCTCATCAGGTTTGCATATGGGGATTACTTACTGGAGACTTGCAATGTGCCAGAATGTAATTCCTGAAATTTTAAGAAAGGTACTTTATTCATAACATTTAGGTGTTTTAAAACCTTAATGCTTTGCTGTGGTGTGTCCTGTTTGAAAGGATCACATTTCCTCAAATGGCTTTTTCCAAGAATTAGAGAAGCTGATATTAGAGAGAAGTCCGAGCCTTTCCCCTGCTGCCTGGTCTGGTGGTGCATTGTGCTGCCTTGCACGTAGGTCCTAGAAATCAGCTCCTCTTATCATTCTTTGGCCTAAATTCACTGTCAGCAGCAGGATGGGAAGCATGAAGGAGTGCAGGTGAGGTGACCTGCCGGGCTCTGGGCAGTCGGGTGGAGGACTGAGCTGCTCCCCTAAACCCTGGAAGGTTTGTCTGGCCCTTGGGAGTGGCTGAGGCAGCCGAGTGCTCTCGTTTGGGGTAATACGGCTGCTGTGTCCTCCAGAATCCTCTGTCCTGCCTCTGAGGCCAGTAACACTGTCCAAATACTGACAACTGATTCTGCCCTATTTTTTTAAAGCTATAATTCTTCCATTCCTCAGGCCAGGCTGTTGATCTAATCCTAACTGGACATCAGCTTGGAAAAAGAGTCTTGACTTTGTATGCACAAAAGAAATACAGCTCTGAAAACTCAGTCTGACACGGACACAGAATGTGTCCTCTGCGAGTGAGGAGGCTGTGAGCCTGGGGGAAAGCTGGGAGAGCTCAGCCTGGGAGTTCTGGGCGTTGGGCAGCAGAGCCCCTGTGCCTGCTCAGGGCTGCTGAGGGGCCAGACCCCCCAAAATGGCTTTCTGTTGCCTTTTGAATGCCTGGAATGAGAGAGGTTTGAATGAGGATTTCTTGGGCTCTTGAATGCATTTGAAGCAACAGCTGTAGGTGTCCTACAGCTTTCCTCTGGCTCGTTCACGTGTGAGGTCGGGTTCTTTGGCCAGAGCACAAGTAATTGCTGGAAATTAATTTTCTGAGCTGCTCTGCAGTCAGAGGAGGCTGCCCGCTGGCCTGCACAGCAGGTGAGGCAGAGCCTCTGCTTTGCTCTCATGTCTAGCAGCAGATGCTTGGACAGAAGTTTAAAAGTTATCAGCTCTCTCCTGCTTGCCAGCCCTTGGCGTGGAGCATGCTCCTTCCCAAACCATTTCCTTTCCTCGGTGGGTGTCCCCTGTGCCCCAGAGGCGTGAGCTGCCACAGGGCTTTGCCTGGAGAACGTGCACTTGTGCAGAGCAGGACCTAGAAATATCTGGATGCACATTTATGGCAGGATCAGAGTGGAATTTCTAATTCCTGTAGCTTTGAAATGAGCAGGTATGTGATACATGTGACTGTCTTTAAAAAGAGGATTTATTTCCAGCTGATGTCAACCCCATTAATTCCTACTTTGTTCTGGTGTCTCTTGTAATTCGTCGTTGCTTTTGCCTGGTGCTATTCCCTGGGAAATGTGGCAGGCTTGTCCAGCAAGGTCCACATGACTTCAGAAAGCTCGGAGGATGTTTAAGAAAAAAACCAACGACTTCAGATAAAATTAAGTCTCTCGTGGCTCAGGCACTTTTGAAAGCCCACTCTGGGATGCTGGACATATTCTTCTGGCTTTTTAAACTGTTTTGTTTCAAAAGTTTGTCGGGTCCCCCTGTCCTTACTGGGGCTCCCAGAGCTGCATTGCAGCTCTGGGTGTTGGTCCTGTTGGTGTCGAGACTTTAGATGCTGCAGCTGGTCACTCACTCACGCCCGGTTTTCAAGGCTTTTCAGTTTGGGAAAGTCACTGCCCCTGCAGCTTGTGCAGGGCGTCTGTCCCGGCTCGGTGTCACCCGCACACGGGAGGGCAGCGAATGCCAGGTGTGACTGCAGCTCAGCAGGGTCCCGAACCCTGCCCATCCCTGCCGTGGGGTCCCTCACCCTGCTCCCAACCCCTGCCGCGGGGTCCCTGAGCTGCTCACCTGTCACAGGTTCCCTCACCCTGCTCCCAACACCTGTCGCAGGCTCCCTCACCCCATTCCCAGCCCCTGCCGCCTTTTCCCTGGGCAGCTCACCTGCCCTGCCCAGGTGAGCTCGAGGACAGCCAGGTGTGCACAGTGTGCCGGTGTCACCTCCACAGGAGTCCCTGGAGGTGAGTGAATCGAGCGCTTGCTGGCTGGAGAAAACAGGCATGGAATTCCAGCACGTAGCGATGTACAGTGACAACCACTGTGAATAGGCGAAGGAATTATGCAAAGGGTGAGGCATCAGCAGCACATGGCTGTGTGACTGCCCTGGAGAGAAGCAAGGAAACACACAGAGAGGAGACCCCAGATCGTGGTCCTGATTTCCCAATTAGTGGGAAAATTGTGCGTTGTGCCCTTAAAAAGAGAGCAACATTGAGAGAATGATGTAACCCGAGCAGGGACAGAAACTTGTCCTTCTCCCCTAATTGCTGCTGGGCAGGGTCCAAGAGCAGCCTCCAAGAGCAGCCTCCTGGAGCTCTTCAGGGCGCTAAAAGTGTGAAGAGAAGGAGGCAGCTCTGCTCCTCAGTGGGCCCTGTGTCACAGTGCTTTGCTCGAGTGAGCAGCTTCGGTGCAGCTCCTCAGGGATGCTGAGGAAGGGAGGCAGAGCTGCCCGAGCAGCTCCCCATGTCCCCTCACCTCGGGGCTGTGCTGGGCTCTGCCTGCCCCGGGAGGTGTCGGGGTGGCCCAAGAGAGCTCCTGCCGGGGGGCCAGGGCTCTGCTCTGGGGAGCTGTGGGGTCCAGGCACACGCCATGGGACGGTGCTGATGGGAATCCAGAATATCTCAGCTCTGTCAGGTTATAGCTGGGCTGGCTCAAGCGCGGCTGCTTTGTAGAGCAATACACTGAAAAATATCAAAGCACTAATCCAGTCCCTGCAAGGACCAGTGGTTAGGCGTTGAGCAAACCCTCACCTGCAGGTGTGGATGAGGTTATCCAGTTTGAGATTGACAGTTACATGCTTTATTATTTTCAGCTAAAGGACTGCAAGTCAGGGAGCGGAGACTGTGACCTTCCTGGTGTCCCTGATGGAACTGGGGCAATTGAAGTGACACTTGCTTGGTCCCAAACAGTCAATTTAACCACAACATAGTTCTTCCCCTTAGTGTCAGGTGCTATTTTGTCCTAAATAAATGTGGATGTGGTGCTGCCAACTGCTCCATATTCTTGCAAAGCGAATTCTTGAATTCTTCTCCTTTCAAGCAGGGCATATAAATGTCTGGAAAAATCTAGTAGCAAATAGACATTATCATAAATAAAATATAAGCCATAGAAAAAGGCATGATGAGGCATATCTGTGCATGTGGAGGCCAGGAAGCACCTGTGTTACAATCCTGGCTGAGCTCTCACGGTGCCAGTGCTGTCCAGCACTGCTGCAGGGGTTCAGCTTGGGAGGGCTCCAGGGCTCCTGGCGTTCAGTGCTGCACTATCAAACCAGGGTGTGTCTCATCAGCTGCTCTCCTCCGCTTGCATGTGTCTGCGTTTGGTTTAGAGACAATTTCTGGAGTAATTCACCTGTGTTTGCTCTAAATGTGTGCTGTGTTAGATGTGAGCTCACTTGAGCAGGTCCATGGTGCAGGGAGGGATCTGGGAAGAGCTGTCAGTGCCAAACCGAAGGGAAAGTCAGTGGCCAAATTCTGCTGTGACTGCCTGCGTTTATGCTGAGGTTGTGTACTGGCAAATTTCCATGTGTCTGAGGTAGGTCATACCTGTCCTTCTGCAGTGGAGAATCACATGCAGCTTGAATTTTTGGTGTCATTTGCTGTCCCTCAGTGTTTTGGGTGGACTGCTTTCCCTCTCCTCCCTGGGAACCTTTCTTTGCTGTTTCGTTTTGTATCCCTCTGTTGCCATCAGATTCCCATTATTGCCCAGCACTTCCCTCGTTTCCACGGCCCGAGGAGCTGCAGTCTCGCAGCTGCTGCGTGCAGGGTGAGATGGCTCCCAGATGGGGAGAGGTGCACATGCTTTAGGAGCAGGACTTGTGCGCTGGAGCTGGGAATTAAAGTGCTCTCCCACACAGAGCTCCCTCTTTTGAAGAGCTTTGCTTTGGATGTGATTTTTAATTTGCTTTTGAAAGCCAGGCAGGCTTTGGATACTCTCCCCGACACTATCTGAACAAGGATATTGCTAGACTTTTTATACAAAAGACACTTTAATTAAACTCCCATCATGAAAACAATTAGACCAAATTTGCAGTACTTAACCAGTCAATAATTTAGTAGTTGGAGCTCATTAATAGACTTCTCCCTGTGCCTGTGTTGCAGCACTGCGGCACTGCCTGCTGCCTCCACGGGATCAATCTGGGGTCAATATCCTCCTTGAGCCTCCCTCCTGTGTCCCCTGCAATGGTGGCACGGGAGACTGACTGAATGAATAAATAAGCTCCTGGCAGGGCAGGGGGGTGCAGGGGTGGGTGTTTTGTGCTGCTGGGTCGGGGGAGCTGCTCCCCTTCTGCACCCTGTGAGCTCCGTGTGTTCGTGCTCTCGCCCACGGGCACGGACAGGAGCCACCCACGGCCGAGGGCACCGCTGCTGCTGGGGGACAGCGGGGTCTTGTCCTTGCTGTCCCTGCAGCCTCTCCAGCTTGGGTGGGACAGTGTCCTGGGGACTCTGAGTTCAGGGGTGTTTCACGGGGCTGTGTTTGCTCTCGGGGTGCTGGAGACGGCTTCGTGCCCCCGCACACCTCTGTGTTGTGGCTCTTGGGTGTCCACTGTCACTCGTGTCCCCTCTGGGGACAGTCTCGCTGGACCTGTGCTGCTCCTGGGAGGGGACATTACAGCCCTCATTGTGCTGATGTTCCTCTATCTCCTTATGTTTGCTTTGGGGTTGTCATGCAAAATATATGAAGGGAAGAGATGAATTTCCTACTCAGGGATCTAACTCCAACTTTCTAATGTAGAGTTTACTCAATATTTACTATGTAGACAGAAAAAGGAAAGGGTGTTCTGCTCTGTCCCTGTTTCTTAGGACAGACTTCTCACAGACAGGCAGCTGTGTGTTGGAGACTCTCACAGTCATTTTTGGAAACAAGGTGTGAGGAAGATAAGTAATTTATTTCTTGAATTTCTTCAGTGAATTAGATTCTATTTTTTTCAGATCACCAGATCATCTGTGCTCAAAATGAAATTGATGTTTTCAGTCCTGATTCTTTAAGTGTTTTAATTGGTGGAAAAAAAGTTTGACCTTTTCTTTTATCTGCAGAGAATAAGCAGAACAGAAATGGATTTACTTTTATTATGGTAATCATTTTGTTTCAAATACATTTTAGAACAGGGCATGTATAACTGTATCTGTTTCTGTAATTCATTCTCATTCCTGATTTCCCCCAGGCATTGAGGCAGTTCTTCTTCCTAATGCCTCATTGTACCAGCTAATACTGTAATAGCAGTTTGTGCTTCTATAGCACCTTTACACCGGAACAGTCAAAAGTAGGCCCTGGGAATTTCTATCATGTCACTCATCTTTTTCCAGGAGTCAGAGGGTTTTCGCAGCTGGATGTATTTACAGCAGCCCCAGTCACTCCCCTGCAGCAGTTCTGGCACTTCAGTAGTTCTGTCTCAGTCAGAATTATGAACAAGGATAAAAGCTCTCAGTGGAGCATCCCGAGGGAGCCGGCATTCCAAGGCCTTTCGTTTCAGGGCGCCATGTCCTATTGGCAAACGAGATCTAACAGCCACATCTCCTGCAGATTTCCCTGGGAATGGCGTTCAGTGGAAGTCTTGTTCTCTGGAAGTTTGTGCTTTGAAGAGATTTGAGGGCTCAGGTCAGGCTGTGCACACTATTTAAGATTTACACCTGCTGAAAAAGGAGCAAGAAGAAGAAGAAGAAGAAAGAAGGGATACTTAATGAAACATTTTTTATGAGAAACGAAGAGGGGTGTTTTGTCCCTTTGTGTTTCTTTTCCTTCTCCTCCCCTTCCAGTTTGTCTCATTTCAGAAGAATGAAAGCATCTCTGTGTGCCTGGAAATGTGGCATGTTTGTGGCTGAGCTCCTGAATCTTATGTACTGAGAGACTTTGATGGGTGTACCATCGTTTACCATTTCTTAGTTATCTAATGGAGAGCTGTGTTTTTCAGATGAACTGAGATGTCCACAGGTCAGGTCATGCCTTGTGCCACTCTAACTATCCGTGGGGACCAAGTGGTTAATTCTGGTGAAGTTTGGTTTGATTTGGTTTGGTTTTTCACTGGCTGCAGAAGTGTCCTGTCTATTTTCCCATGGATTGGGTGGATGTAGGGTCCTGCACCCTGGCAGCACCCACAGTCCCTGCAGACACTCCCGCGGTCCCTGCGGACACTCCCGCGGTCCCTGCGGACACTCTCTCTGCTGGTGCAGGACCCGATGGCCCCATCACCTCTGCAGCTGATGTTGGAGTCTGCCCTGAGCTGCGGAAGGAAATGTGTTTCATTTCCATGGCTGGTGATTAATTAGCTTGTTCTTTGTAGCCCCGAGATCTCTTTGTTGTGGCTTTGAAAGGGAAGAAGGAGCAGGGACAGCTGTGTTGTGTGAGCGGTGACAGGAGTGGGACACACGCGGTGCTGGCGTGTGGCAGCGCGGAGCCACGAGTCAGGTGTGGGTAAAACGCGCTCGTGGTGTTCTCAGGGCTGCAGAAATCCCTCTGCAGTTTTGGCTGTGCCTGCAGGTCTGTGAAGGAGGGAAACGCAGCACTCCAGGTGTGGTGAGATGTGGTCTCTCTCCTCCCTAGCCCCGTGTCCCCTGGCAGCAGCTGGACCTGGGCACGGTGTTCCTCCCAAGCTGTTCCGGAGGGATCCTTCCCCGGCTCGGCCACACTTTTGAGACAATACCCAAATGCAGTCAATGGCAGTACAGCGATGATATTTAAAGTTTTGAAATATACATTGCATGAATGGCAATGATGGATAATATTGCCCAGGCTTCTGTTTAGTTTACTCCTTATCTTCCACCCGTGACCTGCCTCCTTCCTGCTGGCCTGGCCAGCAGGCACTGCTCTTCTGCTCCTGCTCTAACTGGTTGGGATCTGTGCAGATGCTGCTTGCAGAGCCAAACCCTGGCTACTGCGTTATCTCCTTGATCCTGACAGCTCTACAGCTCTGCGTGCGTCTGTTTGGAGAGCTCGCCGGAGATAAGGGAGTCAGGGCTCAGCGGGAAGCAGCAGTGTGAGGGGCAGGAAATGGAGTAGGGGATGAGCTCTATGATGAGCAGGAGAAAATACCCTATGAATATTAAATTTTTGAATGGCTACAATAAGGCTCATGTATTTACACAGTCCAGATTAAATATCGGTGTTTTATAGAAAAAGAGGGAAAAGTTATTTTTGTAAAACTCTTCAAGGACACCAAAGGCACTGATTTTTTTAATCATTATTTTTGTAACTGAGACATGAGCCTATTCTGTGGGTGGGGTGGGGGTTTTTTAATGCCTAATGGAATGCCAATGCCATTTCACAACTCCTCATATTTGTCACATTTCTCTTATTCCAACTCTGAACAAAAATATATGAGAATAAATTCTCCCGCCCTAGGTTTTTTTTTTTTTTTTTTTTGTGTAGAAGTCATAGTGCATTTGAGTGAAAATTACAGCATTTATGTTTATGTGTTATTACTTGTTCAGAAAAGGTATTAATGAATGATATGCACCCACATTATTGCCAACAAAACTTACTTTGTAAATAGTTCAGATGTCTGAGCAGATATGTCAGTAAATCCCAGGCACCAGCACAGCCCAGTCTGGATCCACTGGTGAGAGCCTTTCCCCCTTCTGAGAGGGGAAAGGAGGCTCTGGGCTCTGCAGGAAAATCTCCAGCCCAGGAGGGGTAGTGGTGACCCCGTAAGTCAGTGCTGTGTGTGGAAGTTTTAAAAACTTTATTACGAAGTGGCTGAATTAAATTGTACATGTCCACATTCAGCACTCCCTGCCAGGGTGGAGCAGGACAGGTGCGATTTCTGAGAGCAGCTCTGTGCCGAGTCAAGGCCACACAATGAAGAAGCATTTTGCAGGAAGAAGCTTTAGCTATGTCGATGCATTATTTACCCCTGTAAGGGCTCCAACATTTCTGCCATTTTCACTTGGTTTCCTTTTCAGGTTCCTTTGCTTGGCTTGAACACATGGAGGTGGCAATTGACTGCATGATGTGGTGTTATTTAAGTGCTGAGCTCAAATAGTAAATATTGAACTGAACAACGTTTTGTCCTGGTTACAAGAAGGAAAGGCGCTGAGTGCTGTGTTCAGAGACAGCACAGAATGTTCTGCTGGCCTGGGGACCGTGGCTCGGGGCTGGGGTGGCTGTGGTGGCTGTGGTGACAAGGATGCTCCACGCGTGCATTGCCTTCACTGCGGTCACCTGAGGGTGCTGGGGCTGGCCCTGCGCAGCCCCCGAGCCTTTACTGGAACCCCACAGGGTCTGGTGAAGGTGTGGGTGTGTGACAGGCGTGGGATGTGCTCCCTGTCCCTGTGCCCCAGTGCAGCTCCTGGCAGCTGTGCCAGGAACACATTGGGCTGCTCGGCCACGGTGCTGCTGGAGGCTCTGAGACTCATTGTGTTTCCCTCGTGATCCTGCCCCGCTGGGACAGTGTGTCCCCAGGGGCCTCTCTGACAAGGTGGCTCTCACTGGAGGGGTGACCCCGCGCCGCTCGTGCCCTGGGGACCTGCTGGCCCTGTCCCTGTGGGTGTCACCGCGCTGAGGGCTGAGCGTGGGCTCTCGCAGGAGCTGAGTGCCTCCCCCAGCGCTCTGCTCCATGGCAGAAGCCTTGGCTCTGCATGGCTCTGCTCCCTGGGGGAGCTTTGGCTGCAGCTGTGCAGGTGCAGAGTTTAATGGGCAGGGGATGTTTGTTTTGCATTGCGAGTGCATCGTTCCCTCTGAGCAGTGCAAATTTAGCTCTCTCAGACCCAGCCTCCTGGGGCTGAGATTCGTGTTTGAACTTTAGTTGAAAGAAATATATTGATTAGGCTTTGATTTAGTTCCTCCTTGCTGAAAAGACACCAGGTAATGACTTTACTTGCCCTTTCCTCTTTTATTAATTTAATGGAGTTCCCTCATTCTCTTTTCCTCCTCAACACCATTTTGCCTGGAAGTCTGCAACATTGTGAGGAGAAATACAAAAAAAGCAGTTGTCACACTGCAAACATGATTGATTCCATAAGTAACTCTCTTGGCAAACCTGTGAGGCTTCACTGATGTCAATTAGTACTTTCTCCTGTAAACAGGCCATGTCCAGTTTAGACTAATGGGCTTGTTGCTCCTGCAGAGAACAGGCATGGAGGAGGATCTGGGTTTTATAGAAAGAAAATAGCTTGTCTGGGGTTTTTTTTAGAGATGTGAATAAAAATTTTCTTGACCTATTTGTTAAATTGTCTTTTTTTGCCTCCTCTCACAGTGACTCAAACTGAGAAAGCTCTTGTTTTTTATCTTGACCAACAGAGAGCACACAAGGGTCAGCCTTGCCCCACACGGGTTATAGCTGAGCTCCAGCCCACGAGATCTGACCAGATTTTGGAGGTAGGGTTGGTAAATCCCAATTTCAGTGTGCAGACCGAAACGAGACGGGGGAGAGGGAGGGATGGTGTGGATTTCCTTATCTAAAGTAAGTGCTTTTTGCTTTTCACCAAATAAGAAGCTGCTCTCTCTTGCTTTGTACAGAACCTAGAATTCAAACTGCCTTCAGTACAGGGAGATGTCTGTAGAGCTGTAGGCTCTCTGCACCCTGTTGTGGGTGAAGGCTGAGCCCCATGACAGCCCCAGGCAAGCAAAACCCTTGGATATCAACCTACACTTTGCTGTAATTAATAGCACATTGGCTGGCAGTTCCTCCTTCCTCCACAGATGAGTCCTGGGGAATTCCCCCTCATGATCCCCTGATGGCATCTTCAATTCAATATTCCTTCCCTTCATTACAGGAGAATGCCAGGGGCATTCCTGGGAGTGTTCATCCTCACTCACCCAAAGGCCTGGGAGGAACATGGATGAGTTAAAATAAGATATTGGTTCTGTCCAAGGATTTTTACTGAAAAGGGTGGTGTGGATTTTCTTACCTAAAGCAAGTGCTTTTTGTTTTTCACCAAATAAGAAGCTGCTTCTCTCTAGCTTTATTTTTGAAGACAACCTTCAGGGGTTATCTGTGGAGGGAAGATTTGGTCAAGTCTTAGATTAGCTCCAGAGCAAGAGTAAATGGCTATTGGTTACCTCCTAATAAACCTCTAAAACCTTTTAAAAGTTTAAAACCTGTTTTCTGTGCTTTTGCAGGAGAAAATGTGTTTGCCTTGAGTTTCCTTGCCTTGAGTTCTGCATGTCTTCATTGTCTTCAGAGTTCCGTGGCTGAATTTCACTGGTACCCTTTTACTGAGGAAAGAGTGTTTAATATGCCCAGCTGGAAGGAAAGAAGACCTCAGACTGCAAATCTTTCACAAAAGATGGAGGAACTGGAGTACTAAGGGAATGTTGCTGCTGACAATCATGGAGGAGCAAGGGTGGGCTTGGGAGCAGCACCTCCCTGTGCCGCGGCGCTGTGAGTGCTGCAGGCTGAGAGCAGAGCCAGAACAGCCCTGGCTGCCACGAGGACACCCTTTCAAGCCACCTGCTTTGTTTCTCGGTGAGGGAGCTGCAGGAACACCCCTGAGCTGTTTGGCTCCGTGGGGAGAGCTTTCCTTCCCCAGAGCCACCACAGCCAAGGAGAGCTCCTGCTCCACTTCCTCATGGCTTCAGCTCTGGTTGCTGTGCTGAGAATATTTGGTTATTGCACCCTGCCACACGATTATTTGCGTGGGAAGATGCCTCAGTGCAAGTTTGGAATTCTTGCAGAAGGTATTTCTCTGGCATTGCTGCTGAACAGAACAAACCTGGAGGGGAAGGCTTCAAGCACAAGCTCCAGAGGAGGAGCATTTCGTGTGCTCCTTCAGCTCCTCAGGCCACATTGGGATAATTTTATTTTACACCTTCTATTCAACCTTCCGATCGGCACAAGCCATCTTTGACAGCTGCGCTGAGCTGGGGTGACCCCACCTGCACAAACAGCCCTGTGATGGCTCTGTTGGCTCTGATGGCTCTGTCTGAGCCCTTTCCTTGGGTCCCCTAAGGTACAATGATGTGCCTCGTGCTTTTCAGGGGTTGTGTTTGATTTCCTCACGTGTGCTGTGGTCCTGCCTAATTCAATATTCAGCGGTTTCAGGCGTTCTGCTCTGAAGGGGAATGGAGGCGGTGCTGCACTGGTGCCCCAGGGCTGAGCATCCCTGAGCTGTCCCCTCTCCGCACGTGCTCTGGGGTCCCTCCCGGGCAGGTGTTGGCCTCTGGGGCCCCAGCAGGGTCTGTAGGAAATGGGCCTATTTGTATGGGCACAGCAGAACAAAACCTACCTTCATATTTCTTGTTTTGGTTGGTAACTGATTCTTGTGAATTGGGACTCTGAATACTGAGCAGTAAATATTTATGAAATGTAATGGCCAAGACTAAATACATTCATTAGCATATTTATTTTTATTGAGTTGCTGCTTTGTGTGCCTGAGGAAATTATCAAATTGCTTCTATTTGAACTGTTATGTACAATTTTAGGGCTGGCATTTTTAGTCTCACATCACTCTGGATTTTGGAATTAGGGTCAGGTCATTTGTGTCCTCCCCCAGCCCCAAAGTAGGTTTATGAATAATAGAAGTTCAATAAATCCACACTCTTCTCCAGAGCCCAAGTTACCCATCTGGATCCTGCTTGGTGCCAGGAACAGGAGCTGAGGGCTTCTCGTGGAGTGTGGTGCTGCTGGAGAGGGCAGGGAATGTGGGCAGGGAGCAGGGACTGCCTCAGCTCATCCCCTGGCACTGCCCTGGTGCTGCCCTGGCTGGGAGCAGCTCCGACCACTCCGGTACTGCTCTGCTGGAAGGCTGCAAGTGCTGCGTCCTGTGCTGGGGCTGAAAGCATCCCATCGCTCCAGGGTGTCCCTGTTTCCCCGAGGAGCTCCTGTTGGCCAGGCAGGAGTGGTGGGGACGTGGGGATGGGTGGATGTGTTCCTGCAGTGTGTGGTGTCCCCATAGCCAGCACATGCCAGGGAGTGGCTGTCACTTCACCCATCTCTAATGTTTTTCAGGAGTCTCTTGCCTTTCGTTTTCTCTGTGTGTCTGTGCGTTCCCTCCTGCTGCATCCTGGCGTCTCAAGATAAAGACAAATGCTGTCCCAGGAGATGAACGGACCAGATCCGATGTCCTCTCTCTGGACCCTGCGCTGTTTCCCTCTCAGCTCTTCCCTCCTCCAGGGGCCCACGGGTGGTGCCTCCTCTGTTCACTGTAAATCCACACAGATGTGTTAAACATCCCGCCGGGGCTGGGGCTGCAGGAACCAGCACAGAAGCTGGAAAAAGGCTGAGTTCCCAGCCCTGCTGGCTGTGGCAGGCGCAGCTCTGCTCGCCCAGCGCCGTGGCATGTGTGTTCCTGGAGCGGCAATCGGAACAGTTGGCTCCCACGAAAACAGTTTCCCTAGGAACAGGTTTCTGCTGTAGATATTTAACTGCAACAAAATCCGTGTCAGAATGCAGCGAGCTGCTCTGGTGAAGCTCCAGGATGGGCTGGGACACACAGGGGGAGCTCTGGGAATTGGGAGCAGAGGGGAACAGAAGGTGTGAAACACAAGTGTGACATAAAATCACCGAGCAGCAGATGTGGCTGAATCAACGTGGGACACAGGAGGCAGCAAGCAGGAGGAGGAGGAGGGAGGAAGCAGCACACGGTGCGGGGCCGCTCTGGCCACAGCAGGGTGGGACACGGTGGTGACCACGAGCCCTCCGAGGGCCCAGCCTGGCCCAGCCAGTGCCACCAAAGTGCCGCTGGAAGCTTGCCCTTCTCAGCCCTGCTGCTCATTCCCACTCTGGCAGTGGCTGACAGCTCCAAGTACACCAATTAATTCAGTTCAGGGTAGCTGTGCCATGATCTAAACCCATCATTTAAACTCCTTGTTCCCAGCTTTCAGCTCTGTGTGATTTTTTGCTGTGTTTATTTGCTGTTTTGTGAATTGTTTCCTGTCTGTCTCACTAATGGGACAAACGTTCCAGTAGGAGTGGCAGGATTTGGAGCATTACCTGCTTTAATATTTATCAGTTGCCTGATCTGAAGCGGAGCCGGGCCCACAGTCACACCGGGCTGTTTAAAACACACTTTACCTCACGTTTGCCATTTCTGGGGCTCTTGCCTCATGGTTGTTTACACAGTCAAATCTTTTTGCTGAATGTGACTGAAGCTTTGTCATATTGTATTTTCAAAGGAAAGAAAGACTGCCCAGGACTGGATCCTTTCAAAGGGAAAATAATTTCATTTGTTCCCAAGATCATTAGGCAGGGCTGGGAGAAGGGAGGTGCAGGTGGCAGGCAGGGATGTGTTTGGAGCTGAGCTCTGGAAAGCTCCCACATTTGCTGCTGCCCTGTGAACAGAAAGTGGTGAGAACATTTGTGACATTTGGGGGGACATTGCTGCCATCTCGGATCACCCACCCTGGCTTTGGGGCAGCACACAGTACATTTCACTGCTTTTTTTAAACTGCCAGACAGCATTTGTGTGAAAGAGAAATAGTTCCAAATGTCAGGAATCAGCTTTGCTTGTGCAGGAATCAATGTTTTGTTCTTCAAGGAAGGGCACAGTTCCCCCGAGGGTCAGCCCTGTGCCTGCTGCTTCGGCAGGGTGTTCTGGGCTCGGGAGTTGCTCTGACCGTGCACTGATCCTGCAGACACAGATTTGGGAAAGGGTTTATGGAGCAGAGCCGTGAGCTGCGCTGGACTGAGCACAAACCTTCTGTTTCAGGGGGGATTCTCTGACTTCTCTGTAGGATCCCTTCATGCCCATTTTTCTCTTCCTTTTGCTCTGGTTCTCATTTGTTTTCAACACCAGCAGGGGCACAGTCTGGGTGCCTTTGGCACCTTGGCCCTGCGCAGGCGATGCTGAGGCTGTGACAGTGCCAGGGTTTTATAAGAGTTTCCCTTTGACACCACAGGAAAGACCTTGCGACCCAAGTGCTCTGCCTTGATTGATTCCTTCTCATTACAGCCCTGAATTATTTGCAGAGGGAAATGACAAGGCTTTATTTTCTCATGGTGCTTTATCTTTCTACAAAGTGCACCCAATGAAGCTGCTAATGGAAAAGCTTTTAACCTGGAGCAGAGGGTGATCCGTGTCCATCCGGGTGAGGTGTGATGTGCAGTGCTGACGAATGCTCTGGGCTGCAGCAACCTGCTGCCACCTTCACAGCTGTCCCCAGGGCACGGGGAGATGGACCAGACAG
Organism: Origma solitaria; assembly: GCA_013397895.1. Classification (NCBI taxonomy): domain Eukaryota; kingdom Metazoa; phylum Chordata; class Aves; order Passeriformes; family Acanthizidae; genus Origma; species Origma solitaria. Next base: position 312,410 of record VZRL01006300.1, on the reverse strand, counting down.
CCCAAGGTGACTGGCACAGCACTGGGAATGAGCTGTTTGCTTCAGAAATGGAAGAGAACAGAAAGGACAAATTCATTTCCCTGCTTCAGAGGCAGAGATGCTTCATGACGTGTCCTGGTTTCACCAGTGAGCTCCAGAGAGCCCAGGCACCTGGAGGGATGGTGCTGTTTGTGCTCCATGGCAAAATAAAAAAACAGATTTCCAGGGGCATGGTAGGAATTATTGGGTGAAAGTTTCCCTTCCAGCCCGAGGACCTGGGACAGGGCACTTCCAGGTGCATCCTGCCCAGCAATACTTCTCCCCTTGTTACATCTTGTTGGGTTTTACTTTTTAAGTCTACAGCATTTTCTAATGATGAAAAAGCAGTCTGGCTGGGCATTTGGGGAGAGAGATGAAGCTCTAAGGAAGAAGATAAAGAGCTTCTGCAAATATTTACGTACAGAAAATCGAAGGAATGGTAATGAACCTCATTTAGAGAGGAGTTGGATGTGTTTGTGTGTTTGGAGCAGGTGCAGAAGGGGCAGATGTTCACCACAGACTGAGCTGGTTTAGGGACACCCACTGACATGTCCAGAGGGGAGGGGAGAGGGTTTTGTGCTGGTCCCTCCTGGTGCAAGTCCCAGAGCTCCCCAGGGACAGCTGTGTGCAGTGGGGGTGATGCTGGGCAGTGTGTGCAGTTGGGGTGATGCTGGGCAGTGTGTGCCCTCGGGGTGATGCTGGGCAGTGTGTGCACTGGGGGTGATGCTGGGCAGCTGTGTGCCCTCGGGGTGATGCTGGGCAGTGTGTGCAGTGGGGGTGATGCTGGGCAGTGTGTGCCCTCGGGGTGATGCTGGGCAGCTGTGTGCCCTCGGGGTGATGCTGGGCAGCTGTGTGCCCTCGGGGTGATGCTCGCAGGTGCTCTGCCATGGCCATCACCCCTCCCTGTGCCCGCCCCCACCTTTATTCACTCTGCAGGGAAGGGCTGGGCTGTGATGGGAGCAGTGCTCCGTGCTCCTCTCCCAGCCCCACCTGGCAGGACAGTGCTGTCCCTGGGGCTCTGGACAGCTGTCACCAGCACCAGGTAGGCACCTCTGCTCGGGGACTCTCTGGGGAAAGGGCGGGCAGGTTCCCTGGGCACTGCTGGAGTTGTGGACACAGATTGCAGCCCTGGGGGTGGGAGGGCTGTGCCCCATCCTGTGCCCCATGCTGTGCTGGGGAAGGGCTGCAGTAAGGATGAAGATGTCTTTCGGAGGCCTTGCAGCGCTTTGCTGCTGGGGTGCCCCAGGAGCAGGGCAGGCTCCCTGGGCAAGCCAGCAGCCCACAGATGGATTTCATGTTTTGAGATGACCCTGAGCGCATTTTCACCTACAGTGTAAATTTGTTCCCTCCAGTGTTTCTACTAAAAGGTGCAAATATCTGGGAAATTCCATATTGTGCAGTGACCTACTTTACAGCTTTTTTTTTTTTTTAAAGTACTGGGAAAACTGCCAAAAAGTCAAGTCTTAATTTTTCTCAGGCTGGGTGTTCACTGCTGCCTGTCCGTACAGGAGCAGCAGGAGGGGCTGAATTTGCAGCCTTAGCTCGGTATCCCCTGGGGAGGTGGCAATGCAGCAGCCTGGGCTCCATGGAGCCTGCCCAGGTTTTCTACCTCTTGGTTTTCAACCTGCCCCTGGTAGCAGAATTCAAACTTTCAACTGCTGCTCCTTCAAGTCTGTGAGGTACCTCAGTGCCCATGACCCTTGGGGTGTGGGGGTGCTGTGGCTATGCTGGGAGTGCATCCCTGTGACCATCCCTCCTGAGCTGGCCATCACCTCCAGGCTGCTTTCCTCTGGGCACAGCAGTGTCTGTGATATTCTGAAGCAGAAACAATTGGGCTCAGCGGTCACATTAATTTTTCCTGGGCGCATGTGGTTATTTGGGCTTAGAAGGAAAAGGATTCAGCTGGACATGGCAAGGAATCAGAGTTGTTTTCCATAGCCATCTTTGAGTCCTGCTGGAAACATAAACGAGGAGTGGGAGGAGGTTGTGGGCTTGCAGTTCCAATTAGAGACCGTCTGCTCGAGTTCACGGGCTGCAGGTGATTTGTACAAAATGCTGGCAGCGCTGTGGCTGCCTCAGCTGGCTGGGGAGGGAAGGAGGTCAGTGCTTACCTGAAATATGCCTGTTATTAGCTGTGCTGCTTGCTGTTTCTGCAAGGCATCATTTAAAAACAATTTTTCTGAATTGCACCATCTGGAGGGAGGAAAAAAAATCCATGAAGTATTTAGATGTGGCTCGGTGCTGTCCCCACCGGGCAGTGCTGTGTGCGGCTCTGGGCCCTGCATTCCCAGATCCTGGACCCGATAAAGCCCCGATGGCTGGGGCACTCCCGGGGCTGTGCAGGGAGTGGTGACACCCTAGGCTGGGAGAGATGTGGTCCCCTCTGTCCTGTGCCCACAGGTGTGTCCCAGCCGGGGGCAGCTCAGCCACCTGCCTGGAGCTGGGTCTCCTGTGAGGATTCTCCTGCTCCCATGCCCGTGGGAGGTGCTCAGGGATGGGGCTGAGGCCACTTTGGTGACAATGGAGGCCACTTATGCATAATTTTTTTTTCACTTGACAAAGCTGTGCAGGTGCAGCGCAGGTCTGCAGCGTTCCCTGTGCTGGGGGGTTTCAAATGCCTTTTTCAGCTGCCACCAAAATGCCACTGTTGCTTGTTGTCTGGGATTTCGGTTTTGCTGGAGGTGTAGATAAACTGCAGGTGAACAAAGGGAGGATTTGAGAAAGGCCAAGCCCAGCTTTGCCCTTGCTGCCTCCCAGCGCGGTGTCTGACAGCAGAAGCAGACCTGTAAACACGGAGCCGTAATTGTCCTTCCGAGAGCCCAACTCTGAGCTGTTCCTTTGGTGCTGAACTGCACCTTCAAAGTAATGCAGGGTGAAACAGCTTATCCTGCCCCTGCCCCCAGCCTGGGGACAGCGGCACATGTCCCTGAGCCTGGGGACAGGGTCCATTCTCTGTGTGGCCTCCCAGGTATGCATCACCCATCGCGGCTGCTTTGTGCCACCAGTGAGAAGGGAAATGCTGCTGTGGCCTTTGCCAGTGAGTTCTTCCCTTTGGGTAAACTCAAACGTGCACATTTTCTGATAAGCTGTTTGCCATTGCATTTCCCCATCAGAATGAATTCAGAGACTGCCCAGGCAGGCACAGCAGTGTCCCGGCATGGGCTGGGGTGACCCAGCAGTGCCTCCAGCCCTGCTCCTCTCTGGAGGCTCCTGGTGTGGAGAAGATGCTCCACTGCCATTTCCTGCTCCAAAGCCATGAATCCCAGCTCCCTGAGCCCTGCTTTGTGTGTGGGTGAATTTTGTGTGAGCCGAGGGCTTGCCTGGCGCGTGTTTTCAGGCTTTATTCTGCAAGAGGAAGAAGCCCCGAGTGTCCTCGAGTCCCACAGACTCCACCAACTGGAGTTTTGTGAAGCAAACGAACTCTGTGGCTTTTCTTTCTTGTTCACTGCAACAGGAATACAGGGAACCTGCGGTTTCTCAGCCACATCTTCATCTCTAACCCTGTTGCCCTGGGTCAATGAGCCTCGTGCTGATGTCTTTGGGCTCTCCCCAGTCTGCACCTCTGCACAGAGCACCCAAATGTGGGATCCGTGTGGGGAGCAGGATTTGTAGAGCAGAGTGGCTCTGCTCTCTTCGTGTGAGCAGCGGAAGATCAAAGGGAGGCAGCAGAGGCAGCTCCTGTGCCCTGTGCTGCTCGGCCGTGGTCCCAGCAGTGGGGCTGGCGCTGCCCTGGCTCTCTCCGATGCTGCTGGTGACAGATGTGTGGATGTGGCATTTGGGCACTTGCTCAGTGGTGGCCTTGGCAGTGCTGGGGAACTGTTCTTAGAGTGCTTTTGCAACCTGACTGATTGTGTCATTGATTGATTATTCTGCTTTTCAGTGTCACTGTAACCGATGTCCAATGTCACTTCACAGCAATTCCTCTGTCCCTTTCCCATCTCCCCTCCATGACTCCCTCGCTCGTGCTGGTCGCTCGGGGCTGGCCCTGTGAGCAGGGCGTGGGGCAGGGCAGGGCAGCGAGCGGAGGCTGCTCCAGGACATGTTCACAATGCCATTAGCGAGGGGTCACGGGGGAGACTCGGAGAGTGTGGAACAGGAATGCAGGCAGGATAAATGCTCCTTCGCTTCACTGCTGGGAAAATGTCCCCAGGAAGGAACGGCCTGGTCTGCTCAGCGCTACCTGTGCTTCTCAGCCGATTGAGTTTCATTGGCCAGGTTAATCTTGAGCCCTTGTGAAATTACTGGCAAAGAATGGAATAGATTTTTTTGCCTTGCTTTTGAGCTGTAGAAGGAAGGCTTATATTTCAAGTGGTCTTTTAATCATGTAAGCAGGCTCTTGAAAAAGTCCCTTTAAATTCGGACTGGAAGAATACAGTTCTTCGGGTTTTTTTCCAAGTAAAACTTTCTTTAGAAAAAATTTTAATGCTGAGCTATAGCTAGAGAAGGCATTAATCTTCATTACAGAATAAGCTTGATGTAAGCCTGTGTGGCCTGTCTGTGACCAAAGCAGTCTCACTGTGTAGCTCAGCGCAGGATTGGGAGGGCTGTAGGTGTGATTTGGGGTTTTTTTTCCATTCTTGGCTTTATAGCTGTTCAAAATGTAACTGTACAGGTGCAGGTTTGTTTTCAAAATGGAAATAATCCCTGCCTTCAGGTCTCAGCTGCACAAAGAGAGTCTGTTGGCAGGCTAAGGCAGGCTGGGTCTGCACAGGGCAGGGATTTGGGGAAGGACAGGTGGCATCGAGCAGGGAAGGGGAAGGTTTTGCTGAGGTTTCTGTTCCTGGCTGCTCTCAAACAGGGTCAGAAACCTGCTACTTTAGCATGAAATTTAAATGTTGAATTCAAGCAAAATTTTGACCATCTAAGATCAATTTAAATGTTTTCTGTGCTGAATCTGTTGCATTAAAAATAACAACAAACATGGAAATTGAAAACTACAGGATGCCTGTTTTGGCACTTCTGACAGTGTTTAATGACATGTTGTCAATGGATTAGCTAAATGTGTTTTGGATGCAGGACAATTTCCAGAGCAAAGCAGGTCCAGGCAGCTCGGTGAGTGGGTGGGGATGTCCATCCCTGCTTGGGGCTGGGGTCTGCCCCGGGGCACTGAGACCCTGTCCCGCTGCTTTCCCAGGGCCCCACAGCTCCTGGCAGCGCTGAGCCTGTCAGTGTCACCCTGCCCGGTCCCTGTGCCCTGTGCTGCTCCCAGGGCTGGCGCATTATTTGGGAGGCAGAGCAGGACCGAACAGGATCCCACAGTGGCTGAGAAAATGCTGACTTACAGAACACAGCGCTTCCACCTCCCAAAAAAGCACCACTAACACATTTGTTTTCATGTTGTCTTTACATGGTTTTGGCTGATGAATCACAGCAGGTTCAGCCCTGAAAATCACATTCAAACACATATGCTAGTCCCAATCCAGGAATCTTAATTATCCAGGCTGCCTAAGCTTGGTTCCTGGTGTTTTAACATTAACATGTGTTTGCCTGAATGAGGTTTGGGCAGTCCTGTAATTCAGTATATAGGCCTTTTTAAGTTCCACCACTGTTAATATCACTGGTACTTGTAATTGCAAATCTGTTCAGTCAAGAGCAAAGCTCACCTGGGGAGCGCTGCTGCTTCCACCCCGTGCTGGGCACAGACCTTTCCTTCCTCCCAGTGATGCATGTCTGTCTGCCACTTCTGTGGTGTTTGTTTAATTTTGGCTGTCACTGGTTACATAACATTTCACTTTCACCTGCAGCTTCCAAGGTCAGATTCAGGTTTTGTTTGAACAAGCAGCAAGAGACCGCATGGGAGTGGGGGAGCTCCGGACAGAGTGTGTGTGATGTAACAGGAGGATATCAAAAAGCTGCCTGCAGTAGTTGTCTGCTGAGCGTTTGGGGAGAATTCCTTCAGAGCTGGAGCTTTGCTTACAAAAGATGTGTTAAAGAGCTTGTCTGAGTTCCAGGAGCTGTGTCTGTTGGTCAATGAGCTTTCTTACCTCAGCTCATCTTTAATGGCTCTGCCTGCTCGCTGGAGACACGACAGGACAGTTGCTTACCTTTAAATACAGGGACAGGAGTGAAACCTGCTTGTGGGTAATTTGCCTTGACAACATTTAATTGTAAAACTGGGAGAGGTTGGAATTTATCAGCACTGAGTCATCTTCCATTAATTCTGCCTGATGTTTGCTGAACTTTGGGGTGTATCAAATCTGCCCCTGTTTTCCAGTGGATCCCTGCAATGTTTCAAAGCTGCTGTGGCACTGAAGGCTTTGGACAGCAGAGCTCCAGCACTGTTCCCCACATTTGTCTTTCCTGACTTAGTGCTCGTGTCCCTCTGCCACCTCCCCAGGGTCTTTCCGACAGTAAAGCCGAAGCCAGCAAGGGCCGAGTGACACAGAGCCATTTCTGGGTGGTTTCCAGCCATGGTGACACATGACCCTGCACCAGACTGGGGAGCTGGGAAACGCCAGATGGGCAGTCTGGTCCTGGCTCAGAAACTGGGACAGGGTGGAAAGCTGGCTGCAGGTGAGGCGTGGCTGCACCCCTGAGGTGCTGAGTTGGTGCCCTGTGGGGCTGTCAGCTCAGCAGCCCCCAGACCCTCCTGCCCCACAGGAGTCCTGGTGCTCAGTGCTGGGGCACCCTCGTCCTGCAGAGCGCAGACTGCGGCACCGTGAGGGTTCCCGGGGAGAGATTTTGGTGTTGAGCCAGAATTAGCAGTGGTATTTAAGGGCATTTGAGGGTTCCTGTATCTGACGCCATCCCTCTGATTTGCAGCTGCGGGGCTGCCTGGCCAGCTCGCTGGGAGCTGCCTGACCCCTGGGCTTGAGGGGATGCTCCACGGCTCTGTCTCCCAGCCGGCAGCTCCGGGGAGGAGGAGGGTGCATGGGACTTGAGTTATTTCCAGCAGTGACATCTTGCTTTTTTGTGTGGGGTTGCCAAGGCAGCTGGGCAATTGTGGTAACATCTGCAGGGACAGAATGCCCTAAACTTTTGCAGTTTCTCCCGTGTAGTTTTGATTTTGATGAACGCCAAGGCAGAGCGACCTGGGTGAGTTCAGAGGGGTGGGATGGCTTTGTGCCTGTGTGCTCATGGCAGCTCTGCCTGGGGAATCATCTCCTGTGGGAAAGTGAAGGGTTAAAAGTGCACAGTAAATAACAGCAGGAAAATTCTGGGCTCTGATCTATTCTGCCAAGAGACTGTGCTGTTTTCAGTCCCATGCAACTGGCAGTTTTGTATTTCCAATAACTTAAAAAGTGGAGCCATAGAATTTCAATCACCTTCCATCTTACCAAGTGCCTGACTCCTCCAGAATAACTCAGAGGGATTGACTCAACCATATTTTTCATGTTTTCCAAATGAGCAGTGCAATGCCATGGAAATTAGGAAATAGGCAGCAGGGCCATCTCCATCTGAGGAGATGAAGGTCAAAGACACCTTCATTCTTCTCAGCATTTTTCCTCCCAAGTGGGTTGTAAAAATGAGCACAGTGCAGGCAATTAACTGTGAAGAAAACCAATTCTTACGGCCTGTTAAAGGGTGGAGAACGAGTTCCTTTGATGGCAGGCTCTGTGTTTGGTGGCGTTACCTCCTGCTCTATCTCGGACCTTGAACTGATCTACATGAGAGGTGGCAACATTAAAATTGCTTCTTGTGTGCTTACCATACTTGTGTAACCTCCACTTTTCCCCTCTGTGGTACATTCTGCAGTGTTCCCAACCCCTAGTTCCTCAGGAGTCAGGCTGGCAGGAGCCCTGTGTCCCCACGGCACACACACCTGTCACTGCTGTGTCCATCTTCTATTCCCAGGGTTATGTGCCAAAGCTGGAAATGCCCTGAACGAGCTGTCATCATCCTGTTCCCCTCCAGACAGCTTTGTTCTTTTGTATGCAATACAGGTAAACAGTCCTTAGATTGCACAGAACTCTGAAATGTATGTGCAGGTGAAGTTCAGAGAGGGAATTGCTGCATGTGAGCCCCAGAGCAAACAACTCCCCCCTTACGCCGAGGGCAAGAGCTGTAGAGCCTTGACTTTGTCCACCTTTGTTAAATCACTGGTTTTTTTTTGTTGTTTAAATGAAACCACGGTCTTGTGTTGGTTCCTTCTCTGGAACGGTGCCTTTGCTGGTGGCATCCCTTGGCTTTGCACTCTTGCTGTCTAGAGAGATCCTCACTCCTTCAGGTTGTCTGAAATGATACCAATGGATTGCCTGGAAAACAAAATGAAAATCCACCTTCACCTCTTGGCTACCAAACTTCCAGGTTAGATTTAACCCAGGGCCAGTTTCTGTGTTTTTGGTCAATGTTTTTCGTCTTTACTTGGTTCTCACAGGTACTTAAATGTGTTGAATAGTTAGAGTACACCAATTTCTTGATGCTGGATCCCAAGGCTTTAGCCTGTCCTCTGCTCAGTCAAAGGAATAATTATAATGAAAAGCGGAAAACAAAAGACTTATGATAGAGGCTATTTTCTAAAATCAGCTCTGTATTTGGATGTTTTCATGAGAGGCATTTTGCAGGTCTCAAAGAATAGCAATATTTGCCATTGCATCGAGTCTTCCGACACTGCTGCCCTGTGTTTTCTTCATGTGTTTGGAAAAGGAGATCTGGACGTTCTATCCTGACCACATTTAAAACATATGTCATCAAACAGCTGTCACTTACTGGTACATCTGTGCCTTAGCCAGCCAAGTGAGCTCAAAGCTCAAGGCTGAACACCAAGATAAATACCCAGCGTTGGTGGTTTTGCCATGCCACACTCACCTGTGCGAGGAGGAGATGGTGGTGAACGTGTGAGCTGTGAGAGGGCTAAGCCTGAGCTCATTAAAGCCTTTTTAAGCCTGTGCCTGCAAAGCAGAGGAGGATTTCAGTCATGTACTACCTGAGCTCATTTTAGCCCTGAGCCTTTCTGAAGGCATCCCTGTGCTCAGTGCACACGCTCTGGCCATTACGGAGGGATTTGGAGCTTCCCCGAGGAGGTGTGTGACTACAGGAAGGGTAACAGAGCAGCTGGAATTGTCAGGCAGTGCAACAGGAGCCTGCAAAAGCCTTCCAGAAAGGAGAATAAATAATAATAAAAAAATACACGGAGCATGCAGTTTCCCACATTTATAAGGTTTGGTTTCTCCTCTCTTGGATCGTCCTTTGCCAGGTATTCCATGATTCCTACGAAAGAACCTGGCGCCATTGGCATGACCTTTAACTGCTTAGTGCAGTGTGATGGCATCTGCATTGTTTTATGCTAAGTCATACTAGAGTAATAATAATTTTGGGTTTACTTTCAGCATAGTTGTGTTTACATTTTATATAACTCAAAGTTATTGATAAACAACTGATCTCAGTTTTCATTAGCCTGTACTTGTGCCTGGTAGCATTTAACGATTTTCTAAACCAAAGAAGTTGCATCTCTTTTAAGGATTCTGGCATATAACAAATGTGTCAAACCATTTGCAATGAATTTTATGCCAGAAGTCTCTGGAGCTTAAATATGCTAAAACCTGGAAGCAGGACAAATAAGGACTGTGAAAGTACACACTTGTTTGACAGCAAACAGTGCAAGTGACTTTGCACTGTGACATTAAATCTGTATTAATTTTCTGTGTGAGGACATTTAATCAGATTCCCAAACTTTTAATATGGGCTGACAGTTGGAGTGTGGGACACAGCTGGCAGCCTGATGTCCTACAAATCCAGGTGCAGTCACACAAGTGGGACCACTGTCCATTCCCGCCGTCTGAGCTGCACAGGTCAAACCTCTGCTCCCTGCTGGTGCCAAGCGCTCACCTGGGAAGCAGCGATGGGCACGGGACCGGGCAAGGCAGGAGCTGGCAGTGAGAGAGTCACTGCTCAGGGGAAAGGAAAAGCTCCTGAGGCTTTATGGCCTTGGGACAGCCTGTCTGTGTATTCAAGGGAACAAAATTGCTCAGATGTTTCCAGAGGGATGGATCTCTCCATTTCAGTGGTTTGGCCCTGGATTAGTGACAGTAATGGTCTGTCTAAACAGCATATGGAGATGCATGAGCTCATTCAAATGCTGTGGAGCTGAGGGCTTAATGAGCTGTGAGATGCTCCGAGGGGATGTGCTGGAGGTGCCCAAGGTGCCCATCTCGGGGGCTGTGTCCCAGAGGTGCCCATCTCGGGGGCTGTGTCCCAGGTGTTGCAGTCCTGTCTGTGCCCTGCAGTGCCTGCCGGGGCTGGAGCTGCCTCCCAGCGGTGTGGGGACCTGGTGGTCCGGCTGTGAGCTGTTCCGTACAGCACTGCTGGGGAAGGGCCACTTCTCCCACACCAGGGTTTTGCAGCACGTCCCAGGACACATTGGTCCTGTCCTAGGACATGGTTAGGCAGCAGAAATGTGCTCCAAAAGCAGCACAAAGGAACCTGCTCTTACTACAGTGGTTTTTATTCTCCCGTCTGGCTGCTTTCAATGCAATGAGCACATCCTTTGATCCTGTTTTACGCCTGATTGGTGTTTGCCAGAACAATATTTCTATAGCTCTTAACTTCAGAGACTGTAATTGCTTCAGTGCGTTCCGTTCCGCGGCTGCTGCCTCTCGATTCCTGTTCTCTGGCGCCTGTTCCTGCCGCGGTCCCGCGGAATGGGAGGTGGGGGTGGATTACAAAACACAGCCTCTGCTCACGTGGAGGGTCGGGATGGTGTTCAGTGATGTTGTGGCACAACCCGAATTGTGTCTCGGGTTGAGTAAGGGGTACTGAGCCACTGTCAGGCAGAAATGGCCTTTGTGAAATGTTTTCTTTATCAAGAGCTTCGAAGAAACTTTTTAGTTGAGGTTGCAAGTCAGATCTTCAATTTTATAATTCTGAAAGGTTAAAAAATAGATGAATTGTAATATTCTTTCTTCTGGGATTGCAGGCAGTACTCAGCCTGGAAAGGAGGGAGATGCTTTTCATCTCTTCTGAGGCTGAAGCTGTTTTGTAGTAGAAAAAGAGTTGCAATAGCAATGCAATGAATTTTATTAATGTACAAAAAAATGTATTTACATATGGCAAGTATATTCTACCTGCTACATGCATTGCAGTGTCTGCTGAGCTGCTCTTATTAAAAATGGGCAGAAATTTATAAGGACCATGTTAGTTTAAAGCATGGAAAAAAGCTTAATATCAATTTAAGGTGTGTGGGGTTTTTTCAACTGTAGTTGATGGAAACTGTTTACTGAGTTTTGTGTGAAAACCTCCAACCTGTGAATTTCAATTTCATAGTTCATTCGCACGTGGGAAGTTAATTTGGGATGGGGCAGTCCTGATCTGATTCGCAGGTCAGGGGCTCCTGCCGCTCTGGGTGGAGAGGCAGAGAGCTCTCTCCGGTTTGGTGCGGGTGGACGCGCAGGGGCCGAGGGCTCGGGGGGATCCCTCCCCAGGAAGGGCTTCTCTGCTGTGCTGGTGTTTCTCTCAGAGCTGTTCAGTGTCATGGGAGTGAGAGTGCAAAGACACAGGAACCTGCAAATCCCAGAATGGTTTGGGTGGGAAGGGACCCTAAAGCCCACCCAGTGCCACCCCTGCCATGGCAGGGACACCTCCCACTGTCCCAGGCTGCTCCAAGCCTGTCCAGCCTGGCCTGGGACACTGCCAGGGATGGGCTGTGTTTTTGTTGCCTGCTGGACAGGTTGGACACGGTGTGAGCCCCTCAAGCTGCCTCTCTCCTCCATAGCCAAATCAGGGAATTCACACTTTGATTTTAGGATTTCTGCCAGCAGCCTCAATTCCATTTTATCCCAACCTACCAGAGAACAGAGAATGCCTTTTCATGTTTATTACCCAGACTGTTGCCTTGGCACTCCCAAGATTTTATCCAAAGTGACTTGTTCTAACCTTGTGGAAATTGCAGTGATGGAAGATGCATCAGCAATTTTCAATCTTACTTTGTTTCCAGGGGTGCCCATCAGCTGCTCAGCAGCGCAGTGAATGAGCTCACGGGGGCTCCTCTGTTACTTTCTGAAAGGAGCCAGATTTTGCTCAATGAGACAGGTGGGAGAGAAGCAAGATGAACTAAGGTTTACCTTTTTTTTACGCATGTCTAACAGAATACGATTAAATATTAAAACTATGCAGTTAATTCTGCTGTATTTACCAAAAGAAGATTTTCTGAGGAGTGGTTGTTATGGAAACAGTAGCCCTCTGTCCTTCCACTTGGAAAGGATTTATTTTAAGGGAGCTAAAACCCTTTAAATATTCAGCAAGTATAAAAAGGTGAGATCATAATATTCATCTTACATATTCTCTGCAAAGCTTCAAAAACTTCCCTGATACTGAGAAGCAGGAAAGGCTCCGGAGCCTGTCCTTAGTGTGGGAAAGGAGAGGGACTCATAAATCAGGGAGCTGTGACATCGATAAAGGGAAGTGAGGCTGCCTGAGAGGAGGCATAGCACCCGTGGGACCCTGTGCAGGAGGGCATTGGGCACTAGCCCCCTGGGGGTCCCGGGCCCCGCTCCCCTCCGGCACCGCTGACTGCCATGCCTTGCCGTGGGGGCACAGACTATTTTTGGGGTTCTGTGGGCCCCGGAGCTGGGAGGTGTTGGGATTTGTGTGCTGTGCTGAGAGCCTTTCCCTCGCGCTGTGCCGCAGTGGGTCTGTGTGGGGTGTGAGAGGAATTCTGTGTTCCGTGGACCAGAAATCAGCACAACCGTGTCTCAGGTGGCAGCTGCAAACACTGTAATTTGCTGAGCAATCACAGGCGTTAAAAAAACCCAACAAACCAGTTCCTGGACTAATGGCAAAATAACCCACCTGAAGCTGCAGCAGGAAAATTGTTCCCTCAAGTTTTTCAGACCAAAAATCAAGCTTCAGCTTTGCTGTGTTCCTGTTTCTTTTGTGCTTGCTTTCAAAAAACATTTAGAGCTCAACTATAGGTTAGAGGATTATTATTTTTTTCTCCACTGAAAATGAATTACAAATATATCTTGAATTGGAATTTTCTATTTCTTAACCTTTCTTTGGCTACAGCACACACATTGATGTGTTGTGTTTCTGACACTTCCCTGGCTAGGATTTCTTCCTACAGTAGTTATTTTCAGGTTATCACACAGATACAGTGAATCTGAGCATTATAATGAGTAGTAAACCTGAATTGCTTTTTATTTTGGAGCAAATCCATAACGATTAACTGCGCTGGTGAGCCGTCAGGGCTGTGGGTGGTGGCAGGGGCAGCAGGAGGAGGAATGGAGGAGCCTGTGGTGAGGGGGCAGTGGCCTGTGGGGTCTGCTGCTCCTGGGCCCTGGTGGGCACGGTGGAAATCAGAGTTTTCAGATGAGAGGAGGTGCCTCATCCCGAGGGGCAGCTGGCGGAATGCAGAACGTCACCTTTGTCAGGGCTCCGCGGTGGCATTTCCGCACTGGTGGCACAGTGGGCTGGCACAGCCCCAGCCCCGACAGCCTCTGTGCTCAGTGCCAGGCGCTCTCCTCTCGCACTGCCATCACATGCCAACTCCAGGACTTCTCTATGCAAGCATTTTGATTGTAATTAAGAAAGACACTGCTTGCAAACTCTCATCTGAATTCAACTGGCAATATTTCATTGTGTGCCAGGAAGAGTTTATTAAGCTTCCAGATCAAACACGAGCTGACATAGGGATGGGAAATCAATGCTGCTTTAATAAATGTTTTGCATTTGAGAAGGGGAGAAGGGGAACATCACTTTCAGTGGGAAAAAATTGAAATTAACCCTCTTCCAAACTCCTCCAATGGCAGAGCTTTTGGTGAAAGTCCAGCCATTGCAGGTGCAGAGGAGGCAGACTGAATCCTGGCACCAGTGCCTCTGGCTCTTGGGGTCATGGGTGCTCCTGCCCGCCAGGGAAACTCTCAGGGCACTGGTGAGCAGGTGACCACGGGGAGCCCTTGTGCCTTGAGCCTGTGCCTGTGCATTGGTTGGGATTCCTTCTGTTTGGGTGCAAACTCAGGGCTGCAGAAATGGCTGAGATAGCTCCCAGCACTTGGCCTCTGTTTTGCCGCTCCTTTGCAGAGTGTGAATGTCACCTTCCGAGAGCCAAAGTGCTGGTGGCCTGGGGAGGGACAGGATTTCAGCTCTACCTGAGCTGTGCTGGGCTCTGCTCCTCGGGAGGCTTGTACTGGCACTGTATCTTCCTGGCAGGTTTGACACCGGAGAGAATGACATTTGCGTGACTTGGAGCACCTTTGTCCTGTCAAATCCATTCTCTACATCTGTTAAACCATTTTTAAACAGTGCCTTTTACTGTTGAGGATGGCTTTTAAGAGTTTGGTCACAGGCAGCGCTGGCAGCCCGCGGCTCCGGGGTCCCAGAGCCTTCCATGGGGACAGTCCCCAGGCGGAACGGGAGCGCAGTCCCTGCCCGGTGCGGGTCTGGCCGGGGGCTCCCGGGGGCTGCAGGGGGACAGGCGAGGGGACACGGTGCTGTGCTGTGCTGGGGTGGCACTGCTGCCCGTGCTGCTCTCCGTGCGCGAGCAGCGGCTCTGGGGACAGTGGCTCTGGGGACAGTGGCTCTGGGGACAGCTCCGCACAGCGCGGCTCCGTGCGCACCTCCGCTCCACCTGCTCGCCAGGGCGTGGCTCTGCAGCGAACCCGTCCGTGTGTCCCTCCTGTCGCAGCTGCTCTGTGCCGTGTCCCCATGTCACACGGCTGTGGCAGCGGCTCTGGCTGAGCCCTGGCACCGCTGCCATTCCTGTGCGGTGCTGCTCTCTGAAATAGCGACCCGCAGGAAACCTTTCTCACCCGGGAGGAGAGGAACGAGAGGCCACCGTGTTCATGTCGCGTGGGCCTTGGGCTGAGCGGTTCTGATCAGGCACGGGAGCTTTGTAAAGAGCTAAGAAGGTGAATTTATTGCCTGCGTATTAGTGCCTGTTTTCTCCTGAGGTGCGGTGACAAATGACTTACTCTGGAATCCAAGATAACTGCTTTGGCCACTGCTGGGCTGATACTCACAGGCGGTCAGCATTGAAAACCAAATTCCACCCCAAGGTGCTGATTCTGCAGCAAACTGCAGAGCTTTACAGTCCATTTGTTAAAGTCCATTTCAGAAACTCTAGAACAAATGTATTTTGCTTCTCTGCTTTGATTAATTTTTCATGAGAAATAAAATACAATTGTTATTCCTCTCCTCTAAAGACAAGGTGCTCAGAGAGAAGCTGTTTTCATCAGAAGAAAAAGTTTTTAAAACAAAATTTTAAAGATAAAGCATTTTTTGTACCTTTCATAAGAAGAGGGAAGAGCCAGGCACAGGGAAGATTAGCTAAGACAGGGAAAACCAAACACCTCCAGCCTGGTGAAACTGAACCTTTAATTGCTGTGTCTGCATCCTTACCAGAACTGTTTCATGTCAAACTTTGAGGTGTGTGAGGCTGCTGAAGCCACTGCTGTATGTCATAATAAAAAAGAAAAATAATTTTATTCCACATGATTTTGGAGTAATTTTGACTTTTTTAAAAATATATGTGTGGCTAGGGGTCATTCCAGTCTGGTTGTTTTATGTGTATTTAAGTAGGAAATGAATTCATCACAAAATGGTTCAACACTTCCAATTATTTTAATGGGATACTAATTTTGACCTCATTGGATCAGAGCCTGGGAATTGAAAAGTAGCTGAGCTCTTTACTGTGGCCCCTTCCAAACCGTTCTGGGTGCTGCACGTGATGGCTCAGGCTAAAGAAGAGCTCACGGTATCAATTCATCCTGACAATGTGTCTCTGATGTTTAATTTCATTAATAAAGGAACATTTGCAGAGAGCGCTCAGGATTGTGTGGGGCTGCTGCCATGGCACGAAGTTAATCATCTTGAAATAAATGATTGCTTCAGGCCCTTGGGGAGAGTGGCAGGAGGAGGAGGAGGTGTTTGGGCGCCAGGAGCCTCTCAGTTCCCTGCTGGTGTGAAGGTGAATGTGGGGCTGCCCCACGGCACTGCCCTGCCTGAGGGGGTACAAAATACAGTCTGTCCAGTCTGGTGGTAGACTTCTGCCTCTTTCTTTTGGTTTGCATTCTCTAACCTGCCTACAACAGAATAGAAATCCCTGGGTAGGCTGAGTTCCTGACTCTCAGAATGGTTTGGTTGGAAGGGACCCTAATGCTTGTCCAGTGCCACCCTCTGCCATGGCAGGGACACCTTCCACTCTTGTGTTCCAAGCCCTGTCCAGCTTGGCCTGGGACACTGCTAGGGAGGGGACAGCCACAGCTTCTCTGGCAGCCACATCCTCCCCTTTGCCAGCGCCTCAGCACCCTCCCAGGGGGGGATTTTGCAGTAATTCTCCCTCCAACACACATAAAAAACAGCGAGCTGCTCCTGTGCTGTGGTGATTTCTGAATGAGGAAGCAACTTGGGGCAGGAATGGGAGTTGGAAGGACAAACCCAGTAGGGAAATGGAATTTTTGGCAGACAGCAAAAATAAGTGTCTGGGGTTGGGGGGAGTGGGAAGAAAGGAGGAAAAAACCAGTAGCCTGATTCTGGGATCTATAGAGCTGTGAGTGGGCAGGGTGGGAGGCAGCCTCAGCCGAGAATTCGCTGCTTTTCTGCCCATTTAGGAGGAAGAATTGCAGTGGAGTACATCATTTTAGCACCAGCGTGTGGGGAGGTTTTCACCCAAGCATCTGATCCAGCCCTACTTGCTTTATGAGATCTGACAGGAACCCCACATAAAATCTGATGGCTCCAGGCAGGTGATTAGTGTAAGCATAGTGTATAATTAGTGAAGATGTTTATCGTGCAAATTAATGGAAATGAAAGCTTTACTTGTGCACATTAAATTGAAGTGTTTGTGTGGGTTTAGATGTGCCTTGAATTTCAGTTTTCTTATGTATATATGTGCAATGAATTCAATTTCTTATACATACATACATATATATATATAAAAATACGCAGTGAATTCCAGTATTTTTCCCTGCCTGCCCCGAGGTGTGGAGATGAATCCTCCCCGCAGGCCATGGGGTGGGATGTGCTTGTTGTGAGGAAGTAGCAGTAGAATTCCAGGCTCTGTTTTCTGGTGATATTGCTGTTGCAGCCCCGTTTTACACCTGCCAGGCTCGTGCCCTGTGCTGCTCTCGCCATCCTCCCCTCGGGACGGTGGATCCCACGAGCAGGCGAAGGAGCTGTGATAAAGCATCCCAGCAGCACTCCTTGCTCCTCCTCCCTGGGATTAAACTTCCAAGCATGCTCCAAACTATTTTTGTATTTTATCTTATTTTGTGTTAAAAACTGGGTGAAGGAAGGGAATTTGGAGAAACTTGTGTGTTTAAATCCATTCAGGACCCTTCTTATCTTGCACATGCTTTGCCTTGGGAGTCAAGAATATTTTATTAGTTCTTAGGGTTTTATACATTTCCAATAAAGTCCCTGTGCTGGAAAGCTGCTGTCCAAGCACCCTGCTTATATCATCTCCATGAGTGTTGCTCCAGAAAAGGAATGTACTGAAAAAATGAAATTCAGAATGAAATGTGAGATGTGGCAATAAACTCTTTGACCAGACAAGAAGTTATTTTTTAATTCCTTCATTCCCTGGTGATAAAGTCAGACCCAAAATAACTGCTCCAGACAGAATTTTGGCTGTGACTCAGAGAACTGCAGAGAACTCTCTGAAAAGTTGGAAGGATGTAGTTATTTCTGTTGCTTTTAGGGGGGATGGACTTGGAGGAAGACACCATGGTAGAGTTAGATAAATAACTGAAAAAACTTTGGGCAGAGTTAGGTGCAGAATTCTTAAACTATGAGACCACTCTGTGTCCACCTGATCTTTTTTCTTTCTTCCTTCTCCTCCCAAGACTCCTTGACGCTGCTGTGTCTGCATCCTCATTTCCTTGAGTTCTGTTTCCAGACCCCTTGGTTTCCCAGTGACCACTCACCAATCCCACTTTTTGTGGGTTTTGTGGGTTACAAAACCACTTTTTGTACAGAGCCAGCTCTGCCCAGTCCTGCCTGTCAGATCCTGAGTGCTCTTGGCAGGACACGGCAGATGCTGACGGCAGGAGGAGCCTCTCCCTGCTAAGGGAAAAAGGGATCCTCTTTGTTACCCTTCCTGCTCTGCTCTTTGGCAGGGCTGAGGCTCTGCAGGAAAGGACGTTTAACCCTGAGTGTTTGGAAGTGGAAAGATTTCTAGCAAATGCTTTTAAAGGAGTGTGTTACTGAAAACCTGCCCGAGGTTTTCTCTCAGTGTGGAAGCTGCTGCGTCCAACAGAGTTTGGACAGAACCTGGGCCAGCCCTGCTGGCTCTCACACACTTCAGAAAGGCCACCACCTTCCGTAGGTCCTCTTGCCCTTCAGTCTTCAGTTTGTCCCTGGCTCCAGACATTGGAGACAGCTCCAGCTCAAGCTTTGCTCCAAATACAGAGTTTTCTGTTTCTATACAGAGATACAAAATGCTTTATGTGCTTTCTGTTCCTGATAACAACCGTGATTAAGGGTTACCACCAGAGTTTGTAAATGGTGTGGGTAGACCACAGGCAGTTTATGGAAAATGACCTCTATTTTCTTATAATTTCCTCTTTTCAGATGAATAGTTTCTAATAGCTCCTTAATTTTTGGATTTGGATTGTTTGTTTTGTTGCTGTTGGGTTTTTTTGGTTTTTTAAAATTTTTTTTTGCAACTCTACCTTGAAGCACAGCAGAAGGATGCTTTGGGGTGAAAGAGTATAAAGGTGTCTTGTTGCAGACTTCAAACAAACTCTGCCATGGCTAAATCCATATCAAATTCACATAAAATTGGTTGGCTGGAGTGCTTTTGATGTTCTTTAGCTAGGATACGAAAAACGCTCGGCAGAGATTATCTATGAAGATTTCCAGGTCAGTCAGGTGTTCCTTTATGCAAACACAAGTGTTTCATCTCCGAGTGCCCTGGCTAATAGCAGCTCCCTCTGCCTCCTGCTCTGGCAGGCATCGATTGGTGCTGTTCTTGTCGATAACGCAGAGATCCCCTGCAGCTTTCCAGTAATGTACCTTCCTCAGGCATTCCCAGATCCTGTGGGAACCCTGGCTCGCTTTGCCAGGCTCACCAGCTCTCGTGGAGCCCAGGATGTTCAGCTCCAGCAGACGAGGCTGCAAAAGTCACGGAGGTGTTTCTTGCTCTCCATCAGAGCAGCAGGATGTGCCGTGGGGGGGAGCCCTTTATGGGGTGAGATGGAGGTGTTACACAGGTTTTGGTGTTCTGAACCCTTTCCTTATCATTTTACTGAAGTAAAGAGGAATAAAAAGTGCGATAGTTTTTCTCTTTCTGTATTTTGAAAGAAGAATTCGGGCAATGCTGTTTTTTCATTATTTTTCTGCTGTTTTGTGGGAACTGTGGGGCTCCTGCTCTGCTGGTTGTTCTGGACCTGCTGATTTTGGTGCTGGTAGCGAATCAGTGGTGGGACTGGGAATCCCTTCCTTTCGTGAGCCTTGTGCCCATATTTCATCTCCAGCAGCCACCCCTGGGTACGGCGTGTGCACAAAGCTGCTCCCCCAGCTCGGGGCACGAAGCTGTTCCCCCAGCTTGGGGCACAGAGCTGTGCTGAGCCCTGGGCTCTGTGACCTTGGGGAGTGGCAGCAGTGCCCCAATGCCTGTGGACTGCGCCTGCAGGAGGAGATGCTCTGGTACACAGATCACAGCTGCAGCTGGCAGGAGTTTGGGCTCCTGGGGCCTCAGCGTGGCTGGGCAGCCCCCCCTGGGTACCCCGTGAGAATCTGAGCTGTGTGTGGCCGTGCTGGCAGTGACTCTCTGAGCGGTGACTCTCTGAGTTTTGGCTCTCTGAGCTGTGACTCTCTGAGCTGTGGCTCTCTGAGTTTTGGCTCTCTGAGCTGTGGCTCTCTGAGCTGTGGCTCTCTGAGCTGTGGCTCTCTGAGTTTTGGCTCTCTGAGCTGTGGCTCTCTGAGCTGTGGCTCTCTGAGTTTGGGCTCTCTGAGTTTTGGCTCTCTGAGCTGTGGCTCTCTGAGCTGTGGCTCTCTGAGCTGTGGCTCTCTGAGTTTTGGCTCTCTGAGCTGTGGCTCTCTGAGTTTGGGCTCTCCGAGCTTGGGACTCTCCGAGCCGTGGCTATCCAAGCCGGGGCTCTCCGAGCTGTGGCTCTGCGCCCCGGTGACAGCAGCAGTCCCAGCCCCTGAGCTCAGCTGGCGTGTGTGTGTGGGAGGTGTCCCTGGGAGCTGGCGCTGGCCCCACCAGAGTCCCCCGGCCCCGTGGCGCTGGGGGCTCCTTTCCACCCGGCTGCACTGCTCTTGCTCTGTTACATGGTCCCTTGCCTCTGAGCTTGAGTTATTGCCTACATGCATGGGTAGAGCCTTTGGAAAAAAACTAAGCACGTAATTAAGAGAGTCAGTGTATTTTACAGGGATAGTGACTAAAGGAAACAGCTTTTCACTTTAGGATTTGTGAGCGCCTGTCAAAAGCGATTTGTGGCGGAGGGAGGTCAGTTGGGAGGAGAGCTGCTGCCGGAGGAGCAGCGACTTCCCTCTCAAATATGTGTAATTGTGTTCATCGCAATGATGACTTTTTCCAGCTGCTGTGCGTGTGATGAGCTTGATGTGCCCGGGGCTGCCTGGTGTCGGGACCAGACCCCGACACCAACCGGGGACAGGGCTGGGGAGGGGCACAGAGCGGCCGGGAGTGGAGCCGCAGCTGTGGTACCACAGCCCTGACCTTCGGTGTGACAGCAAACTGCCCGCCAGGGACAGCGGGGTGTGCGTATGGGACAGCGGGGTGTGCCTTGGGGACAGTGGGGTGTGCCTTGGGGACAGCGGGGTGTGCCCATGGGTCAGGGGATGTGCCCCAGGGACAGCGGGGTGTGCGTATGGGACAACAGTATTTTTCTCCAAATTCTCCGAGGTGTTTCCCAAGGGGAATTTCACCCCAAAGCATGGCTGCAAAGCACAGCCTGGTGTCTCCCAGCTGCTCCTGGTAGCCTGCTGCGGTTTAAGATCTGGAACAACTCCTGGGTCTGGAGTTGTTTTTTCAGAGCCTTGCACCAATTTTCACTGCTTCAGTACATTAACAAATGCTCTGAGGTCGTCAGGCCTTTATATTTGCCTTTAAACAAACAAACAAATTGGCCAATTTAGCAATGAAGGAGGAGAAGGGACTCTCAGGCCCTCTTGTGAAAGCCACGTGGAAACAAGCAGCAGTGCCTGGATTAAATAGAAAAGAAGGGTTTATTTTTGAGTGGATTTGCTGACATCTATATGCAATGGCAATGGTAGACACACAGATAAATAAAGATACGTAGATAAATAAAGACAAGGTAAAATAAGGAGCTTACTGAATATTTAGGTGGTTGTGCTCTGCAAGTTCCTAAAGAAGTGGCATATTAATGTACCTTACTTGTTTTCCAGTAAGTCATTAGTCGCTTAAGTGAAGTTGCTCATGCCATTTTTCCCTTTCATTAAATATTCATGTTTACAAATGGAAATTGTCTTGACAAATTGGTCAAACTGAGCAGCTTATGAATTTATGCCATAGACTAAAAAAAGTTGTTTTGAAACTCCCAGTGAGCTGAAGTAATTCTTAAAATCATTAACACTTCATTGATTTTATAATTAAAAAAATCTCTAGAATAAACAGAGCATCTTTTAAATGTAGCATGGCTGTTTATCTCTATGCTTAGGATTAATATTCACTTTTTTTCTCTGAAAATATCCATGAACTTCTAAAGATGCTTTTTACTGTCAAGCTTTAGGATTCACCCCTCCCCAGCAGCTCTGAGGCTGTTGCTGTTGATGTCCTCAAGGAGCTCTTCATTTTTGGGGTGTGGCCTGCAAGTGCAGGGAGATGCAGATCCTTTGGGGCAGCCAGGACCTGTCCCGCACAAGTGACCCAGGGCTGTGGGTTGGGGCCGCGGGTCCCTGGGTGTGGCTGGGCATTGGGGACAGCTGGAGGACAGGCTGGGGGCACCGAGGGGGACATGGAACCCACACATTCCTGTGCCTCGTCACCGTGGGAGGGAGTGGGGACAGGGAGGGAACAGGGCAGGACAAGCCAGCCCAGGGCAAGTGAGTGGCACAGACCTTGTGTGTGATGTGCGGGGGGAACATAAAGGATCCTGCCCCAAAATGGCCCAAACTGACCCCTAATGACCCTCAGGGAACAGCAGAAATCCGCCCGGGGCTTGGCTGTCTGGGAGCCCCTGGGTGCGGGGGTGTGAATGTTCCATGGGGAATAAATCCGCTGGGATCCAAGCGCCGGAGCTCAGGCGCAGCGAACGCCACCTGAGGCAGCAATAACAAGTGCTAATTAATGGATCTCTATCTCCTCCGAGCGTGTGTGTGGCCAAAGGCTTATGATGAAGTCAAATGGGGTAATTTTTCATGGAGACTAATTTAGCCCATTAACCAATAGCCCATAACCAGTTTCACAGAGACTAATATTTCAATTCTCTGCTCAAGGCATGACTCTCGGGGTGTCTCAAGGAGAGATAAGATCTTTTCCAGAGACACTGCAGTCCCTTCGCTATTTTTATTTTCGGCTTACACTCGTTTGGTGATAACTTCTACTTAAACAAAGCAAACAAAATGTTTCAACACGAGCTGTGTGTGCACTCACACCACACTGACTTCAGCCCTGTGCGTGTGGCCAGCGAGGACATCGTGCCCCTGTGGGGGTCCCCGGGGAGCATGAGAGGCAAGGAGGGCGATGCCGGCGGCTCCTGCTGGGGGAGGGCAGGAGCTGCCAGCTCAGCTTGGGCAGCAGCAGCCACTGGTGCTCTTCTTGCATCGAGCCCAGAATGACAAATAATTTATTTTCCAGTCAGGCAGAGCCAGCACCGCTCGCTGGCCTTGCCCTGTGCCCGCCCCAGCTCAGCCCCAGCAGGTTCAAAGCAGTTGGAGAAGCTCAAGCAGTGGGAGGGCAGAATGTGTTTGACTCGCCAGCTTCAGGTTTCCTGGGATAACGAGAGCCTTTTGTCACCTTGGTATCGATCTATTTTCTCTTCTAATTAGTTTTCATCTGCCTACAAATCATATTCGAGTGGCAAACTTGGAGCAGCAGCAAACCCCCTTGCCACAGGCTGGAACAAACCATCACAGAACACTCAAAGAGTCCTTTTGATATTTTAGGGGCATGGGACTTGTTGGCCAGTCTGACCCACGTGAAACCTGCTGTGGTGAGAGGATGTGTAACTCCAACTGCCCAAACAGCCATGGGATTAACATCTTATGGGCAGTGAACTGTTTCTGAAAAGCAATTTGCTTAGATTCTCTATTGTGATTAGAAGACAAAGTATTCTGCACTAGACATGGGTGAATCTTCTAAAAATGTATTTCTGGGTATTTGATCAGATGGGAAACATGAACTTGTTTTACTGGCATTTGATATTTTCTGGCTTGGTTTGTTTGTTTGTTTTTCCATGTGAATTACTTTTTCCTTCAGACACTTCCATCTAATTGATGAAGACCTTATGGAGGTTCACAGCTTTTCCCAGGTTGTTGTCTCTGGCTATTCAACCTACCTGGGAAGGTTTCCAAGGCAAAAATGTCAAAATTAAGCCCAGCATTAGCTTTCATTTCTGGTACTTTATATTTGGGTTGATCAGGCTTTAGCCAGGAGTCTCAGGATCTCATAAGGCTCAAAATGGTCTCACTAACCGAATACTTGTCAGTGTTCTATTCCTCCACATAATTCATAATCCCATGATTGGTCTTTGCTTCTGTCTTTCTACAGCTTTTGTCAATCTTTAGAGAATGCACTTTCCTGAGCTTAGTTTAACAACAACAAAAATAAAATTTGTTCTGGATAGAAATGTGTCCCAGATCAAAGTCCAAGAAGGTTTTATCCAGACTTTCTCCTTTTCACTTACCTTTTCATTTCAAAAGAAGGAAATTGCTCCTGGGAAGAGCCTGGATAGTCAGAGGTTCCACTCCTTGGAGGATTCTGGTAGGAGCCTGATGAGGTTGCAGTGGATGGCTCCCTAAAGCTGGGTGATGTGAGCGAGTCGGGTGCTCCTTGTCAGGGCTCTCCTGGTGAGCTCTGCCGTTTAGGGTGACTTGGGGTCCCTAAATGAGGCACCTGCTCCCTCCCTACTGACCCTGCAGAGCCCTAACGATGTCAGTCTGCTGCTGAGGAGGCAATTTCGGAGGTGACTGATGGCTTGGCTGGCCTTGCTTGGCTGAAATTCCTGCCCCGGTGGTCCCCAGCAGCTCCAGGCTTGTCCTTGGCTCTGTGGCACTCAGCAGTGCCACTCCTGTCCCCAGCCCTCCTGGAGCTGCTGCCCTGCGTCGGCTGGGTCTGGGCTGACACGGGGTGAGCAGACAGCTCATGTCCTTTTCCCTTGAGTGCTCATCGATCGCTACAAGAGTTCATCTGTTTCAACAGTGACATGATCAACATTTAACTTTAAATCTTAAAAAAGAAAAAAGAAGCATGAGAGCACAGGACAAAGAAGGGGAAATATCTCCCTGGATTGAGACACTAAATGTCACAGTTATGTAAGAACTTTATCTGGAGTGAATCAGGACAAAAATGATATGAAACGTCTCAAATGCCATCTGCTTTCGATTCAGTCAGTGCCTACCGAGCCTTGAGACTGAGAGAAGAGCTGGGGAGCAAGGTCAGGGCTGTCGCTGAGGAGGGGCCAGGCACAGGGTGCCCTTGGAGGAGTTCAGCCCTGTGTCCTCGAGCCCAGTGGGACAATGGCACTGCCTCTGTGACGGCAGGATGTGATTCTCCAGAGGTTTTATTGTGTATTGTTCTGTCTGGCTTCATTTGGTGAGTGTTTTATCTTTTCAGATGTTAAGATGCTCTTCGGTTTCCTAGGAGCAGTTGCAACCTGAGCAGCCTGCTCTGGTGGAAGGTGTCCCTGCCCATGCAGGGGTGGGATTCAAGGTCCTTTTCAACACAAGCCATTCTGGGATGCTGTGAAGGTTAGCAGTAGCTGTAACTCGAGTGATGGAGTTGGCAGAAGCCCCAGCAGCTCTCTGAGCCTGGGCTGTGCAGTGCAGTGAGTGCCCTGCAGTGACACAGAGGTGACCGTGGTCCCGGGCCGTGCCCACACCTGGCAGGGGGTGACAGATGTGTCACCATCGTGTCCCTGCTGCCCCCACAGACATCCCCCAGCCCGTGGCACCAGCGCTGCTGCCGCAGGGACGGTTTGTGGTAGGGAGGGGCACGAGCCCCAGCCCCGAGCAGCCTCTCCCTGTGCTTAGCGATCATTATGTGCTGCTCTTTCATCCTGCACAACTTTTATGTCTCGCAAATTAAATTCCCGGGCAAAATAATTGCATGGAAATGCTGCTGGGCTGTTATTCACGAGGGGCCAATTTTGTAGCCATTTGTTGGCATTTGAAAAGTCAAATTTCTTGCACTGTAACATATGCAACATATAATTAAAAAACAGAACATGAAAGGCTCCAATCCATTCAGCAGATGTAAATTTTGAAGAGAGCTGGACATCAGAGAAAAAATAAATTACCCAAGTGAAGCCAATGAACAGTTGATCTCAGCTGTACTTTGTGCCCTGAGTGCTGCTGGGTTCCTGGAGTCTCTCGCTCCACCATGACAAGTGTTTTTGTGGATGTCTTTTCCAGCTGGAATCCTGCCTGGGAGCTGGGGCTCCCTCCCTGCCCTCCCCAGGGGTGCAGCAGGATGGTCCTTGCCAGCCTCACGGTCCACCAGAGCTGGTGATGGGAAGGAATGATTTCATACATGGTTTGGCATCCGTAAGGATCACAATTGGAAATCATGCTGTGGTAAGGGCAGCAGTGCTGCTGTTTGGAGAACCTAAGCCATGTCTCTCTTTCAGTTGGAAGTTTCATGGGTACAGAGTCAATTTTCCAGGTATTAATATTCCAGGATCAGTATTTTGAACAAACAACTTAGGAAAAGCAATACCTTTCAGTGAAAGCAGTTTGGCCTCTGCTGTTTTTGTTGTTGTGGGAATTCCCAGAAAAGGCCACTTGCTGCCCAGTTTGGATATTATTTAAACTATTCCACTCTGCTCTGTGCAAAGGAAATCATCAGAGATACACAGGCAGCTGGCAAAACGCGCTTGTCACTGCTAACATTATTATACAATTTTATTAGCACATGCTGTGTGTGATATTTCTGCATGGTATTGGTTTTCCCTGTATTAATGCAGGGTGATTAATCAATCTGAATTGATGTCCCTGTATTAATTCGTGTGACCTGCAGCAGCGTTCTGTTCCTGGGGATGGCCAACTTGGCTTTCTCAGTCCCCCCGGGGTTCTGTTGAATTTTCTGAGGAAACTTGGGGTTTTTCTGCTCCTGCAAATCTCTGGGCACACAGCACAGGCTGGGGTGCTCCCTGATGGTGTAATGACCGTCTCCCCTCTGGAATCAGCAGCTGGGATGTGCGGGAGGAGCTCTGGGGGCAGCTGAGGTGTGGGATGCACGAGGGTCAGTGGCTGTGGGATCCCCTGGCGAGGGACACCTGCCTGTGCTCCTGCTCCGGGGGGATTCACATCCTGGTGCCCCAGGGGACCGCAGCAACCCCCAGGCTGCTCCCTGCTCCTCCATTTGTAAATGAAGAGTAAAGAGCCGTGCCTGTCCTTGCACCCCAGCCTCACCTGTGCCACCTTCCCATAAAGGCTCTGTTAACAGGGACCCCATCCTGTGTTCTCTTGTGATGCTCCTGCAAAAACAATCCATCCAAACCCCGTTGTGTCTGTGTATGGCAGAGGACTAATGAGCAGTAATTGCTCCCCAGCCCTGCAGGAAGCTAACTTCAGGAGGGGCTGAGGATTATCCAGCTGTATGTCCCTGGGAGGTTGTTATTGTGGGAAATTAATTAGCTGAGAACTATTAGAAATATAGAGGGAGAGCTGAGGATTGGTAGGGCAGAGACAGAGCAATGTGTTTTGTTAAAAAATGGTAAAGACTGAGTGAAAGGGGTAATTTAAAGTTAAAATTGCTTCTTTCTCCTTTGGGACTTTATTCTTGTGCATATAAAGCTCTGTGCTGAGGTTTTTGAAGGCAAACAGCTTTATTCCCTTCTCGTGCCGAGCAAGGTGTGTGCAGGTGGAGATGCAGGTGACCCTGGCACACAGAGTCCTCCCCAGCAGTGGCCACGGCACAGAGAGGAGCCAGGCAGACCACGTCCCCCTTCACCACGTGTCCACCGCCGGCTGCTTTCAGCTCTTCAGACTTGCAGGGCATTTAGTGTCCCAGTGCATTTCCCCTCCCTTATTTGTCTAATCTCCTTTACTCTTGTTTAACATAAAATCTAACCGTGCTTTTCGGTTAGATGGGTTAGAATACAGCATTTTGTAGTGGTGTTCGACAGTGAGCTCAGGGTGTAACTGGGTGGGGTCCAGCCCTGCTGCCCCAAGACCCTCCTCTCACCTGCAGGTTGGAAATTATCTGCATTCAGAGGCGGACGGAAGGAGGTGAAGTGGTATCCCTCCGTGGTGTCCTGCTGGGAGTGGCTGGTCAGTGAATCCAGCTTGGTTTTGTGCTTTGTGGAGGCAATTTCCATTTTCTTGCTTTAAACTTTGAGGAGAAGAGCTTGGGCAAATGCAAAATGTGGCTGGATGGGGTGCTCAGGTCCCTGCTCTGAGAGCAGTTGTGCCAAGAAAATAACAGGCTTTGGGCTTGTTTATGTTTCTGTGGGAGATTTAAGCAGCACGCTCAGGAGGGGTTTATCTCGGCAAGGGGGGAGATAGGCCCTGAAATGGATTTTCATGCTCAGGGCTTCCAAACACAAGTGCTGTGCAGCTTTCTGTTTGTTTTGCAAATCCTTATCATCCCACAGTTATTGCTTGTGAAGTGGAGCAAAAAATAAAACCCAGTGAGGGCTGGATGGCAGGACTCTGGTTTTCCTCCTGGCTTAGCTGTTGTGTTCTGGAAGAACACACATGTGCCTCCAAAAGCCTCCAAAACAGGTATCTCCACAGAGTAATTAGTTTGCAAGTTGAGCTTTCTGGGAGCTCAGTGTGCTGCATTTCTGCTCGGCGTGAGTTGTTTACAGACAGCTTTTTTCCTTCTTCCAAAATGATTTCGTGTCTCAGTATTTTATTTATGCAGTAACTGAGTTATCATAGAATCCCAGAATGGTCTGGGTTGGAAGGGACCCTAAAGCTCATCCAGTGCCACCTGTGCCATGGCAGGGACACCTCCCACTGTCCCAGGCTGCTCCAAGCCCTGCCCAGCCTGGCCTGGGACACTGCCAGGGATCCAGGGGCAGCCACAGCTGCTCTGGACACCTGTGCCAGGGCCTGCCCACCCTCACAGGGAGGAATTTATTCCCAATATCCCATCTAGCCCTGCCTTTTCCTGCCTCAGTTTTTGATTTGCTTTGACTTCAAGGCAGAAGAGGAAGAAGCAGAACTCTGCTATTTATTAAATGTCACAGCAAAGCTCACCTGGTAAAGCTGGACTGGGGGCTGGGAGCAGGTGGGGTTGGTGTGTGAGTGACTGAGCTTGCTGCCCAGCATCCCTTACCTACTGTCAAACAGCTGCTGCTGGCAGCGTTCAGGTGTGGGTACCAGAGGAGGCTCCCAGTGCCCCTGGCCCCGCGGGTGCTGAGCCGAGGGGCGCAGGGGTCTGGACAGCCAGCGCTGCCCTGGCTGAGCTCGTGTCCCACCCTGCTGGCGGCTGCTCCTGGGCACCCGAGCAGGAGAGGTTTGAGCCGTGCCATCGCTCCCTTGGCACCTGCACAGGCTGCAGGAGAGGGCAGGGCAAAGGCTGTGCAGAGCCTGGCCAGGGTGGGCAGCTCCCATCCCAAAACTGGGCATCCCACAGTTATAAAGATAAAATAAAAGTGGAAAGAGGAGTACACACATTCAAGGTGAACATTTGATAGACGAGGGTTTTGAGTTTTGTATTTTGTTGTGTCTTTGATGTGTTGAGTAGAACTTTTTTGTGGGTAATTGAATCATAATACATAATAACAGTACAATTTTACCAGCAGTTTAATTTCCATCATAGTGTCATTATTGTCTGGAAATGTGCCTGAATGTTTTCTTCCCAGCGCTGTTTATTGCATCCCACCCTGTTATGTGTTCCTCACTGTTCAGAGTGGCCATGGCCTCCTTCAGCCTCATCCGATGCTTCTTTTCAGGGATGTGAGGAGACAGAACGACCAGAGCAGATCCTTCTAATATCGCTAATCAGACAAAGTAGGACATTCGCAGATGTACAGCGCGTGGAAGTTTGGAAAAGGATACGTTAAGCAGGGGAGAGAAGAGTTTCTGCTCTTGCAGCTGACAAGGCTGCAGCCCTCATTAGGGCAAGAAGAAAGGCCAAGTTCAGGTGCAATTCCAACGCTTTGGTGTTTGGGAATGAAACCATCAAATAGCGCCGGAAAAGCTCTCCCAGCTCTGCTGCTTTGGAGCTGGAGGCTGCTTAGGTGTGTGTTTGCAGGCGGCTGTGGGTGGCACAGAGGAGCCTTTGGGTTGGGCTGGGAGGGCCTGGGGCACTATTTCTCAGTGGAGCAACTCCTTTGCAGGACAAGAGGGATTTCTGTTTTTTCTGAAAAACGTTACATTTGTCTAACAAAGGCAAAACGATATCGTGTTTCTCGAGTGACTCAAGGCATCCACGGAGCACATGTAAATTGGCTTGCAAGTAGGTCATGGTGGCTTTGCAGAGCGCAGTTGTGATGTGTTTGTGTGCGAATTCAGCCCCAGAACTGCGAGTGCTTACAGGGAGAGCTGCACAGGCTCCTCGGCGTGATCGCTCCGCTTTAATCTCGTCAAGCTGCCGAGGCTGGGGAGAGCTTAATTAGAGTCAGTGGAAGCAATTCTGGAAAACACCAGCCGGGACTGCGCGTCCTGCCCTGCCAGCCCTCCTCCTCCTCGCCATGTGCCTGCTGCTGTTTCCTCGCCTGTCTGGCAGCAGAATCAGCAGGTGACCAAGCTGGGGACACTCTGTGCAGCATCAGCTGGGCTCTGGTCACAGAGGACAGCCGGGGGGAGGCGGTGAGGGGCTCTGTGGGTCCCCAAGACCCCCCTACAGGGATAGAATGGCTGCAGTGCTGGGGGTGACACCCCAGCAGCCCATGGCCGGCTCCCCAGGAGCTGTGCCCACCCTCTGGCCCCTTGGATGGAGGCTCTGCCCACCATGGTCCCACACCAGCTGGGTGCAGATGGTCCCATTCCCCGCTCCAGTCCCTTCCCGGTGCCAGGGCAGTTGTTATTCGCTGTGTTGCAGCTGTGGGCAGCAGGGCTGGATGAGGAACATCCACAGCCCGGAGCCCTCTGGGCCAGGACTGCCAAGGGCTACGGCCGAGCCCTCGCCATGCTCGGCATGGTCCAGGCTGGGGCTGCCTCGGTGTCCCCGCGGTGTCCCCAGAGCTGGGCTGCGGCTCGAGCTCCCCGAGGGCTGGGCTGGAGCTCTCCGAGTGGAGCCCATCCTGCTCCAAAGCTTTGGGGGGCTGCGCTCTGATCCAGGACGCTCTCGGCGTTGGGGCTCTTGGTGGAGGTCCTTGGGCAAGGCTCAGGCTGGACAGGGGCTCTGAGGGCAGGAGTGACCCCGAGGGATGGCAATGGGGAGGGAACAGCAGCGTGGTGACGGCAGGAGCTCGTGCGCAGGAGGGTCTTTCCTCAGACATGGGAAAGATGAAACGTGCCCGGGGATGAAAGACTGAAGTGAGACTTCTCCAGCAGCAGCACTGCTCACACAAAGTGCCTCGGACAGAAAATCATCTCCCCCCTGCTGCCAGCAACAGGCAGTAAATTAGCCTACTCTTTCCTATCACTGGTTATTGAGTGGTTGGGTAAGATGGAGTCAAATTATTTGCATGTTCAAAGAGAGAAGATAAAACTAGACTGCAGCATATTTTATGGCTTTTATAAAATGTTGATGTATGTTGTTGGCGTAGATGGAAAGGCACCACCAGTGCTCGAGGGCAGAGCTCCTCTCTGGGAACCTGCTGCAGAATTAATGTGAGTAGAGTCAGTAGAAAGCAGGAATAAGCAGTAAAGTTGGAAAAATAAATGTTTTATATTTTTATTTGGACTGCCAAGTAAGAAAGGCATCTGATAAAAAAATCTGAATCCAGTGCAGCCTTAAGGTTGTATATTTAGCATTTGTAACTCAAATTTGGGCAGTTGCTCATTAGAAACCAGGAGGACAGAGTCTCAGGAAAATGGGAAGAGCAGGAAAGGGAAGGAAAACAAACAGTTCAAAGAGTGTGGGGGTTTGAATGTGCGTGTAGATTTTTAAGCTAAAGTTTTAAATGTGTTTTTCAAAGGACAGGGTTCTGCTGTGGGACTGACACCTTCTTAGTCTTGTTGTCAGCTGTCAGCTGTAATTATTTCATGTGTCCATCTGCTCCAGGGCTGGTTTGTGTGCGGATGGGGACTCCTGCTCCTGCAGGAGCACGTCAGCACTTCCAGCACAGCTGCTTTGGACCTCGGCTTTGTTCAAGTGAGGAAAGCCAGGCCTTGAGAAAACAAATATCCCAATTTTGTCTGCATTAGGCACCCCGAATGAACTCCAGGTGCGGATTGAGGGTTTGGCTGTCCTCTCTGCAGCGGGAGCAGTGGCTCCTGTCCCTGCAGGCCAGGTCTGTGTTGGTGGGTTCCATGTCTTGCCTGGAGCTGGTGGGACCCTCCTGACCCCCTGGGACCTGCTGAGCCGTGGGTGAGAGGGCAGCAAGGGCAGGGTGTCCTGGTGGCTCCCTGGAGCTGGTGGGACCCTCCTGACCCCCTGGGACCTGCTGAGCCGTGGGTGAGAGGGCAGCAAGGGCAGGGTGTCCTGGTGGCTCCCTGGAGCTGGTGGGACCCTCCTGACCCCCTGGGACCTGCTGAGCCGTGGGTGAGAGGGCAGCAAGGGCAGGGTGTCCTGGTGGCTCCCCATCATCCAGCTGTGCTCTGGCCCGAGGCAATGGGCCGAGAGCTCACCCATGGCTGCACCCCAAAGCTCCTCAGGACTGAGCCTGGGATGGGCTGCGGACTCTGATCTCGGTGTTATTTACACACCTTGAGATGTGCCAAGGCTCTGAGGCTGGCAGGGCTCCTTTCACTAAAAACCTACAATTACCTCGAGACAACCTTGGCGTCTTTTTCCCTTCTTTTATTCATGATTGACATTTCTGGTTGATGTATCTCAAGCTTTACCTGGGTTTTGGAAAAGCAAATTCCAGACTCTGTAGAGTGATTGCATCATGCTGGTGTTCAGCACAGCTGGCCTGGACTGCAGCTGGGTGCTGCTGGAGGTGTCCCCTGCGAGCTGCTGGACAGCTGGACAGCCGGGCAGGGGCTGTGCTGTGAGCTGGTCTCTGTTTAAAAGCTTCGCTTCGAGCCTGTGGTCTAACAGCACTTTGTGCTAGCCAGGGCCACCGTGGCCATCAGAGGGATGGAGCACCTCCCAGAGGAAAGGGGAAAGTGAGGGAATTGGAATTGTTCAGCCTGGAGAAGAGAAGGCTTTGGGGTGACCAAATGGTGACTTTCCAACATCTGAAGGGTACAGGAAAGAGAGACACTCTTTACAAGGGATGGAGGGACAGGACGAGGGGGAAAGGCTTCCTGCTGCCAGAGGGCAGGGCTGGATGGGATTTTGGGAAGGAATTCCTACCTGTAAGGGTGGGCAGGCCCTGGCACAGGTGCCCAGAGCAGCTGTGGCTGCCCCTGGATCCCTGGCAGTGTCCCAGGCCAGGCTGGACAGGGCTTGGAGCAGCCTGGGACAGTGGGAGGTGTCCCTGCCATGGCAGGGGTGGAATGAGTTGATTTTCCAACCCAAGCCATTCCGTGGTTCTGTGTCTTGGGGAGCTCATGGACTCCAAGTTTTCTGGACCCATGAACTGTAGCCAGAATGAGTCCCTAATCACTCCCTCATGTGCCTCCTCCAGCACAACCCAGAGCAAATGTTTTGTTCTTTATAATATACCTACATTCAGTATTTGGTATATCTGAATTTCATCATACTTCATCCACTGTAAACACATGAAGAATAAAATAATGTTATTTTGTAGTTTTACTGTAAATTGTTTGAAATATCATATCTAGAAATTGGCTTTATAACTAATATAGATATGCATGAATATATTAATATAATGTTAATTATAATATAATTGTCATTATACAGGTATTTGCACACGTGCAGCTGTTTGGCTATACATACAAAATGGTTGTATGATTATGTGTGCCTACAGCTGCAACATGCTGGATTCAGGGTAGAAGAACTGGAAATGAAATGCTGGAGAAAAGATGCAAATGCCTGAGAGACAGGAAGAGCTCAAAGTGCTCTGCAGGCTGAAAACAGTTGATGAGCCCCTGGTGCTTCTCTTACCCAGGCACACACAGGAGCCACCCAACCAGCTCTGCAGGAATTGTTAAGAGAAATATCTCTTGTTTTGTTTTCAGTTCTGAACTAACAATCTGCCATTTGCATATCTAAATTCTCCGGGGCCGTAGCAGGAATGTGGCTGCTGCCATGCGAGGCTGGTGTGAGTTGCTGAGGATCTGCCACATTGCATTATGCGTTTTTGCTGTTGTTTTAATGAATAAATTCTAGAGAAGGCAATTGGTAATTAGCTGCAATATGGCACAGTTGGGGAGCAGTGAGGAGACACTAACTCAATCTGAAGGACTCATCTGTAGAACTTCCAGAACCGCAGCCCGGTCATCACCACGCACTGGAGGGACTCCCTGGCAGTGTTTCAGTGTGTTATTTGCCAAAAAATTCCTTTGGAGGATAGAAATGAATTGGAAATGTGGGGATTCACTGTGATACGCCTGCCACAGGTGGGAACAAGATGGGTTTGAATAGATGAAAAAATTCCAAGCATACGCTAAACTCTTCTCCACATGAATCTGTTTCTGATTTGTTCACCACATCTCTAATAAACCTGGCAGCTCCTCCCTTCATAACTGACATCTTCATTTTGTTGCATTCTACAGGTGGAATGTCTGTCCTGGCTTGGAGGACTCGGCCGCTTGGTTCCAGGTGTGGGCAGTGGAACCGAGTTTGGGGTTCAGGATGCTGCAGGGGACCAGGAGAGCATCCTGTGCTGGGAGGATGCTGCAGGGGCCAGGAGCCATTGCGTGCACAGGCTGTCTGCCCCTGGTCAGCTCTGAGGTACGTGCACACCTGCAGGTGTGGGAATGCAAACATGGGTTTTGTAACGGATTTTGTAAAGCATTTCTAAGTGTGTCATGGTTATCCCATCCCTATGAACTGAAATATGTGTATTGTCCTTAGGTAACATATTTTAAATCTAATTTTCATAAAGCAAAATATTCGGAGGGGTCTGCTCCGTGTCCCTGGCAGCTTCAGCAGCCGAGAGCTGAGCCCTGGATCGCGGTGCTGGCCATGGGTGGGTGCTGAGCAGGTGCCCTGGGCCATCACCCTGCCTCTGACGGGCAGCGCCTTCCCAGCTTTGAGGGTGGGCACGAGCAATTTCCCTCATGATCCAGAGCCGTTTCATAGGTGCACAGAGCAGCAATTAGGGAAAGAACGTGCTCAGGTGCTGGGCTGCCCTGCTGTGCCCTGGGCAGCAGAGCAGCACCGAGGCTTGGCTGCTCCCGGGCCCTGCCTGGCACAGCGTCCCCGAGCGCAGGCAGCGATGCTCTGGGAAGCCATTGCTCCTGGCAGACACAGCCCTGACCCACCTGGCCAGAGGCTGCAGCCCCCAGGGCAGGACGGCAGAGCTGCTGTGTGTGGGGTGCAGCACAGGGGGATTTTTGGGTGGGAGCCCCCATCCCTGGTGCCCATCATCCCTGGAGGAACCTTCCCGCTCGCGGTCCCAGCCCTGCCGTGCCTCGCAGCAGCGGAACTGGCTGCATGAATTATCCCCAGGATACAAAAGTTATTTTCCTCCCCCGGCTCCTCCTGCCTCCATGACCTAGTTACTGGCTCAGCACATGCAGAAAGCCATGGGAGAGGAAAACAGATTTCTATTTGAATGAGAAAAGTTGATTACTATTTTAAGCCCCTTATCACGTAGAAGCATTTCAAGCTCAAACACCCCACTCATCTCTAACTGTGAGGTAACCATAAAGACTTCTCCCTCCTCATCCTGCAGTTTGACAGTCCCGGAGTCGCAGGCAATTAAAATCCCTTCACGTGTCTCTGGTGTACCTGCTGTAGTCGCTGCGTTCTCAGTCTCTGCTCGGACTTAAAACAGCAACTTCTCTTGTTTGGAGGAGGCTCTATAGGTTGTTTTACCTAATTGGCGCAAGCTGAATATTTCAAACGGATTCATTTAATGAAATGACAGCTGCCTTACTGTCTTGCTTTGGGACAGAAGCAAGGCAAGCCCTGGTGCCAGTAAATGGTGAGGATAACATGTTGTTTCTTTTTCCTGTGCTTTAGGAGGAAGCTGCAGCCTTCCCCAGTGCTCCCTGGGCAGGTTACAAATATGTTGGTGCTGCAGTCCTTGGCTTCAGAGGGTCGGGACCTTCATCTCCGAATGCTGGGCTGTGGGGCGGGGGTGGCACTGCTGCGGGGTCCCTGTGCTGCCCGGAGGCTGTGGGGGCTCTGCTGCTCTCTGAGGCTGGGCAGGGAAGGAGCTGAGAGGAGGGCTGGGGTCCTTTGGGACTGAGGGGCTAACCTTTTACAGCCCTTGCTCAAGGAGAGCTCTTGGACCTGCCCCAGCTCCAGCCCTTCCCTGGAAGCTGCTCAGACTGAGGTCAGGCTTCGACTGAAGGTGAGCATGAGTTTCTTTCTCCCTTGGGATTTCAGCACATGTGTAAAATGTGAGCAGTGCTTCCATTCTTGATTGAAGGAGATACTTTATATTCAAGTACTCCTTGGTAGCAGGGTCTTTACTGAGTTACATGGGGGCTCAGGCTGGAGTGAAAACTCCAGACCCAGGCCAAGCCTGAGCTCCGTGGTCACCTGCGTGGTGCCTGCTGCGGCCACCAGCCCTGGGGACCCCAGAGCAGCTCTGGCACTGTGATGTTGGTCCTGCCTTGGAATGGCAGATCACACCTACGAGGCACAAACATGCTCTTGAAGTTGGATTATTTTTCCCAAGTGCTTGGCAAAAGCCCCTCAGCAGTGACCGTGTTGGCACAACACGGCTGGAGCCCACGGCTGGCGGTCAGTGCCCCCCGAGGGCAGTGAGGGTGAGCACCCCAGGCCCCTGCCCCTCGGGCTGCAGCCCCACTGCTCACCCTGCTCACCCTACTCACCCTGCTGACCATACTGACACTGCTGCCCCTGCTCCCAGGGGCACAGCCCTGGCCCCCAGGGACCCTCGCTCCTCTCCAGGGGACGGCACTGCCGCAGGGATCCGGCACATCCTGGTGACCCAGGATGCTGCCCAGGGACAGGCAGTGGCCGTGGCTGGGCACAGGATGCCTGAACGGCAGCTGTGGTGCAATCTGAACAGAGAATCTGTGCAAAGAGAGCAGGGGAAAGGCCCCTCGGTCCCACAGAGCTGCTCCCATTGCCTTCCGCTGTTCCCAGAGAAGCAAAGCACTTCCCAGTTGCTCCTGCTTTCCCCAGGGTGCTGCTGGGGATATTTATGACTGAATAGACATGTTCTTCCCTACAACCTCTGTCTGTGATTGGTTTCCCAGCAGCTGCACAGCTGTCCACGGCAGTGACCGCGTGCGGAGCCGCGAGCAGCAGTGCCATCGCTGTGCCATTGCAGGCAGAGATGGAGAGCGGGACCCTGCACCAGGACAAGGTGCATTGCATTCTGGCACAGTGTCACTGACAGCCATGGCCTGGGGGCTATAGAACACAATCTACAAAATGTGCCAGGGAACAAAATGTTTTTGTTTCTTTTCCAGTGCTCCCACCCATCAGTTGGGGTAAAATCTGTCGAAATCCCCTCCATAAATCAGTGTGGGGGACCCCCTCACCCCAGCAGCTCTCCCTGCAGAGCCTCTCCTGTGGGAGCAGGGTAGGGCAGGAAGCTCTGCCCGGAGAAAAGGCAAGGCTCTGTGCATGTGCCGGTGTGTGACACGCTCAGCACGTGACAGCAGAGCAGCCAGGATGTGTTTGGTGCTTCTGATGTGCTTTGAAAGCTGTGTACAGATTCAAATCAGCAAGAGCAATAGGCACAGGTGCTTGGTACTAATTTCATATTGCAATTTCATTCAGATAAATTACTCCTGTGAGCTCCTAATAAAAGCAGATGTTGGCTCATGTCAGAATTAGTGAACAATTCTGATAACAGGAGCAGCTATTTTTAGTTTGGTGTTATCCTAGTTCAGCCTCCCATCAAGTTGTATTAAATGTGGAAGATACAAATTGGATCCATGCTGGGCATTCATTTCCTTCAGAGCATTCCGAGGGCATCTCTTGTGCCTGGCGGGGTGGGTGGGATGGGGGGCTGGAGCAGGTTATTTGTCAGGCCTCGAGCAGCACTTGTCGCTCTGTGCTCGTGGCTGGTGTGGAAACATTAATTAGGGGAGCGAGCTGGAGCACAGCAAAGCCACCAGAGCCACGGAGCAAGGAGCCTTCCCTGCAGGGAGGGACTGCCCCGGGCTCGGGGGGCTCAGCGGGGCAGGGCTCTCTCTGGGGACAGAGGGGAGATGTTCCCTGTGCGCAGATCCCCCTCGGGATCAGCAGGGGCTGCAGGAGGGTGAGGGGGGGTCCTGTGACGGAGGGACGTGCCAGAGGCACAGCAGTGTCTGTCCTTGTCCTCCCCAGCTGTCCCAGAATCCCAGAATGGTTAGGGTTGGGAGGGACCTCAAAGCCCATCCAGTGCCACCCCTGCCATGGCAGGGACACCTTCCACTGTCCCAGGCTGCTCCAAGCCCTGTCCAGCCTGGCCTGGGACACTGCCAGGGAAGTGGGAAGCCATCCCCCCTTGTCCTTCCGATATACTCAGCACATGTTTGAATCTATTCCCGTGCAATCTGAAGCCTTTCCAGGGGGACTTCTCTGGGGGCGGTGGGATTTGGGATGCTGTGTGGGATGCTCAGCTTATCTCAGGAAGTCCTGAGCTGTTCCAGAGTACAGCAGCTTTTTGGAAACTTCATTTAATCATCTCAATGGTTACCATTTGGACTGATAGAATATAAAGTTTCATTTTCTCCCAAAGCAACTTAAGTGAGGGGAAATGCAATGTAAACACAGAAAACCTCATTTTTTCCCTTAGTTTAGAGCACAGAGAACGAGCTTTATAATGATTTTTTAGTTCAATTTCACTGACTCCCTTTTCCAAAATTTTAGGTTTTATTGACTAATAGTTGCTTTGACATTAAAGGCGCTGCTACAAACAAATCAATCTATTTCTACCAATTTTTCTTTGTGGAAAAATTTTATTTCAGATCCTCATTATTTGAAAGCGATTTGTGGAAAAAGTGCTATTAGGAAAATGAGGCTGATGGCACTCGAGGTGAGCTGAACACGCTGTTAAGCAAATCAGAAATTAGTGTAAGTTTCTTTCATTTGGCTTCATTTGCTGCAGATCAAGCTTGATGCTAATGATAAAAACCACATCAAGCTTTTAAAAATATTGAGGAGTTTCTGTGCAATGAAACTGAAGTGGAGAGAGAAAACTTTTGGTATTTTATTTTTCTGATATAAATTGGAATAATTTTAATAATTCTATTATCTACTCAAGCCAAAGTGTGGTCTTATCTGAGAAGAAATATGAGAAGCTGGTGCTGACTGGCACAATAGAAATAAATATATAATATAGGAGAAGGAGAGGAAAAAATTAGGAAGATACTGGACTGCCCAGGAATGTTGCTGAAACGCCACTGCTTGGACGCTCCTCACGGGAGTTTGGCTGCAGCAGGAATATCCATTGGGGCACTTTTTTCTCGGAAACCAATGTAGTGTTTACAGGGTAAATGGTATTTTATATTTTTCCAAAGCCTTTCAGTTCTGCTGCGCTGGGGCAGCAGTGAGCCCTGGGTGGAGGTTTGGAGCCAGAGCTGCCCCAGCTCCTCTCTCTGTGCAGAGCCAGCCCAAGCGGCCGCAGGTTCACATGAGATCTCATTCCTCTGAGGAGCTCCTGCTCGGGAGCTCCGGGCTCTGCTGGAGGTTCTGGGGTCCTGAGGGACCCAACAGGAGAGAGGGACCCCAGCGGACGGTGCTACAGCCCCAGCTCCTCCCAGCACTGGAGCAGAGCCAAGGGGAGCCCCCGAGGGAGGCAGGGCAGGAGATTGGGTCAGAAAGGGCTCAGAGGGAAGCACAAGACAAGGTTCATGCTCACCATCTCACACAAGACAGCCCCGTGCTGAGGGGTTGCTCTGCCTTGGTTTCCTTCCCACCCTTCTGTCACATGTGATGGAACAGGAATTCTTCCATCTCCTCCCTCAGTGTATAACAAAATGTACTTTGATTTGAGAATGGGATGCAATTTTAACTAGAATAGTAGAAAGCATGTCACTAGTGTAACAGCTGTAAAATTAGAAGGAAAGAAAACCCCTAAGAGACAGGAAAATAGCTGCTATTAAAGTGATAGAATAATCTTAGCCTGCAATGGTGCTCTGCAGCTAGAAG
The DNA here is from genome assembly GCA_013397895.1 of Origma solitaria. Taxonomy (NCBI): domain Eukaryota; kingdom Metazoa; phylum Chordata; class Aves; order Passeriformes; family Acanthizidae; genus Origma; species Origma solitaria. The sequence continues at coordinate 273,175 of VZRL01006300.1, read as the reverse complement.
CAGCTCTCTTCAGCCGATGTCTGTCAAACCCTATCAGGATGGAAGGTGACATTATGAAGTCTCCAGATATATTTTCATGTCATTTAGCTGATTTGTGTCATTTGATAAATTTCATGTTTGGAAAATCAATGTTCCTCACTGTGTGTACTCTTGTGCTTTGGCAGTATCAAAGTTCTGTGCTGGAGACAACAGCAGAGATTTGTGAGAGCTGTCACTTCGTGAGACCTTCCCCCTCCTCGTGAAAACCCCTGCTCATTGTCCAGCAGGCTCGGTGCAAAAATTAACGAGATCCATGAAGGTACATAAGGTGAGTCCTTAGTTTCGTTTAATAACATCTCTGTTATTTCTTAAAACATGAGGTGGGAAGGAGAATAAATGGTGCAGAGGTGAGGGCACAGGCTGCTGCTCTGCTGCTCGTGATGCTCGGAGCAGGGCAGGGCTGTGAGCTCCTGCAGTGATGGACAGAGGGCTCAGAGCTCGGGCTGAGAGGGTCACGGGGCGAGGAGGGGCTCAGCCCTCACCCCCAGCGCTCCCCATCTCCTCCTGAGCTGAGCACAGGCACTTGGGAGGAACCCCTGGGTGCAGGGAATGTTCAGCTCTTGGGGCTGGGGTGGGGCTGGGCTCTGCCTGCCCCAGGCACTCCAGGGCAGTACTGGGGGGCATTTAGATGTTGGCACATGAATGCCACAATTAGCCCTGTGGAGGTTTAGATAAGCTTGTATGAAAAGCTGACTTCGAGAGTAATTTTCAAGAGTTCTATTTTAGCTCCAGATGCAAAGTTCAATGGCTTTCCTGATGACCCAGCATAATGCCTGACTTGTTTAGCAAAAAAATCCCCATAAAAATACAGCTCAAAGGCGAATTCCTGAATACTTGTATCAGGAATGGTGTTTGATCACAGATAACATGTATTCAGTAATAATAGTGTGCAGCTCTGGGCTGGCTAATTTTCAACACACCAGTTGTGGGTGGAGGATTTTAACAGCATCACTTGAGCTGTGCTGCACAGTCAAGACCACATCTACTGAAGAAAAAACCCCCCATTTAAATAGTCCAAATGAATAGATTTGGTCCCTTATTGTAATTTAACTCAAGTTTTGAAATGTGTCTTTGTTATTCCAAAAAGGGAGAACAGTATCAATAACTCAGAAATGTGGCATTGCATAATTAAGAATATTTCTGGCTGTATCCATCTATCTAGCTGTCTATCAAACCCCGCAGCTTTCCTTCCCTGGAGCAGCAGAAGGCTGGCAGTGCTTTCCACGCCAACGTGTTGGAAACCTTGGCTGGGCCCCTGCCATCGTGCGCTGGTGGGTGGGAGGGAAGGCACAACAAATTTGGTGCTGTGGCTTTACTGCCAGGGAACTGAAGAAGATGAAGTTTGTCAGCCCACTTTTGGGGAAAATAACCTGAAGATATTTAGAATAAGTGAATTAAAATTTGTGATCCTGACCTGACTTGCAGGGAGGATTTCCCATCCCTCCAGCCAAGCTCTGCCATCAGCTCCTGATCCCGGGAGGTGCAGAGAGGGAGAGGTTCCTCACTGCCATTTCTGGAGCTGGAGTACCCAGGCTGTAAATCAAATGCTTATGATGAGGGAGCATCATGTGGGAAACTCAGAGAGAGAGAGATTTTAGTGGTGGGTTAAATTCTGGTTCTGAGTCTGAGGGAGTGGAAATACGTCATGCTGGGTTAGAGGTGCTCGGTGCAGAGAAATTGCAGTTTTTCTCCGTGTGCATCCCTTGTCAGCCTCCACAGGACCCTGCTCACCGTGCCAGGGCTGGGGAGGTGGAGAGGGACCAAAGAGCAGCTAAAATGGGTAAAGATGGGATAGGAGTTGTGAGAAAATATGAAAGAATTAAGTATGCATTGCCTGGCTAAAGGATGACTTCAGGGGAAGTATGACTCTTCCTGGGCATTTCAAGGCTACAGAAACCAAGGACTGGAAGGTCCATCCAGCATGTCCAAGGCAGAACTGCTGAGAGCAACTCGGTGATACTCAGAAAAAGGAAATTTCAGATGCTGGTGAGCCCACTTGATCAGGGTTGGGTATAAGGGAAAGCCAAACTTTAATGGCCTGGGGATGACAGGGATGTCTGAGAACTGCGGAGACCCTTTTTGGTCTCCAGGTTTTTGATTCCCCGAGTCCTGGCATGGAGACCCTTCCCCCCTCTCAGAAAGTGGCCAGCTCTCCCCTCCTGGTGGAGCAGGAATTCTGAGCTGGATGCACCTGCACGAGGGCTGCAGCAATGGAGAGCAGGCTGAGTCAAACCTGCTCTGGGGGCCTCCCTTAGTTTGTGTTTTCCCATCTCTCTTTCCTCGAATCTCTTCCTGCCCCAGGGAACCTTGCTGCCCTTATCCCATGGCTCCTTCCCAGGCTGCCAGCGGTGCAGTGATGCTCCCGGAGCTGCTGCCCCTCCTGCCGTGCCCGGGGTGCCGGGGGTGGGCAGTGGGGTGTGGGCAGGGGGCAATGGGCAGGGGGCAGGGGCCAGCCTGGGCCAGTGAAATGGTACGACAAGAAAAGCATCTGTGCTCTGACACCGAGGGGCAGAAGGAGCTTTCTGCTGCAAACAGCTCTGCACAGCTGATTTTGGATGTATTTCTGCTGTCTTTAGAAAAATGAAGCTCCTGGTAGGGATCCTGCACCTGAACAGAATTGTCAGCAAATGACTTTTCTGGCGGTTTGGTGCCATTTTTCCTGAGCTGTCCATAAAATGAACAGCGAAGCTTTCCATGCCCAGTCGAGGTGCTGAGATCCAAATCTGTCCTGGAAATAGTGTCTTTGACAGCCTTTGATTGTGCCGAAGCTGTTTAAATGAGACCTGTGCAGGAGATGGAGCGGGAGCTGATGGATTCTGCGTGGCCACCCAGGCGACCCCGCGGCCATCCACCCTCATTACGCTCCTGTCAGATGTTCAATTAGACTGACAGGCTCCCAAATTCCCAAAGATCTCTGTTTAGTCTTAGAAGATGAAAGGGTGGCAACTATTTTCAATATGATTATCATCATTATCTCTGGGAGATTTTATACTTCAGAAGTCAAAGTCATAATAGCCCAACTCACTGCAATTATTTGCAAATTGCCTTAATGTATTTTCCAGAAGCTCTTTTGGCACTTTGTAATTTATTTATTTGCTAAGCCAATAACACATAAAAATGCTGAAGTGCCTCAGAACCTTTATGAAGCCAGTTCGGTGGGAGCTTGCATGGACTTTGCCAGCAGCCCCTTTGCCCAGCAGTAACCCCCCTCTGTTTTCTCTAAAATGCCTCTTCTTGGTGCTCTCTCTGATAGCATACCTTGAAGGACTCCTCCTCTTTCGGTTGAAATTAAAGAGAATTTGTTAACATTACAGTAACTCTCCATGCTGATGGAAATACTTACGAAAACATAGACTTAAACCGACATAAAAAAATATTCAGACACAAAAAATTGCTCAGTTTCTAAAAAGATGCAATCTTTTTCTAGAGGCGTGTTTTAAAGAGGAATTCCTGATGTGCCAAGGGCTGGAACTGCCGCAGTATCCGGAGCAGGGACGGGATGACTCTCGGTGGGCTCTGGTGTCTCTCCTGCAGAAGCCAAGAGGCTCAGGCGAGCGCTGGGCTGGGTTTGGGCACTGTTTGTGGGCACAGCTCTTGGATCCTGACCCCACCTGCTCCCTTTCTTCTTGTCCTTAATGGTGAGCAGAGAGCAAGAGCCGCTGTGCCCTGAGCATGGCATTGAAACCAGCCCAGAGAGCTTCTAAAGCACGCTCAGCCCATTGTTCAGGAGTAATTTACAGACTGAGAGTTACGGTGCAATAATTGTGAATAATGAGGGAACCACGACAAAAATGGTAAATAGCTTGCAGACATTTTGGGAACAGAAAATGAGGATAAATTCACTGAATAAATTAATTGCTATGGATTATTCCCTTAGCTTTAATCTGCTGCCTGCTGAAGGAAGTCTGTGCAAATGGGAAAGCTGGTCCACAGCTTTCCTGCAGAAATGGGGCTGAATGGAAGAGAGGCTGGAAGGGGTTTGCTGTGCTATAAAAGTGTGTCTCGCTGTATTGCAGTGCTCACCTTCACAGCTTTACTTGCCCTTTGGGATGGGGCACTTTTATAATCCCATTTTATTAGAGAGCAGCAGATGGAGGTCCTGCAGGGAGGAGAGGTGGTTTTTCCCAAGGCCACGTTGTCTCTGGCAGAGTAGAGGTTGGAGCTTTGGATTTTGCAGTCCCTGGCCGATATTTGTGATATTTTTCTGTTTGAAGACTTCCCTTTTCTGCAAAAACATCTGTACTGGGGGATGAACAAAACAACCCTGAGCAGATCTGAGACTTTGCCAGTGAAAATGTATAGAAAAAGAAGGAATGAGGAGCCACATCCCCCAGCCTGTTTTAGAAGATCAGTTCTAGTAAAGAGGAATTATATTTTAAGAACCAGACAGATTGTCTCAGATTTACTATCTTAGAGGCCAGCAGTGAAGGTGAAGCATTTTTCTGTCAGGATTACGATTACCTGACAAGGTCTTACTGTTAGCAGGAGAAATTACCCTGATTTAGAAAAGATCTGTTCATTTGTAAGCAGCTGTTGCTTCTTAATAGCACAGCTCTTTCTTACAACTATTAGTAGTAATAAAAATAAAACTAAGGCCCATGTCTTTACTTGCATGAAATTTGTGATTTAAAGTGAAACTTGGAGAGCCTTGTAGATCAATCCTGGGATTTTATAAGGTGCTAGTGGTGATTTATGGGGATGTGAGACCTCCAAACCCGCCCAAGTTCTGTGCACAAGCCATTTCTCAGGTTTTAGCTTCTGGCAGCCTTTGTGTCCCTCCTAGAGCTCGTGCGGGCACTGCATGCTGGGGCTGGGAGTGCCTGGTGACAGCTCAGGACGAGCTCTGCACAATTAGCAGGGCCCAGAACAATGTCCCTGGGCTCCAATTTGTGCAGTGAAGACATCCCTCCGGGGAAGCTTCGGCTGTGGCACCCCTGGCTCTGCCACCCCTGGCTCTGTCACCCCTGGCTCTGCCATTCCCTGGCTCTGTCACCCCTGGCTCTGCCATTCCCTGGCTCTGTCACCCCTGGCTCTGCCATTCCCTGGCTCTGTCACCCCTGGCTCTGCCATTCCCTGGCTCTGTCACCCCTGGCTCTGCCATTCCCTGGCTCTGTCACCCCTGGCTCTGCCATTCCCTGGCTCTGTCACCCCTGGCTCTGCCATTCCCTGGCTCTGTCACCCCTGGCTCTGCCATTCCCTGGCTCTGTCACCCCTGGCTCTGCCATTCCCTGGCTCTGTCACCCCTGGCTCTGCCATTCCCTGGCTCTGTCACCCCTGGCTCTGCCATTCCCTGGCTCTGTCACCCCTGGCTCTGCCATTCCCTGGCTCTGTCACCCCTGGCTCTGCCATTCCCTGGCTCTGTCACCCCTGGCTCTGCCATTCCCTGGCTCTGTCACCCCTGGCTCTGCCATTCCCTGGCTCTGTCACCCCTGGCTCTGCCATTCCCTGGCTCTGTCACCCCTGGCTCTGCCATTCCCTGGCTCTGTCACCCCTGGCTCTGCCATTCCCTGGCTCTGTCACCCCTGGCTCTGCCATTCCCTGGCTCTGTCACCCCTGGCTCTGCCATTCCCTGGCTCTGTCACCCCTGGCTCTGCCATTCCCTGGCTCTGTCACCCCTGGCTCTGCCATTCCCTGGCTCAGGCACTCCCAGCACAGCGCACGAAACTATCCCAGGAGCTCTTTCCCGTCCAGCCCAGTCCTGGCGAGCTGCAGAGCAGCTGTGAGGAGCTGGGAGGCCACGCTGCTGCCGGGGAGTTCTGCTGAGTGGAGCACTGTTACCCCATCTGGCTCCATCGTATCTGCTCAGTTTGTCAAAACAGAATTTTCCTCTCCATTTGATAAAGTTTAATAGAGCAGAACAAACCTCCGAATGTTAGCATTAAGCATGAGGTGAGACGCGGGGAGGTGCAGTTACCTCGGGCACAGAAGGGCTCAAGCTCTGCTGTGCCCTGCTCTGTGCCGGGGCAGAGGAAGGGCACCCAGCCCCTGCTGAACCGCGCTCCTGCAGGGCTCGGCCCCCAGCAGCCCCTCGGACAGGTGTCCTCTCCCTCGTGGTTAGTCCCTTTGGGTGCAGTCCCTGCTCGTTCAAAGCCCTTTCCTGGGCCGAGGTTGCGTTTCCCGTGGTTTCCTCCCAGACACGAGGTGACCCAGTGGGTGACCCAGTGGATGACCCTGTGGGTGACCCCGATGGTGCCCCCGTGGGTGTCCCTGTGGGTGACCCGGTGGTGACCCCGGTGACACCCTGAGTCCGGGCTGTGGGAATCCAGGAGCACATCCCACCTTCCGTGCGTGTGCAGGAGTGCGCTCGGTTTGCCCTGACAGAAAAGTCTTCATTCTCCTTGTCTGTTCCAAACATTAACCGAGAATCGAACTCTCTGCCTTCCCTTGAAAAGACACCGACATAAAGAAATCAAAATACATGTCTTTTCAGGACGTGCCCGAAGACATAAAATGGGTTGTATACAAAATCAAACTAAATAAATCAGAATCCTTTTCTCCACGTTTGGGAAGGTTAAACCTCCAGCAGCAATGGCAGCGACACATCTCGCTCCATTTTGCAGACATAATGTCACTCTTTTATTTTAATATACAATGCAGTTCACCCTAAATTACATTTTCTTCTTTTAATTTATTTTCATGAAAACGATAGCATGGCATAAATCATCTTGTGGAGGTTGCTGGGTTATTTGCATTTCAGAGGTTGGTTTTAACTTTGTATTATAAAGGAATTTGCAACCGAGAAGCTCTGGGAGGCATTAACTTTCAGTGAATGGTGGTTCTCGAAAGGTGATGAACGACGTTCATTTGGCTTAGGACAAACAGCCTCAAGTTTGTGTCTTTCTAAAAAAACTTGTCAGAGGCAAAGACTGAAAGCCAGCGAGTGATGCTTTCATGTCAGGAATGAACTCCTCCTGGAAAAGCAGGGTTTGGGAAGAGCCAGCTGCTCAGCCCTGTCCCGCAATGACCCTGTGCCCTGGGGAGCTGGGGCCGCTCACCCTCTGCCGCTCCAGAAAGGAGGGCTGGGAGGAGCCCATGGCCTGGGGGGTCTGAGGGGCTGCCCCTGCTCCGGGGGGATCCTCCTGCCAGAGCCCTGTGCTTGGGGCTGCTCTGCCGCACAGCACGGCTTTCATGGCACCTGGCAGAGGGCAACTGGAAGCCTGGAAGACTTTAATGAGTCTTCAGATGTCTATTTTCTGCTAAGAAATGTGGCAAGAAGCTCTATCTCAAATTCAATACAGCCTGGAATGCACAGGGAATGAAACAGTGGAGTAAAATGTATTTTATTAGCGATGAACTGAGGCTGCACATGAAAGAACCCTTTAAATATCTGACATGTTAAATGCATTATTTTCCCTTCAGGAGAGAAGGAGTCAAAGGGACAGGGCTGATGAACTGTGCTCATTAACCTGAGTGATGGGAACGGTATCGGCGCCGGGGCTGTGCTGACTTCAAACGCGGTTACTGCCGGCTGGACTCAGAGCTCTGCTCCGGAAAAAAGGGGGAATTACTTCAGCCATTGATGCAAGGTCTGCGGTGAGAAGCTCATCTGTAGGTGAGTCAGGAGTCGAAACAGGTCAGGAACTGAAAACAAAGTGGTGAAACACACCCAGAGCAGTGAGAGCTGGAGAGAACCAAAGCCAGCCCTGCTGCAGGGCACCTGCTGAAGGAACGAGCCCCTCTGTGCTGAGCAGGGACATGTCCACAGCTCTCTAAAATGGGAGGAACTCATTTCCTACTCCATTGTCATATAATCACAGAATGATTTGGGATGGGAGTGACAAAGCTCATCTCATTCCTCCCACCCCATCCATGGCAGGGACACCTCCCACTGTCCCAGGCTGCTCCAACCCTGTCCAGCCTGGCCTGGGACACTGCCAGGGACCCAGGGGCAGCCACAGCTGCTCTGGGCACCTGTGCTGGGGGGGCACCAGTGTTTGTTTTCTATCAGAGATTTTCGTGTTGGCGAAGTTTGTTAAGGGAGTGTTGTTGTCGGTTCAAAGCTAGAGCAGACACGGTACTCTCGGAGATGCAGGACTCAGCAGTATCTGAGGGCCCTGCCCATATTTTAGACAAAAACTTTATGTTCTGCAGGTCTTACATGCCTCTAAAAGTGATGTCACAAAGGAAAACACAGACAGCGAGCACCAATGTCGAACCCAGCTGTCCATATGGTCAGGGAGGTGCAAAACAGTTTAGCTCACCCTATAAACCAGTATCCCACTCTGTTCTGGAATAGCCATATTGCTCACAGGGTGCTTTAGAGCATTCACAGAGATGCAGGTGTTATTTTCCTATTTTTCTAATTTATTTTTGAGGTAGAATTAGTATTCACTGAATTGACGTAGATGCATTTTTGTACTTTCTGCTGCCCGGGGCTATTGCACTTCAGTCTTTGATCTGATCAGCTCCTGCAAACTCAGCGGGCTGGAGGTCGGTCAGTGCTCGGATGAGAGGTTCCACAGGAATTTTGTGTTGCTGCGAGGAATTGTTTGTGATGAAGATGGCACTTTCTGCAGGGAGTCAGTGCTGAACAAATCCCCAGCACGGGGCCGGGGCAGGGCCCTGCTCCATGCCAGGGCTGCCCAAAGCTCAGACGCACAGTCCAATTTCCATCGGCCACAGGATGGATTCTGGCCAGCATCAGATGGGGATCAGTCCCGCGGTCAGATCTCTCAGAGAATCTGTTATCCCTTCTGTTGTTAATCTGTTATTGATCACTGTTTCTGGGGTTTGCTGTGCATGGTTGCAGCAATTGGAGGAGGCTGGAGGAGCTTCCCACTGCCAGAGGGCAGGGCTGGATGGGATTTTGGGAAGAAATTCCTCCCTAGGAGGGTGGTGAGGCCCTGGCACAGGTACCCAGAGCAGTTGTGGCTGCCCCTGGATCCCTGGCAGTGTCCCAGGCCAGGCTGGACAGGGCTTGGAGCAGCCTGGGACAGTGGGAGGTGTCCCTGCCATGGCAGGGGTGGCACTGGATGAGCTTTAGGGTCCCTGCCACCCCAGACCATTCTACAATTTTATGATTCTAGGGTTTCAGTCTCGCTCCAGTGCTGGAAGTGCTGTGGGGCTTGGCCACCCCTGTTCAAGTGCCATGGGCTCCCCCAGCCGCGCTCTGGCCGTGGTGCCACCGAGTGACCTCACAGTCACATCCCCTGGTGATCACTCACGAGATCCATGGGCATCAGTGGGGCTAAAGCTGCACTGCTGTAATTGAGCAAATAACTCTCCAGTTGTTTAATGTATAAATGCTTCTAACTGATGTGGAAATGGGAGGCGTTTCTTCTCATTCCTTAAAGAAAGCATAGGGTGAATTATCACTTAACATACGCAGAAAAAGACAGATTTTAAGCAGCACAATGCAGTAAAAGGACCAATCTTTTTGCTGTGTGAGCACACTGATTTTTCCTACTTGCAGCTTAATGAAATGCTGGGGTCTTGAAATTTCTGTGAGGCTTGAAAGTGATACAGGTTGCCTGAAGAAAAATTTGGAGCTGTTTCTAGAGCTTTTAAAATGACTTTATACTGCTTTCTGCTGATTTGGCTCTCTTGAATCTCGGCTGGTGTAGAGCAGAGTGTGGTGATGGTGAAGGTGTGTCCCTTGGTGTCCCTGGGATCGCAGGGATGCGAGGGGTCTGAGCCCCTTGGTGGGGACAGGGACCTGGGCTGGGGCTGCCCTGCAGTGGGGGGTGGTCTCGGAATGAGACAGAGAAGAGCTGGGGGCTGCTTGCAGTTTCTCATTTCCCCCAGGAAGGGCAAATCCTGGTGTGACTGCCTGGGCTGTGAAGTGTTGAGTGGGATGGGGAAGCACCAAATGTGTTCTAAGATAAGAGGAAAGAAAGTGGCAAAACAAGCAAAAACCAGCCCAAAATGTTTACCAACACACATGGCACAGCTTCCCTGAAGCCCCATTTGTTTATTTTGGTAGCAGTGCTGCAATGCTGGTTTTGTCTCTTTCCCCCTTTATTCCTGCTGTGAGTAGCCCCCACACAGGGAGGGCTTCCTTAATTAGGGAAATGCACATTTCAAAGAGAAGGCTGCTTCCTTGTCAAGGCTTTCTTTCACACCTGGGGGATGGATCCCTGTTTGGTAGATGCCTAATTTTTTTTTTTTTTTTGAAAAATTGCATTCCAGCTGCAATTCCTGCACAATCTCCAGACGAGCGGGGGTAGAGAGCTTAAATAGAAATCTCTACAGTAACACAGTGAGGAACACAACCTGATAACTCCTGACAGATTGATGGCTTCTTCCTTCATCTAAATCGTTATAGATTAGCATATCTGTTTTCTTTTCATGGATATGTTTGTTAGCACTGCATCATCTAACCTAATCTGTGTGGGAACCTATTTATCCGAGGGCCGGGGGGCATTTATCCCATTCACTTGTCACCAAGAATAATGGAGAGGACAGGTAAGATAATTCCAACTCTATTAAAGGTTGAGAGATGACTGTTTGCGTTTTGATAATGGGACACTCAGAGTGAAGGATCTGAAATTATTTTGTAACGTATTTGCTAAAAACACACATTTTAAATGGTTTTCTTTTATTCCTCTGTTTCATTACAGAGGTTACTCTGTCTGGGGTAAAAAAGCCTGGGGTTAAAATCCCAGGTTAAAAGCCTGGGGTGGCTCTGGGAGAAGGAGACACCAATGGCCACTTTGGGGTGGCCCAAGGGACTTGGGAGGAAAGATGTGGGAGTGCATGAGAGTGTTGTGTTCACTGTGGTTTGCTCCAGGCAGTCCCAAACGGCAGTTCCCGGTGCCCTCGGTGGTGACTGTGCCCAGTGGTGAGCAGGGTGTCCTTGGGCACAGCCAGCACTGGGCACTGGTGCCCTCGGTGACCCCATGGTGATCAGGGTGTCCTTGGGCACGGCCAGCACTGGGCACTGGTGCCATCGGTGACCCCACGGTGAGCAGGGTGTCCTTGGGCACGGCCAGCGCTGGGCACTGGGGCAGCGCTCCAGGAGCCAAGGGGGGTGACAGCTGAGCAGGGGTCACTCCAGCCCTCTGGAGGGGCTGGTCTGCAGAGCCCTGTGCTGGGCTGTGTCCTGCGGTGGTCCTTTGCTGGCCAGACTCTGTTTCAGAGCTGCTGTTTCCTGTTCAGGCACCACAGAGCCTTTCCTGCTGTCCTGCTGCTTCGCCAGATGTTCTCCATTTTCTGCCTGTGCAGTGATTTCTCCTCTCCAGGCATCCTGTAACTGCCTTCATCTCACTGATTTCACAGCACTCCCACAGCATTGAGAGCACTTGGAATTCTGGTCCCGTCCTCCAGAGCTCTCACAATCACTCCCAGCCTCCTGTCACCCACAAATGATGGCAGCCTCTCCTCTGCTCCAGCCCAGAGGGAGCAGGAGCTCCCTGAGGGTCTCCACCAGCCTCTCATCCTCACGGGGGACACCGATGGTCATCCTTGGACTGGTGACGTTCAGTGTGCTTCATTCTCAGCTTCTGATTTTTTATTCAGACTGTGCTTTCTGAGCTTGCCTTGTGAGTGTGTTTGAGGAGCCCTTGGTCACTGTGACACACCGTGTGGCACACGGCCCTGGTGACAGCCATGTGCTGAGGAGCCCTTGGTCACTGTGACACACCGTGTGGCACACGGCCCTGGTGATGGCCATGTGCTCCCTGGGGCCTTCCCTGCCCCCATGCCCTCCACTACCCTGACCAAGCCCTCCTGAAGTTTCATTTTATTTTTTATTATTTATTCTTGAGAAATTTATAAACTTCTGCTGGCCCTGTCTCCTGGGCCACCATCTAATCTTCCAGGCGATGACAACTTGATTGGTGAATAATAGATTCCAGTCTTTTCTCAGCTGCTGAATGGAGCTATAATTTCTAAATGCATCCTTGAAGATGGAACAGAGCTTGTCCTTCTCCAGAGGTTGGTCTTTAATCAGCCCAGTTGTCTTTTCAGTATTGAAAACTTCTTTTCATTGTAATATGCAAAAGGAAATACCTGGAAATGAGCCATTTACCTTGTATTAGTGTGTAGATTGGGGCCCAATGTTTTGGGTGCTGCAGAAGTCCTGTAAGTGATATTCCCTGCTCTGGAAAACTTGAATATTAAGCAGGCAAGGTAGACGACTGAAAGGACAGAAAACAGACACAAGGGGATTAAGTGAATTGCTGAGGCATAGATCAGTGTCACGATGGAGATTAAAAGTCAGTCTCTCTGAAATCCAGAACAAAACTTTGCTGTTGCTCTGATGGCATTTTTTTTGATGGGCTGTGGAAAATACAGAAAAATGAAAGTGGTCCCTTGAAAACATTCCAAGTTGAAGAATAACATGAAATGTGATTTTATCATTTCAAAGATGGAGATTTTAAAAATTCACTTAGGATCCCAATAAGAACTCTCAGAACAGATTTCTTTTTTGTTATTCTGTATTTATTCTTTCCATGCAGAAAGAACCTACTGATATACTTGTCTCATAATGTTAGCAAAAAAAAAAAATTGGAGAAAGCTGAATTTCATCTTCCTCCATTACTGTGGATACAAACAAAAAGAGGTTATGAATCACTTTTCCTTGATAGAATGAATTTATTTGTCCATTTATTTTCCTGGAGTGTCTGTTGGAGTTGAAGTTGTTGATTAATGACCTGCAGGAGGTAACGCTGTAGAAATTGGCTTTTGCAACTGCAGGAAACTCCTCAGGGCTGTGAGGGGAAGTGACAGGGACCCGAGCAGGGCTGGGTACAAACACTCCTGGCCAGGACATCCTGTCGGGACAAGGATCACTCACTGCTGAGCAGAAGCATCGTCCCTGCCATGGCTGGACGTGGAAATGTGTTGGGTAAAGTTATTCCACAGCCTGGTTGTCAGAAATAATCATACAGTAATTCTGCTAAAAATATAAACATCCAGTTTATGTGCAGGTTGTCACTCCCATAATTTTCCAGGATCTCCTCTCTCTAACAAAACAATGGAGCTGGTACAGTCCAAACTTTTAACTGAAGATGGAATAGGGGCCCAGAGGATGTGGCAGGTGACGCTGAGGTGGCTTTCGAGCAGGCTCACCGCAGGCTGCCGTGCCCACCTCGGCACTCTCCTACCCTGGCTGCTACCATCTCATTTTACCTCCCTCCTCATTCTCCTTTTTCCTTGCACAGCTCATCCTTTGCCACTCAGGCTATATATTCTGCCTTCTGCTGTTTCCTGACCTGCCCCTTGCTCTCCGAATCACAAAAGATGACTATGCCAGACAGGCACTTCCCTCCCTCCGCACGCCTCTCTGCCTGTGGAGCTGGGACACTCCTTAAATAGCGCCGTTTTCCTGCCTGAGTGGGTTTTGTGACATTAGCAGCCTTTTCGGGAGCGCTGCTACCCTTCATAAAACATACATCATGCCCGTGTTTGTGGCACAGCGATCCCAACGCCCTCGTTTGTCACCGCGCCGGTGGCAGCTCCCCGTGCGTCACTCACGGGCCCAGGGCAGGGACATTTGTTCTCTCTTCCTGCCTCACTCTTCCTCTCTCCTCTTCATCAGCCTCAGTGTTAGCAGCGTTACAAGGCACTAACAAATCCCTGTCTGTGGGGCTGTGTCACTGAAATCGGTGAAGGTGTTTTTGTGCGAAGAGGTGTGTTCCTTGATTTAGAGGCAACGTTTGTGCCGCTCCTGCAGAGGGGCAGAGCTGATGCACAGCATCCTTTGAAACACACGGGTTTGTCTGAGGCAGATGCTGCTCACGCAGGTGTGTCCCCAAGGTGCCCAGAGGCAGAGCAGTGTGTCCCCAAGGTGCCAATGCCAGAGCAGTGTGTCCCCAAGGTGCCCAGAGGCAGAGCAGTGTGTCCCCAAGGTGCCAAAGCCAGAGCAGTGTGTCCCCAAGGTGCCAATGCCAGAGCAGTGTGTCCCCAAGGTGCCAAAGCCAGCGCAGTGTGTCCCCAAGGTGCCAATGCCAGAGCAGTGTGTCCCCAAGGTGCCAATGCGAGCACAGTGTGTCTGTCCCTCCTGCGGGAGGTGAGGCTCCGCACGGCTCTGCTCCTCAGCCCTGCGCCCAGCCCCAGGCCAGGGCTGACCTGCACAATGTGCAGAGAGATGGGATGCTGATAGCTCTCCTCGGCAGCCCGAGCTCCTTCCTTGCTGCACCTGCAGCTCCAGGGGCCACTCTCCCTCCGGGGCTCCTGGACACAGCCGAGGGGAACGGCCACGGCAGAATTTCTGCCTCTAAAAATCCTTATTCTCAGGCTGCTGTCCTCCAGCAGAGAAGGAAGTGCTTCTCTGCAGAAACTCTTTCTGTGGAAAAATGGTATTCACTTGACAAGCCAATTTGCCATTGAAAAAAAGTCTTGACCTTAAAAAATTAATTAGTTCCTTAGGTTTGGTGAAAGTTCTTCCCTAAGTCCTGCACTGGCTGAGTCCACTGGGATCCTTCCTTTGACTTGAGCAGGAGTTCAAGCAAATCTTCTGTCACAAAAATAACTGGAATCAATACTCAGACTTCCTCCTAGAGAATGGGAAGTGTGATCATGTGGTAACTGCAATTTTCGCTCCTGATCTACTTTTTACATTGTCAGAACTGATGAAGCATTTTATGGAGAAAAGAGAAAAACTGACAAATCAGGGAGTATTCCCCTAGGCTGATGAGTGCATGTGGTGTGATAAACTGCTGTTATTAATCTCAGTTGGGGGCAAATAATGGCTTCAGAGTAGAAAAAAAAAAGGCCAGGAAAACAACCCCCAACCCCTTGGAAAAAAATTCTTGAACATAAAAGCAAAATAATGGCAGTTGTTCCATGAGGCTTTGTGTGTAATGGTCCAAAATTCTCCCAGGCATTGAGTGAGGGTTTGGGTGCAATTACTTCTGTATATTAAAACCAGCACTCCATACCAAGGCATTAAATGACAATATTTACAGTAGGTAACAAGTTGCTCATTTGCATGGCTGGGGCTGGGGAGTGGCTCACAGAGGCTGTCCAGGACGGGAGTTCGTGGGATGCTGCCATGGCCGGACATGTTTAATTAATTTAATCGTAAATCGATTTACAGTATCAATAATGAAGCACTTCTTAATGGACTTTTGACTGGTCAAGTGTCAAGGCAGATTGTGCAGCCTGGAGGGAAAGGAGAAGAGCAACTCCCTCCTTTCGTAAGCTCCTCGTAGGTCATGAATAAATCATTCTCTCCTGTTGGCAACTCCTTCACACTGCTCTAAGATTTCTGAAGTAACTGCCTTCTAATTTAACTTGTGCCTGAAGTTTCAAAGCAGCATCATCCTCTAAAGAAAAAGCACCTAATTTATGTGCTGCTCTTAGCTTTTATTACAAGAGCAGAATAGTAGAATCCTAGAATCTGGAATTGTAGAATCTTTTGGGTTGGAAAGGACCTTTCAGCTCCTTGAGCTGAGGTGTTAACCACTGAGGCCTCTCCGTTTGGTCTGGCACAGGCTGGATGGAGGCTCGTGCTGCTGTCTGAGCTCCCTCACTCACCTTCCCAGCTGAGCTCCCACTGCATTTCAAGGCCATGAGAAAATGACTTTTGCTGCTCTTCCATTTCATATTCATTCATCATTTCCATATGGTAACTACGCAGAGTTGTGCCATGTGTTATTCAGCACAGCCACACAGAAAGCTGCTAAAGATAATCGATTTTTTTTCTCAGAACCAGAAACTAGGAGCAGTTTCTTGTCACGCTTCAAGAGAGTGAAAAGTAGCACTGGCTCAGACCTGTGGGCTGCAGCTCTCCCATTCCTCATATGCCCTTCAGATATCAGAAAGTTTTCTTGCTCATACTGGATTGGAAGTGGGAGCTTTTGAAGATTTTCTTGGGAAAACAAAAGAAAAATGATGGTCTATGTAGCGCCAATGACTCAATGTGAGGTCATGAGCATGTTTTTTTGCAAATTGATTCTTTTTTCAGTTTAGTAGCACCAGCCTGGGTGCCAGGAGCTGTGTGACACTGGGGAGGTGTGGCCTGGGTTTGAGGCTTCCCTGCCGTGTCTGGAGGGGAGCAGAGCTGCCAGCAGTGGTGTCAGGAGGGTGAGGATGCTCTGGCTGGGGCAGTGCTGGCTGCAGCCACTGAAGACCCAGATGTTCACTGATGGATCTCTGCTGTCCTCACCTGTGACCAGGTGTCTTCTTGGGTGTGCTCCTTCTGCTTAGAGGGAAAGGGATTTGGGTTGAAATCACTTGTGGCCCCTAAATGTGAGAGTTTGGGATGTGTTTCCTCAGTTAAGAAGTTTGGTTTTTCCCAGCTTTCAGCTCTCTGCCAGCCAAGCCTGACCCTGGATCCCTCTCAGTGTTTTCTGCAGAGAGATGCAGCCAGGAGCAGAGTGGTGTGGGTGCAGCAGCCTCCTCCCCGCCGTGAGCGGCGTTTGCAGCTCCCCATCGCCCTGGGGTGCTCCTGTGGGGTTCTCCTCGCTCCAGGGACTCTGCAGGAGCAGGTGCAGCTCCTGCTGCAGCAGGAAGGTTTACCTGAGCAGGCTGCTGAGTTACTCTGTCAGAGCGAGGCTTTGGAGACCTGCAGTTTCAGCTGTGTCTTCTCAGAGCCCACACTCAATCTGTGCGAATGGATCACCCCAGAAAGCCTGGGTTTCCTCAGTCAGGACAGCTCCCAGCAGTCCCCGCTGGGTGGGGGATCAGGGAAGTTCTCTTTTGACCTGCAGGAGTGGCAGAGTGGCTGCTGAGATGGGGCTGGGGCACCAGTGCCAGTGCCAGCCCATGCTGGGGGATGGTGGCATGGCCACCCAGATGGTGCTGGTGTCACCATCAGCCTGCCAGCCCTGGCCCTGGGCACCTGCCAGGAGGGGCTGGTCCGGAGCCAGGCTGGAGATGAGCCCAGGGATGGCTGCAGGGGGCCCAGCTGCAGTGATGAACTTTCCCATCTCAGTGCACTCTGCAGGCTGATGAGGAGCTTTAAAGGCACTATTTTCTGAAGAAGAAGCAATGGGAACGAAGGTGGTGAGGGAGCAGTGACGACAAAAGGTGGGTGGTGAGTGCTTCTGGTGGGTTTCCAGTGCAGCCAATTTTCCCTGCACCACCCCGCTCTGGGATTCCAACCCTGCCTGTACAGCTGAGGTTCTGCTGGGGAGGATGAGGAGGGATGGGCTTGGCAGGGCTGGTTGAGCAGTTGGGCTCCATCATCTTAAAGGTCTTTTCCAACCTAAAAGGATTCTGTGATGCTCTGGCTGCCCCATGCCCAGGGAGGGGCCTGGCAGCACCAGACACTCCCTTTCCAAACCAGGAGGTTTCTCACTTCGCTGTGTGGGAGCTCAGCTCTCCCCGAGGGCTGCTGCTGGTGGGTTTCGGGACTGGCACCCTGTGAGAGCAGGCGGGATCACACTTACAGATCAGAGCTGCCGTGGGACCCAGCAGGGGCACAAATGCTCTGCAAAACACAGAGAAGCAAAGACAGAAGATGTAGAGGAAAAAAGAACATTTTTTACTAGGAGGAGTAAAATAAACATGGGAATGTTTCCCAGGAGAAGAGCCTGTTGTGGTGGCGATGTAAAGCTGCAGTTGCTGCCTCTGAGGTATTTGCAGAAACATGTCACTCTCCTTTGGTGCACATTGCTTGGGCAGCCCAGGCTCAGCTATCCCAAACTGCCCAAGTGCTTAACCTTTTTCTAATATTTCCGGGTCAAGAAAGATCAAACAGGGGGAAACAGGTTTCAGTTGCTTGATTATTGTTTTGGTGGTATAACAAAAATATAACGTCCTCGACTCTAGGGAAAAAGCGATGTGTGATTTTTGCACTGCAGCACTGCAGTGAGCTCTGCTGTGCAGGATGCTCTTTACAGCGCCTGCGTTGCCAAGGCAACACGGTGTGGACAAGATAGGGATCTGCTCCATCCATCCTGGGCGAGCTCCTGTGCCGGAGGACTCAGTGCTCAAACTGCCTCGCTCTGCTCTACTTTTTACTTTGGTCTGGCCATAGTGCTTCAGTGCAGTTGTTTAATACGGTAATTATGAGAATAATAACTTGAGAAAGGTTAAACTTGATGAACTGGGGGATGACTGCGGCTATTGGCATTGACCTGATGAGTGCGGTGCAGATACTTATTGGTAAGAAAGTTGCAGATTCGGTACATTTTAATCCAAAGCACATTTCTGTCTCTCACAGCAGCTCTTTGATTAGTGATGTTCGCCTCGGGGTCAGAACGTGGAGAGAAAATCATCAGCCAAAGGCTGAGCTCAGGCAGCTGCTGGGGCTGGGTGTGAGCAGCGGCAGGGGGAGGGCGATGAGGGGGGTGGGGACCGAGGCCACTCGGGGTCACCCTTCTGTCACCTCATGTCCCAGCAAGGAATGAGAGCCAACAAAGTGCTGAGGTGCCACAGGCTGCTGAAGGCGCTGATTTCTTCGCTCTCTTCTGTGAGGCACAAACACGAGGGAGTTGCTGGATTTGCCATCCTTTGGTACCCACTTGAGGGATGTTGTTCAAACTGCTGGAACCGGCTGGTGGGAAATGGGGTCCCAGGTGGGATGGGAGCTGGGAAGAGCAGGAATTGTCCCCGGCTGGGGTTCTGCTGTTGTGGCCATTAACGTGTGCTCGGTGGGGGCAGTGGGACAGCCCTGCCGTGGTCTGACGATCTCCAAAAGCAATAAAAGGAGGTGTTAGCATGAGAAAGGGTAAAGCCCCCCTCTGTTCATTCCTGATCTCTTTAATCAGGCAGACTCCATAAAGAAGGAGTTCCCGGGAATGCTTTTCTCCCAGTGTAGGCATTTCCTCTGTGTTGTGTGTTGTCCCCACTTAAACTCTGCAGCTTGGTGAAGTGGAGCTGGGCTATAGAGGAGTGAGGATTTTATGATAAGAAGAAATGCCATCATTCCCTGGTCTGCTCTTGACCATGCCAGTTCCATTTGGAATTGGAATTAGCTCTTTAAACTCGAATTTGAAGAGGTGGGACAATAATTTTGATTTTAAGGGGATATTGCAAACTGTAGTTAATTTCTATTTCCTAAGCATTTTTACATCTTCAGAGGGCTCTTAAAAATTTTGTATCCTTACTCATTTTTATTGCATAAGCAATGCAGAGAATAATACCAAATATTATTTATTGATGCATTTTAATGTTAAAAATGTACATTCGCTTCCACATTTGCAAAATTTTTTTGTTTGTTTCCCTCAAACCTTCAGACAGATGTTTTTGATTATAAGAGCTTAAAGGCTTAGATTTTTGTGGCCTCAGTAGCATTAATGACTTTATCTGTACCTGGGTGCCAAGCAAAGGTTTTGGCACAGGGAGGAATTCAGCCAGCAAGTTCTCAGCACTTCAGGAGATCAGATTGTGTTGAATACACCGAAATGGTAAAGGATCAGCGATGCCAGGGAGGGCACCTGGCGGTGTGGCAGTGGCACTGCCCTCCCTCCCTCCCTGCCCGGGGATCCCCATCCTCACCCCGCGGGCAGAGCGCCCTGTCCATCCTCTGTGCCACAGCCCCCGGCCGTGTGCGGTGTGCCTGCCTCGGGCTGAGCAGGCACAAAAATGGTTTGGAGTCTTTAGGTAACGGTAAAGCAAAATTTAACATCCAGCTCTGGCTAATTAAAGAGCAGAAAAGGTCAAGTGTACTTAACATCTCTACCCCAATTGACTCTTTCCTATCCATTGAAGAGAGCCTCTTACCCAATTGTCCCTGAACTTCTGGGGAGCAAAGGGGAGAGGACAGAATTCCTCAGTCTCCATCCCTCATTCTCTGGTTTGTCAGTCCTTTTAGGATCCCCTCTTACCCCTTGTGGCATGGGGATAGGGCAGGGAATTAACTCCCAACTCTTGCTTCATTTCTAGGAAATCCAGGAGACTACAGGTGGCACAGAAAACCTGCAGGAGGTTCGGTGCAGGAGCCCCTAAAGCTCTCTGTCACACCTGGAAAGGTCTCTGGGGCCCCGAGATGAGCTCTGGCCCCGAGGACTCACAGGTGATGACTGACCCCTCATTCCATTTTGTCACCCTGTCCTTGTGTGTGCCTCGTGGGCAGTGCTGTGCTAGACCCGGGGACAAGAGAGGAAATCAAATGCAGTCAGGAGGTGAGGCTGGCCCTGCTGGGGCTCCTGCAGACACAGATCAGACCTGCCCAGCCACGGAGAGTTAACCTGCGCTGCTGCCACCAGGGTCAAGAGTCTGAGATAAAGACTGTGCTCTGGACAGTTTTTATTGCCTTTGACATTCACTGCTGCTCTATCAATTCTCAGACACAAAAACGTGTTCTGGCTCTCAAAATCTCTGGTTTTGGAGCCTTTTTTATTTGCCAAAGGAACTTGAGGTCCAACAGAAATGAGATAAAATTGCATCATGTTAATGCTGAGAGGTTAAAATCAAAAGGAAGTTGTTTATCACTCAGAAATGTTAAGGCAAGCCTGCAAGCCTGAGCAGACAGCAGACAGGCCCTGCTTGTGTGCTGGAGCCAGGTGACCCTTCCCTGGGGTGTGTTCCCAGCCAGGGCAGGGCTGTGAGTGCCACACCAGCTGCTGCCCACCCGAGCTGAGCCAGCCCCGAGCCCTGAGCGTGGTCAGTGTTCCTGCCCTGGTGGGGCCCTGGCTCTGATCTGAGCTTGTTCCTTCTCTTTGGGCAGCACAGAGCACACGATGCTTGGGGAGAAAGGAAAAAGCTTGGGGAGCTCTGCTCCAGCTGCCAGGCTGTGCCCTGGGGCACCCCAGAGCCACAGGGACCCGAGCGGCTGCGAGCTCCGGCTAAGGTCTGTCCTGCCATGGTGCCTCGGGAAATGGGCATCAGGGCACATCAGAGACAGAGGGTGAGGATGAAGTGGTTCTTATTCAACTTCCCCACCTCACACTGACACCACTTCATCCACTGGCACAAGCTTTGCCGGGAGGTTTTCCTACTTATTTTCTGCACACACTCACACACGGTGGCAGTGAGTTAAAAAATCAATTACACCTATTTCTTTTTGGTTTAGAACTGTTGGAGTAATCTATTGTTATGTCCCTTATTCTTGTATTACATGAAGGATTTGGTTTTTTTCCTATTTACCTTTATTCTGCTATTCTTAGTTTTACAAACTTCATCAGACCCTCCCTGCCACACACAAAATTATGATCAACAGCTCACATGGCTTTAGCATGTGATAACCCATCAAATGTTAAAATAAGAAAACCATTCCCACAAGCTATAGCATCAAACAATCCCCAGTTGAAAAATGCTGGAGATTTGCACTGACTCCAGCTATTTTGGCCAAACAACTCAGCCTCTGGGCAGATTTACACCTGCAATTACAGAAATAGATCTCCCCATGTGCAGGCGGTTTGGAAAAATAAAAAGCAGCCCTTGATCTCCCCATCAGCCAGGCTGTGCTCAGGGCAGGGTCTGGAAATGCTGGGGCTGGGTGTCCTCTGCCACAGACGTGGGGCTGGATGGAAATGAGCGGCACTAACCATGATTAATATGAAATAACTAATTGGAGTGAACCTCTGGAGAGAGAGGTAAGGATTAGAGATAAGAGGAGCACAAAGCTTTCTGTTTGTTCTTTTTAAATGAAAGAGTCGCAGTGATGAAATTCCTCCCCATTGGTATTCCAGGTGGGCACTTTCCTCTGCATGTTGTTCTCAGGCATTTTAAAGGGTGACCTTTCAAGTCACTTAATGGATGTGCCACATAGCTAAATATCAATTGTTTCTTCTAATGCAGCGCTGGTTCTGCTCTGTTTTGCCTTGTGGGAAGAGGCTGTTTGAGCCTGCTGGAGGCAGCCAGCTGCTCCTGCCTGTGCCCTGGGCAGCACAGCTGGGCTGAGGACACTGCAGCCTTTGGAAGCTGCCACATTCCAGGGAAAAGGATCCACATGAAAATGTTTTCTTTGAAAATGAAGGTTACGGACACCTGAGCATGTGTTTGTCTGTTCAGATTAGATTTGGAGGGGTGGGAAACGGTTTGGCTGCCTGCAAGAGACTGAGCTTGAATTGTTTTCCTTTGGTGCAAAAGCAAAGACTTTTCAGTGTTTGGAAAGGCAAGGAGCGACAGGCTCACGAGGGTTTATTTCTTGGTGCAGAGGGTGGCTGAGCCCTGGTGGGAGGCCTGTGCCCCTGTCCCTTGTGCCAGCTGGGCACAGGGCTGGCTTCCCTGAGTCTTTCTGGTTTGACCAACGCTTTCATCCAGCAGTTGGAAAGAAAATTCTCATTGAAAATGTAGCTGAAATAGCTTTATTCTGACAAGAGTTTCCTCTATAATAAACTAGCCTTTTGAGGCAGGAATAGGATCTGCAGTGTCTCTGCTGGTGCTGCTGTAAGGTCCCCAGAGCCAGCTCTGGTCCCTGGACTGCAGTCCCTCAGCCCCTCCTCAGGTCTGCAGGTGGGGGGCAAATCAATAAACCCACAGAAACTATTTAAATGTGATCTATCTGTATTTTTACTATTTATTTTTCTTTTTAAATAGCCATGGTAGTGTAAGCTCCAGCTAGCAGCACACAGCACAGATGATGAACAGCATTCCCCTTTGGAAGTTGATGTTTTGAAGTGCAACAAAAATAAGAACAAATACATTGAAAATGCCCAGGTTCAGTCCCCTGAGCAAGGGGAGCTGGTTGTTCCTTAATTATAGATGAGGAGAGAAACAGATTTTTCAGCCCACTGGAGATTTGAGAATCCTGGTGCTGGAATGCAGAGCAGTTTTGGAGGGCTGTGGTTCAGCAGGTCTTGGCTCTGGGGGTGCTGTGGCAGCTCCAGTCCCCATTTTGGGCCAGCGGAGCTGGAAGCTCCTGTTTGGATGCAGCACTTTGACTAATCCTGCCACTCCCAGGGCTGCTCTCGGGAACATCGTGGCATGAGGCTGTTACAGGTCCATGAACTCACCACCCATGCACTGCAAATGCAGGAAATTTCCACAGCCTGCAGCAAATGCAGTTTGAGAGAAAAAGGGATGTGTTGCAAGGTCGGGGCCGTCATACCCTGAATTACAGCTTGAGTCAAATGAGAAATGCAGAAATGCCCTGATACTCATGGACAGCGCTGGTCAGCCCCAGCTCCAGCTGTGAGGAATATTCAGGGATTGCTGAAGCACTTCAGCTTCAGAGGATAAAGTATTTCAGCCTCCCTGATCACAGAGAACATCTCTAGTTACCAACCAGAGAAATATTCTTCAAACAAAAACATGTGTTTACTCCAAAGGAAAGAAGCTCGGGTGGTGGGAGAGTAAGAGCTTTTTTTTTTTTTAATTTTTTTATTTTTTTTATTATTTTTTTTTTTCTTCAGGAAAATAGAACAGTCCATTTGTACATTGATTTATCAAGCTTATCCCAACTGTCTTCCAGCCAGGATTCACAATCCTGCCTTTTTGTTTCTCTACATGCTCCAGCACACAGATATGGCTTTCAGAGTGGGAATCAATACATCTGCAGGACGCCTCTGGTGCTAGCAGAGTCCACGGCTTCTTTGATTAAACTCTACTAAAGCATAATTATCTGGAACGCCTTGCCATTTCCTTGGCGCTGCTCACACAGCTCTCCAACCAGGAAGCATTTTATCAGGGCATTAGAGCCCCACACAACACATGCTGGAGAGAGAAAATTGCCATCCTCAGGACAAGAAAACATTTATGTAAGATCCAGCTTCAGCAGCCGAGGGGAAAGCAGCTCTGTGTTTGAGCCTAGCCCTGGTTCTGGGGCAGAGCCCGGCTCGCTCCGGGTGTTGTATCAGGGACCAGGACTGGGGCTGTGCTGTGGCTCTGTGCAGCTGGGGAATGGCAGGGAACCATGAATTCCATCTGGGTGTTCACCAGAACCCAGGGTTGGGGCTGTGCTGTGGCTCTGTGCAGCTGGGGAATGGCAGGGAACCATGAATTCCATCTGGGTGTTCACCAGAACCCAGGGTTGGGGCTGTGCTGTGGCTCTGTGCAGCCTGGGGGATGGCAGGGGCACCATGAGCTCCCGCCAGGTGTTCCACCAGAGTCCAGGATTCTGGGGTGTGCTGTGGTTATGTGCAGCCCAGGGGATGGCAGAGGGACCGTGAACACCCCAGGATGCTCAGGAAGGGATGGATCTCCTGGGATGTGCAGGGGCAGCCACCCTGGCTGGGTGGGGACTCCGTGGTGCTGTCCTGGGGCTCAGCAGTCCCTCCCCAGCCCAGCCTGGCCCGGGGTGCCCGCAGTGCCCCTGCCGTGCCACCCCAGGCCGGCTCTGCTCTGCTCCATCGCTCCCTTCACGCAATATGGCCATAGTAACAAAACAATTGCCAATGTGGCATTATCCTCTGGCAATCCGGGCTCAGGCTTGCTCCAAGAGGGAACAGAAGGAGAACTGTCATGTTAACATTTCAGCTGACTCCGGCCTCCCCCTTTTCTCCTCTTTTCCAAGGCTGTGTGTAAAATCCGCCTCCTCTCCCCGCGCTGCCAGATGAAGCTGCTGCACAACACTTCTCCGCTTGTGCAAACCCTGCGCCTCTCGGAGGGCTTGAGTCACCTCACGGCAGTGCAAAACCCGAGGCAGCAGCTGAGTCAGGATGGCTGCCTGCTCGCCGTGGGCTTCAAAGGAGGAGGCTCAGTCCTACGGGGCTGTGCCACATCAAAACCATTATTTTGGAAGGTTTCTATCTCTGCTGAGTGGGCCGATGCTGGCCAGGTGCCAACAGCCATATTTCAGCCCTTCTTTCCTGTTTGGAGGATAGGTATGATCAGAGCTCGAGACGTGACTCGTTCTGTGACAAAGGGTGGAGGTTGGTCAGTGACTACAAGAGGGAAAATTTCCGTACGAACAAATCCCTGCGCTGCAGAGTACAGCGAACATCGATTGTGCTCGAGAGCACTGGAACCCAGGTGTGCTGTCGTGCCCCTGCTCTCAGGTGTGCTGAGGGAAGGGCTTTCGGAGAGCCACCCCCAAACCCTCTCCTGCAGCGGTGCCACGAGCTCGGCTGGTGGCAGGGATGGTCACACAAGGCACAGACGTTTGCTTCCCTGGGGATGGCACACGCCCCACGTTGTCCCTTCCAGAAAGGGTTTCTCCAGAGAATAGGTTTTTCTCTACCACAGAGATCTTTTGTTTTTCTTGGGTGAGCAATCCAGCCGCTGATGGCCACCTGAGGAATGCCTGAAGGTCCTGGTGCTCCTGACCAGGTGGGGCCACGTGGGAGAAAGGGAAATCACTGCCAGCACCTCTCCAAGGGCTCACAGAGCCTCGTGGAAGCCGAGATGGGAGGATCTGACAGCCAAGCTCCAAAGCACTGTTCCCAAGCAGTGAAGATGTTCTTAGGCTCCCTCTCCGTCGCACTGCCAGCTGAAGAAGGGGAAATGAAAGCCCTTGTTCCTGGGCCCGGCCGTCGGGCAGCCCAGGGGTGACAGCCCAAGGAAGCTCCAGCAGAGGATGGGGCTCAGCACTCAGCAGGGCCCGCGCTGGCCCAGCCCGAGCACCAGGAACACGCTCTGACCCACATTCCTGCTCCCTCCAGGGCCTGCAGTGCCTTTTTTCAGATCATATTACTCTACTCTCATTCTATGAGGCTTTAAAGCAATTCTGCTCTATAGCTCAGTTCATCCGCTGCAGCTTCTGCAGTCTGGACTGCCCAAATGTGATTTATGAGAAATCTTAATGGTGAGCCGCTCCAGCCTGCCTGGGGTGTAAGCTTTACCGAAAAGGGATATAAACAATTCTATAACCAGCAAAATGAACTAATGGCCTTTTGCAGCTGTTCCTCACTGCACAAGGTGCACAGGGACTTCTTTGCTGCTCAGGTTCACTCATTTCTTGTGGACACTGAGGCATCAAAAACCTGAGTGTCCTGGGGAGAGAGGGACCTACAGCCAAAAGCAGAACTCAGGGCTCGCTTCAGGATGCTGGAAGAGAATCTGTGGTGCTGATTTTGCCTTTGTGTTTTCTTTCTAGATGACCAACGCCAATAGAAACAATAAGTAATTAATGTATAATGGAAAAGGCAATGCCCAGGACCTGGTTTTTGCAACCTACAACAGGTGAGATGCTCAATGACAGTCAGATGCTGACTGCAACTCATGAAATTCGATGTTTACTTGAGCTACTTCTCTTTCTTTCTGATCACACAGGCAATTACACAACAGCAGTTGGGCCAAGGCAGATTTGTTGTCTACCATGGGCACAGCTGACCCGGGCTGAGCGCAGCCTCCTGGGGTGGATTAAACACTCCAGCTGTGTTCTGGCCCGGGTCCATCTGTGTGTGGCACCTTGCTCGTGTCCCTGCAGCTGCAGAGGGCAGCGCCAGCCAGGAAAGTTCAGGGAGAGCTCTGCCTCCCAGCTCCTCCACTGCAGCCTTGTCCATGGCTTCAACTTGTTGTGTTTGCAAACATTTCCCAGGGTGGTGAGTTGGCTTTGCAAGTTTCTCACTCAAGTGTTTGGGAAGTGATTTTCTCTGTACCAGGAGCTGTGTTTGTACACAAATGCTGGAGTTGTCTCCAAATAAGGCTGTCTGTAACCCTCTGTCAGGAAACTTGCCCCAAAAGCAGCAGGCAGACACTGCTGGGCCCCTCTGTGCCGTGGGCACATCTCCCCGGCCATAGCTGTGCTGGAGCTCCCTGCCCGTGCCCAGCTGTGTGTCATGAGAGGCACTGCTCACCAACCCCTGGGATCCAGCAGGAACCTGCCGAGCCAAGAGATGCCCTTTAGATGGCCTGAGGCAGGGAGCTGTGCCTGTCTGCTCCTCGGCGTGTGCCCGAGCCTGGGCAGCACCAGCAGTGAAGGCGAGCAGTGCCATGGCCTGGGGCTGCTCATCTCCCCCGCTCTCAGCCCCCCAGGAACACAGCTGGGCTTTGTGCCGGGGGATCCTTGAACATCTGGAACAGCCAACGGGGAACAGCAGGAATCTGGGGACGAGATCTTCAACAGCCCCCGGGGGAGGTATGTGCTGATAAGAATTCCATAAGACTGCTCCCAGAAAAGGGGAATTTGGTCTGGTGTGTGAGGCTGAAGTACAACTGGCCCAGTTCAATACACCCTAACTCTTGTTTTGGAGGATATTTGTCTGTAGTAGGAGGTAAGAAGGTCTGAATAGAAGATGGAGATAATTAGCCAGGAGCAGATGAGCTGCTGCCGTGATCTGCTGATCCCCTGGTCCAGCTGAGGCCAGGGACAGCTCCTGCATGGGGATGCTGATGGCACTGCCATCCTGTTCCTGCTGTCCCCCAGCAGCTCTCCTCTCCAGGACAGCCCAAGCCCACTGAAGCTGCTCCTGCCTTTCTTCACATCCTTTCAGAAGCTGTTTCTGTCTCTTCCCTTGACCCTAGTGCTCGGCCAAGCATCATTTTAGGGAACATTAGGTTGTGTTTGGGATATTCAGTGCTTCAGTAGTTTCCTTCTTGACCTTTTCTCGACCCTTTTCTCTTGGGTGAGTGTTATGCAGGGAGAAATTGCCATTCCCCTTTTCACAATTTCTCCATCTATAAACACAGTAAATGGCAACAAGCTCTGGTAATTCTCGTTAAAAGCCCTCGAGTGCTGAAGTGAGCCCCCAGACAGCAGACTGAAAAGGCAACAATTAGGGGAGAAAAGAGAGGGACAAAAGGGATGTAAACAAGTCCTTGCTGTAAAAGGCAGAGCAGCCAGTGAAAGCATCGGGCACAGGAGCCCTGATGCAAGAGGCTGCAGGTTTTTGGATGTTTTTGAAATATAAGCTTAATAAATATTAGAAATCTTCTTTAGCCACATGCTAGGTTTCTCCACTCTCAGTGTTATTTTTTGACATTGGATCTTGGCCCAGATTCTTCATTCAAAGCAAGACAAACTCTCCTAATCCTTGTTTATAGCTTGGGAGAGACAGTACTTTGTGGTAGTTATATTTGTGAGGGATTATTGGTTTGGTCTGTGTGCTTTCAAATACTGTTCTTTGCTCATTACAGCCAGCCAGGGATGATTACAGCAATGAAAATGTTCACAGCAACTAATTCCAATGTCGTTCCATTTGCCAGTGGTTAACTTTCCCATGGCCAAGTAAAAATCTTTGAATGGGAACCAAGAAGTGTTGTACAGTTCCACGCAGCAGGGAAAACTCTCGGTAGCTGGAGCTACAGAGGAAGTTGTAAGCAGAACATTGATTTTCTTAGGGCCCCTTCAGCACCTGCTGACACCTGCAGGTGCTTCTGGGTCTGCTGGCACTGGGGGTGGCACCTTGGGGTGTCCCTGAGCCCCAGCTGCTCCTCAGGGCACAGTGCCCTGGGTGCTGCTGCCCTGTTTGAAACACTGCATCTCCTTCTGCTTCCGTGGGTGGTTTGTATCCTTGCACCAGTTAATATCCATCCGCCAGTAATGCATTTTAGACAAATACAGACCTGGGGAGCACGTGGAGGGAGGGATGTGGGGACCCTCTGGCTGATCCACTCTTCCCCTCGAGGTTTGTAAAGCTCTGCTTGTGCCACTGAGGCTCGACACACAGCGATTGCAAAAATAATTCTGTGGGTCTGGGAGCAAAGAGAAACCATTTCTGCTCTTAGAGTCTCTTTTCTCTGGCAGTGTTCGAGTTCATGGACTCTAACCACTAGGCCAGAGCTGGAGAAGGAAAGGACAAAGCCTGGTGTATTTTGGCAAAAGCATGTTATTTTGCAGAGCTAAAATTCTATACCGCTGATAGTCTTGGAAGTCTGTCTCTGCCACTTGTTTTGGAAGAGGTTTTGAGCATTTAAAGAGCATTTGAATGGCTTGAGTGGGCAGTTTTCCAGAGGGTAGGGAGCCCGCAGTGGCACACGATGTCACACCGGGACCTGGGCTCAGGCTTGGTCCAGCCAGGGTTCCCTGGGAGCCTCGAGGGCCTGGGCAGCCTGGTGGGCACCGAGCTGGACACGAGCCCGCAGTGCAAAGGCTGCTTAACCAGTTTGTTGTGCCATCCAGCTGGGAGCCGAGGCAGGGCTGAGTCCAGTGGAAATCCTTTCATGCAAGGACTGCGCTTTTGTATTGATTTTGTAAAGCACCAGCTAATACAGGAATAATAGCCGGGTGTTTATTCTTAAAAGGACCAGACTGTTCTGCCAGGAAAACTAGGATTCGTAACAGCCTTGAGATATTTTTCTCGTTTTGTTCACAATATAAATGATACTTGAATTAATATTCATGTTGGAATAAAATCTGAGGGAGCCTTGGTAGTAAACCAGTAAACAATGCAAGGAAAAATGGCTTTTTATGGTTGCATAAAGATGCAAAATGACAGGGGGACTGGGAGCTTGTTCTCTTCCGTCACATCTCACAAGAAAGCAGAGCAAGTGTTCTGCGCCCGTGTTTTATTTTGCCTTTGCCCAGGGACATTAATTATCCTCACACAGCGCGTGGGGTGACAGAGCTGCGTGTCCCCACGTGGAGCATGGGACACTTACGGGGTAAGGAAACTCCTGCCAGGGAAAGCCAGGGAAGGAGTGAGCAAAGGCTGGGATTAGATTAGCTGTGCCAGTGCCAGAGTGGGACTGAGAACACGACCCTGTGCTGCTGGGAAGTGTGGGACAATCCCCTGGGAAAGGGAACGGTCATTCCCACGCTGCCTGGGGCCGTGGATGCTGCAGAACAATGGCCTGGCCTTTGCCTTCTCCTCTTTGAGGGCTTTTCTTCAGGTAGTTGTGATGCACTCACAGAATCCCAGAATGGTTTGGGTTGGAAGGCACCTCAAAGCCCATCCAGTGCCACCCCTGCCATGTCAGGGACACCTCCCACTGTCCCAGGCTGCTCCAAGCCCTGCCCAGCCTGGCCTGGGACACTGCCAGGGATCCAGGGGCAGCCACAGCTGCTCTGGGCACATGTTGAACCTGTTGTCCCTCCTTCCCGTGACTCCTGACCACCTCTGTGTGTGCAGTAAGTGAGCGACTGGCCCAAGGCCATCTGTTCCCTCAGCTGCTCGAGGAGAAATCAGCTCATGAATTCCAGGATTGCTGTTTGTGTTCTGAGCCTGTACCCATGGAAGCAAGGGCAGGAGACACAAATGTGGGGGAGGAGGTTTGTTCTGGAGGGTATGATCCTGCTTATTCTCTAAGTTTTTTTGGTTTAATGAAGATGGCCATATGCAGTTTTAGATTCGGAAAGGTGACCTGGAGGACTGGGAAGAATAAGCAATTCCTTATTTTCGCATCTCTATTTGTTCACCCTTAAAGATCTCTTTGAGGTGGAACTGGGCTAGGAACAAGAGTCCAGCGTTATGCCATTTGTGCACAGCTCTCTTGGGATTCAGGTTATTTTGCTCATTCACAGAGTTAAGAATCACCCTAAATCCTGCCTTTTCTTGCTTCTGCATTGAGGTATCGCCCCAGAGCCTTGTTCTTTCTTCCCTGCACTTGGGAGCCAATTAATATACCTCCAGGAAAAAAATGGAAATAAAAGTTGCAGCCTAGATGAATCTACCCATACAGCTAATAAGAGATCTGGTTGCTGCTTTTTAACCTGCTTTTGAAAAGAAGAAGAAGAAATGTATGGACACTGAAGGAGATGGTCATGTGGCCACATGAGAAACCTCCGGAGCCCGCACGGAGGGGAAGATGAAGACACTCATGCTTGTGCTGGGGGTAAAGGACACTCAGGTGAGGTTAGGATGGAGCAGTTCTGCTCCACAGAAACCTGGTGAGGGCTTCATGGGTGCGCTGAGCAGGCTCAGCCAAAGCCACACTCACCATTAATTCCAGCTCATAAACTCCCGAGCTGCTGCAGACTGTGCTGCAGACACAGCGATGGAGCAAAGCCACGCTGGGGGCTTCAAGGAGAGTAGCAATGGCAAGAAAAGCAGAAAACAGTTGTGCCTGCCAGGAAATGATAAAGCATCAACATCAAGATGCATCACAGCACAGAAGTCAGTTGCTCAATAACTTTTTTGGCATATGCAGTGAGTGGCTAAATATCTGGAGAGGAGCCACCCCAATGCCGTCCCCATGAGTGGCAGCAGCTCTGAGCATCAGTGTGCTCAGTGAGCTCACGGCAGCACTCGGGGGCTCTGCTGCAGCAGCAGCTCTTGGATGCTGTGCTTTGGGCCGGGGGCAGCCTGTGCAGGGGCTGGGGCACCCTGGGGCACCCTGGGGCTCTGGGGCACCCTGGGGTTCTGGGGCCAGGATTTGGGCTGGGGGCAGTGGGGGCTGGGGCACCCTGGGGCTCTGGGGCCAGGGCTGGGCACCGGGGCAGGTTCATGGCCTGTGGCGCTGCCAAGGAGCTCGCGGTGCTGAGCCCATTTGGTGTCTGCACCATCACTTGGGTCTCTCCCTGCACAGTGACTGGGGGGACCTGCAGGTCTGTGTCTGAGGGAGGGAGACATTTCCTCCTGGCTTTAACGTGGATCATCTGTGCTGCCGAAGCCCCTGAGCCCTGGGGATGTCACTGACCCCCTGTGCTGCGGTGTCCTGCCGGGCGGGGCTGCCCCGTGTGTCCGAGGGCTGTTGGGGTGTTGGGGTGCCTCCATCCATGACCTGCTCTCGGTTCCCAGCCCTTGGCTTCAGACCTGGCACCTCTGCATGTCACGGATGATGACAGACTCCTGCAGTGCAGGAGCTTAAGCTTCCAAACAGAACGGTGTCACAATGGACAGCGAGAGCCACCCCAAAATCCAAATGCCTCGCTCCCATCTCTGTGGATGTGCTCTCTGGATGTTGGCTTTAGCACGGACTCCTTGGCGTGATCGTGGCAGAATATTCTCACAGTGACCAGATGGGCAGAGAGGCAAGATCCTTTCCTCTGCCCTTCAGCACCTCAGTGTAAGGTTAGTGTAGCTAAACAGGGTGAGGAAAGGCTTCCTTTGGGAAGCTCAGGGAAAGAATCCCTGGGATTTGGGTGGGGGCAAGCAAAGCAAATATTTCCCTCATGGCAGATGTTCATATAACTGCTCCAAAGTTTTCTTATTTTCATCTTATAGGCTTTCCAATTTCAGAATTAATTCCCCTGTGTGCAGTCTCAGTTGTCAGAAACTGGAGTGGAAGAAAACCCAGGTAGGATTTCTGATAGGGGAAAAACCCCATTGAAATACTGACTGCCAGTCCTGCCAGTGCTGTCTAGTCTGCTCAGAGTTAATATTTTTTCACCTTATTTCCGTAGAAATATGACTGTTATTTTTTTCCCCTGGTTTCATGAAACCAATTTGCATCTGAGATGCATTTTCTGGGACCTCTGCAGTGATGGGACTGGTATTGCCTCTCTAAACAGAGCACCATATGCTTCCTTCTGTGTGTGTTTGCTGCCTGCAAAACCCTCCCAGATAATCTCCCTGGCTGAGTACATGACAGAGTACCAGAAAGGCGTTAGCACACAAATGCTGACACTCCTACAAAAGGGGAGAAGTGATAAATGCTTCCCTGTGTAAAGAAAAAGATAAGGATGCATTTTGGGAACCGAGCTGACTGTTGCAATACCTGTGAGTATTTTTAAATTGAGATCAGGAATGTAGGGAAAGGTAGATAGAGGCTATCATTAAATCTGCATTGGTTTATTTGGAAAACAAACACTGTATGTTACTTTCAAAGTGTCTCATATCAGAGATGCAAAGGAATTGCGTTGGGGTTTTCAAATGCATCTGAAGTGCCTTATTTCCTTTCACATGAACTTAGCAAGAGTTACTCCCAGATCAAACCTGGGGCTTTTCCTTTGGAAGTGGATATTCTTGTTTTCCAGGCAAGCAAATAACAATACCAATTTCAGAGAATAGACATTATTCAGCCAAGCTGGAAAAACCCACCACATCTGAGAAATGGCTTAGGAAGGAAAATGTTGCTTTCCAGCAAATCTGCCTGGCTGTGCTGGTCCCAGCTCTTCTGTGGCTTTAGGACTGTGTTCTTTGGGAGTGCCGTGTGGATTTGGTGATGTTTGTCTGCATCTCCTGCCTGCCAGCACCGGCTGGGAGCGTGATGTAAAGCAAACACTGTGATCAGCTTTGGCTGGAACGGAGCAGCTGCTGCAGGGACACTGTCCCTGCTGTCCCTGGCCAGGACAGGGACAGCTGCTCCATCTGACGCCGAGGGCTCTGCTCCTGGTCCACGGACTCGGGCACGCTTCTCCAGACTGCTGGGAGGTGTTTGTCTGGGTACAAACACCAGTGCAGTGTCCTTGGAGAGGAATCCTGCTTTGCCATAGCCTCGGAGCCCCCTGCCCCTGCTCCTGCTGAACAATGGGAGCATTGCTCAATGCATCAACGCTGCAGCAGCTAATTATGATAAATTACCTTCTGTGCCCCCACTGGGAAGGTTTCACAATGATCATTAACCCTCAGAAAGTCTTGTGCTTCCTGTGGAGGTTTAATGATTGCACTCCCAGATAAGTCATGGGCTGGGCTGTCACCAGCAGCAGGGGGGAAGATTCCTCACAGGAGGTGTTATTACTTTGTCAAATCTGCAAAAGGAGTAAACATCACCTGAATTTTGGCAGACTACCGCGAAGAAGACGTCGGTGTTAATCCCCGTGGGCAGCAGGTAGGGCTGCACAGGTGCTGCTGCTCTTCAGGCTGGTCAGTGCTTTACTAATTATCAAAGCAGAGATTTCCCTCCCTCGTTCATTCTGCTCAGTTCCTCCCGTCAGGATCGTTTATCTCTCACAGAGACACTCCCTGTGCCTGTTAAGAGCAAGGGCTGCAGTTCTACATTTGTAAACCGTGGGCTCTCGCTGCCAATTTGCCTCCTGCTGCCGTTCATTACTGTGGGCTGTGTTTATAGGAGCACTACGAGGCAAAGCTTCCCCCCAGCTCTCCCCTCGGAACTGGCAGCCTCGTTCCTAATAATCTCATTCTGTAATGTCCATCATCCCTCTTCCAAGCTGCCCCTGCTGCTGACTTGCTGTGGATTATCTGTGGGCAGAGGTGTCGTGGAATCACGGAATTGTTTAGGTGGGAAATCCTTCTAAGACCCTAAACCCAACTGTTCAGCACTGCCAAGGCCACCACTAACCCATGTCCCCAAGTGCCGCAGATCTGCTAAATCCCTCTAGGGACGGGGACTCCATCGCTGCCCTGGGCAGCTGTGCCAGGGCTGCACAGCCCTTTCCAGGAAGGAAATTTTCCTAATGTCTGATTGAGGTTGTCCGTCTGTGCATTCACAGGGCGCTAATGGGATCTCCCTGGTAACACGAACAGCTCTGCCCAGCGCAGGCAGCTCAGATCGCCAGGAAGGCAAATGTCTGAGCTGCACTCGGATTTCTGGTGGGCAGAGGAAACAGCTGCGGTGTAAGAAGCGAAAACAAACTGGGAACATCATTTCAGAATGCTCCCGTGGCTCCTGTGCCTTGCCAGCAGAGTGTCATCGCCGGCCGCTGCCCACAGCGCTGCCACCCCTGGCTCTCCGCAGGTCCTCTCGTGGCCGTGGGGCCATTAGTGGGGTCTGTGTTTGTGTAACAGAACATCAGAGCTGTGAGCAGAGCAGCAGCGAGGCGAGAACACTCATTTCTCAGGAGCAGACAATTATGTGAGGTGCTCCTGTTTCCATAAAAGACAGCGGCAGCTTAGCCAGGAGCTGTAAAACTTCTTGAGTTCAGAAGTTGCTTCATTAGTGAATAGCCCCAAAACCTCCCTGAGAAGGAAGTAATTTAGACTTCAGATGAAGTGTTCAAGTAATTTGAAATAGTTTCATTTTGTAATTAATTTTATTCTCATTTTGGAAGGGTCAAGATGCTCAGAACTACCCAAGTACAATTTTCGTGAAACCAAACACTCTGGAGAGTTTAAACAGGGGTTTTGCAAACATTCACAACAATCCTGTTGTTTCTAAGCACCAGGTGTATTAATGAGGCAAAAATTCCCTGAAATAATAGCTTGATCTAACTGTAAACTTCTGAATTCTGAGGATATGGAGCACAATCTGCCCCGAGTGCAGAGGGTGCAGGTAAGTGGCTCTGCTGTCCAGTGCCAGTGCAGGGAGCAGTGGAGCATCGGCTGCCCCTGTGCTGTGGAATTTCCCTTCCAGGAGCCCTGTGGAGCTTCTCCCTGGAGCTGGCCTGGGAAGAAACCGGACTGCAAAGCCTCAGGCCAGAGCTGGGTGCAGAGTTTGGGGTGCAGGTCTCAGTGCTTCTGCTCCCCGGAACACACAAGCCTCCAGAAGCCAAAGAGCTGGGAAGGGAAAAGGGTTTTCTGCTGCCTTAAACCTTCGCAAAGCCTTTCTCCTTTTCCTCTGTGCCGCAGAGTGATGGTGAGTAAAGAGCCCCGCAAAGCTGTAAGTGCTGTGTAATGCACTGGCTGCCCAAATGGATCTGTGTGCCCCTGACGCTTCCCTTCCCTGCAGGGAGCTGCCAAGAGCCTGGGGAGTGACTGTGGATTCCTGCTGCCAGCTGCTGGCCCTGGGCCTGCCTTCCTGCGGACAGCTCTGTGAGCCCAGCCTGCAGAACCCAAACCCTCAGCCACGGGAGGGCAGACACACCGGAGGTGTTCGGATGGGCGTGCAGTGGCAGGAGGATGTTCTGGGTGTCCTCCTGCAGTAAATGGGCAGCAGCAGCACCTGCACTCCTTGCCTGTGCCAGGTGAGTGCCATTCCTCGGGGGCAGAGGTGTCCTGCTCACTGCAGCCTCTCCGTGCGGAGCTGCTGTGACACAGTGGCGTGGGGGACAAGGAGGAACCCATTGATTCCACCTTCTGTCCTAGTTTTTGTTTTCTTACAGCTGCTTTCATGCTCAACTCCTCCTTGAAGCTGACCTTTCTACTCCAGGCTCCTCCATCCCTTTTTCTGATGGTGCTTGTCTGATTGAGCTGTTGCACACTGATGTCAGTGGGAAAAAGACAAAACTATTGAAGCCCTTCCATGTCTTGCCTGCTTGAAGCTCCTGGAAGCCGCACTCAGTGCATTTGCTTTGTTATGATGTCACATCAAGGGTTGGTTTCTTAGGGACGTGTGTTTCTTGGTGTCCTCAATGTCACTGTTTTGGTCTCTGGGTCACTGTGCTGCTGTTGGGATGCTGTTGGAAGCACAGGGAAGCATCTTTTGGAGCGTGCAGGGTTCTGCTGGACGTGCTTGGGGTGGGGTGTGTCAGATCTGCCCCTGGCACAGCCTGCAAGGGCTGCAGCCCCTCGGTCCTTGGAGCGTTTATCCAAGGACAGACGTGAGTCATGGTTGCTTCCTGTGGCACAAGGACATTTAGGAAGATAATAGGTGGGAAAAATAACAGTTGATCCTGAGGCTGAAACTGGAAGCCGTTTCTGAATATAAATTAGAATGTGACCTCAAACTGTCCTGGTTCCTGTCTGCTTGGCAGCGTCTCTCCTTGCCTGAGTCCAGCTTTGTTTTTCCTTTGTTCCTCTGCCACTTCCACCCTGGAACCCTCTTATCTGAGCTGTGGCTGGCACAAACCTGTGCTGCACATGCAGGACAACGCAGCCTGCTGGGAACGGACTCTTCATCCCATCCTGTGGTGATGGGAAAATCCCGTGTCAGCTCTGCAGGGCTGGGCTCGGGGCTTCCCTCTGCTTTCCATGGGCAGGGACAGTCAGTTTCTAGGATGGGGGCCCTGAAATCCCTCAGATTTCAGAGCAAACAGAACTTTCCCTGATCCAGTCCTGTCGGGATGGGAGATGCTGTAGCCCCATCGGCTCGGGGCTGCTGCGGCAATTCCCTGGCGCTGTCCGGCCCGAGGAGGCTGTGGGGCCGGAGCCCGGCTGGGCACTGGGCTGGGCACTGGGGCTGGGGTGGGCACAGCGCTGCCCACACACGGCAGGAGGGCATTGCTATATGCACAGATCACCTGGGAGGTGCTGTAGCATCCAGAGCTGCTGAGATCCCCGAGCAGGGCTGGGCTCTCTGCTGGCAGCTGTGCCCAGGCAGTGTCACCGTGGGAGGGTCTGCGCTGGCACCGTCAGCCGCTCGTGGCAGCAGTGTTGGGGCACCAGCCCCGCTCCCCCCTCTGCTGTCACCAGGGATCAGCAGAATTTCCCTGAGCTCCTCGCGCTGGTGCGGAACACGCCGAGTGTCAGTGCAATCAAATGGTCACCACGGCCCTGCTTAATCAGAGTGTACAGTTTATTTTTTACATAGTAAATTTGCTATGATCTAGGTCAGTGCTTGCGACACCAAATTCCCCTGCCAGAGCTGTTTATGAAGCATTAAAACCCCCACAAAATCCAAACTCACAAGGACTTTCAGACTTCCAGGTTGCACACTGGCCTTTGCCAGGTTTTGGCATTGAGCTCTCCAGGGAAAAAAGTTTAGATTTCTTTTTCTGGCTAGCACTCACTTTCCTTTGCTTAGCAAAGTTCAGAGTACCAAATGTGCTTTCCCTCCCACAATTTCATTAATCGTGAACTAGCTTTTGCTTCAAATAAGAGAGATGTGAGGAGAGCCGTTGTCGATAAGCACAGGCCAAAGGAGTAACTAGGAATATTGATTGGGAATGAAGGGCTGATGTAATAAACTGCTGTCTGGAAGGAAGGCTAAATGCGCACGGAGGGCCCTCATTGCTCTTCTCATGGGCTTTCAGAATGGAGTAAGAATTTTTTTTTTTTTTTTTGGTATTGAATCACTTTGTGGTAATAAACCACCAAATTTGCTGTCATTGCAGTGCTCCATCCTCTAAAAGTAGGACTTGGCATTTTTTTCCCCCCTCAGGCTTGGTTCAGAGCCTCAGCCTGGTGTGCTCATGTGCTGCCGTTTGTCCTCGCCTGCTTTCATCCTAATTTGATGTGTCACCATAAAAATGGGGTGACTGAACAGCTTCAGTTCTCGGCAAACTGGATTTAATGGAGTTGGTGAGGAAAGCAAGCAGGAAAATTTGTTTCCTTCAGCAAGACTTGGCGTGGCCCCCGCTTTGTCAGGTTGGATTCCTCAGCGCCGTGTCACATTAAGTGACGCCGTGGGACACTGGGACAGGGCTGAGCTGTGGCTGCAGGACAGCGGAGAGTCCAACACTGCTGCCGAAATTCCGTGTACTCACACAGGCGCAGTTGCTGCTGAAATGCTGTAAATGCTCCCAGGGCTGCTCTGCCCCTGCCCAGCTCTGCAGAGCTCTCTGTGCCGAGCAGACCCTGCGGGAGCTGGGCTGGGTTAGCCCAGAGGGGACCGAGAGGGGATGCCATCAGTCCATGCAGACATCGCCAGGGGCTGTGCCAGGCTGTGCCCAGCGCTGCCAGGGCCAGGGGCAATGGCCATAAACTGAAACGTGACAAGTGCCACCTCAGCCTGGGGAACAAATCCCTTCCACGGAGGGTGGCAGGGCACAGGAACCGCTGCCAGGGAGGGCACGGAGCTGTCCCTGTGATGCAGTGACAGCTCCTGCAGCCACCTGGGCTGTCATGTAACCACACGCTGTCCCGGGACAGCTCAGGGCAGCACAGATTGAATGGTTGCTTACTATTATTGCTATTCACTTTTCGGTGTATTTGATCATCATTTCAAAAAAGGCGTTGTGGCAGTGAGACACTGTCTCGAGTTCCTATGGCTTCTCTATTTTTCTGTAAAACCATAGAGCACCTTTTTTGCTAATGAGTGTTATGAATAATTAAAATTAAATTGCAGCTCTCAAAAGAGGTGAGCAGAGGCAGTGAGCCTCTCTCCTTGCTTCCTTGGCATGGAAGTGCCTGAGCTCCACTGTCCATCTCACTGCTCCTCTGCAGGGAAAGATTTTAAAGGCTCATGAGGCAGAGTTTCAGGAGCCATTGGGGCACTGAGGGCCTCCATTACCGTTGTGTTCTCAGGGCTGATCTATTATTACAGCCTCTTGCACTTTGTGCACACCAATTAAAATGAATAAGTGTACTCTGATCTAATATCCAAGTCACTTTTTGGCACACAATCGTTCATCATAAATGCACATAAAACTAGAATTCAATTAATCAGCTCATACAAAGAGCCTGTCTCTTGCTATTTTTCCTAATACATTTTTTTTCTTTGAATAAAAATGTAATTGTCAGTGCAAAATATCAAACCAGAGCCACATAACAAATAACTATGGATTTGTAATTAAACCCAATAAAGCCTAAGATGGAGTATAAAAGGCAGAGAGCTAAAATCCAATTAAAACTTATTATGAGAAATACAATGCCCGGATTTTTTTTCAGGCGGAGAGCAGCATACTCTGGTCTGTAAGAGAACACTGTTATTGGATTCGATAATGAAACCTGAGGTCTGGTCCTGTGAGTGTGGAGCAAAGAGCAAATGGCAAGAGGAGAGAAGGAGGGAGGCTGCGAGGGCTCCGTTATCTGCAGTGTAATCAGAGCCCAGGATGGCCATTGCCCCTCCTCGAGGGCTGCACTTGACTCGGGGGAACAAGAGATTAATTCTCGTGGCCCAGGCTGTGGCAGAGCTCGCTGGAGTCTGTGCAGGTGGGGAGAGGCTCATTGTGTCATGGCCCTGAGAGGGACACGAGGGCTGGGATGGGCTGGGCTGGGCTGGGC
>VZRL01006300.1:184979-233562 GCA_013397895.1 Origma solitaria | reverse complement strand
GATGGGATGGGATGGGATGGGATGGGATGGGATGGGCTGGGCTGAGCTGGGCTGGGATGGGCTGAGCTGGGCTGAGCTGGGCTGGGATGGGCTGGCAGGACCCCGGGAGGGACAAGGACAAAGGTGGAGCTCCTCATGATCACGAGTTTGATCTCCGAGCCCTCACTGCCGCATCCTTCATCCTCCTGCCACGCTGGGAAGGGCTGGGCTCCATCGCTGCAGGGCACAGACCTCTGCAAAAGGAGGAGAACAGGAGACCTTCAGCCTTGTCTGACATCACACGCTGGCCTGACTAATCGGTATTTCTCAAACAGAAATGGTTACAAATATAAATTGGTTAGTGGGGTCGTTTTTCTTCCACTTTTTTCCCAGTCAGAAAGCTTCTTAGACATGGAAAATAAATATGCGAAGTTAGGCTAGTCTGAAAACAACTGGACTTTGTGCTTAAAATGGAGAAAAAATAGATTAGATTTCTCTTCCCAGATTTCTCATTGTTCCAAAATAACTATAATTATTCCCTTTTTTATTATTGAGTTCTTCCATTGTGTAACATGTAATTCTCTTAACTATCAGAATATTCCTGGCCTTGCATTTTGTTCTGACCCTACCCTTTCTTTAAAATATGATTATAGGTACAATTCCCATGTGCCTATTTTATGTCTTTGTAGAATAAATGTTCTATTGAATAATACCCAACTGCGTTTTATCCCCTGTATTTTTGCTAATGGCTGTCACTGGTTTTGCAGCTCAGTGTTTCTTCCTCTCTGTGGCTCTCGTGTGACTCAGCCTGGGCAAAGCTGAGGATGGAGATCGAGATGGAGCTGGGAGCAGACATTGTCCCTCCCTATGGTTAATGCTTGTCCTGCCGCCTCCACACCTGGAACCCTCCATTTCCACGGCGTTATATTCCAGCTCCCTTGACAGGCAATGTCCCAAGTGCCAGGAGATCTCTTTGCACCCCCAGGAGATCCCTTTGCACCCCCAGGAGATCTCTTTGCAGTCCCAGGAGATCTCTTTGGAGCCCCAGGAGATGCCTTGGCAGCCCCAGGAGATGCCTTTGGAGCCCCAGGAGCCCCCAGCCCCAGGCCCAGCAGCCCCACCTGCACGAGGAGCCCCAGGACACTGAGCTCGCCGCTGGGTGCAGCCTGCCCCTTGCTTTCCTTGGGGGTGGAAGCCCAGAGTGGGGTGGCGTGTCCCCAGCACAGCTGCAGCCCTGAAACATCTGTTGTGAGGCCTGGGGTAAGCTGGGGTGTTTCACTGAAAAAGGTCTCTCTCATTTTCTGTAAACTGATTTTCAGAAGGGTCCAAGACACTGTGACTGCACTTTGTCAGGTGAGCAGGTCAGAGCCCAGAAGGTGTTCCTCCTCCTCCTCCTCCTCGTGCCGTGTGGCTGTGAGCAGCTGCGAGCTCGGGCACAGGGACCGGGCATGGAGCAGGCAAAGCTGATCCCTCAGCACTTTTCCTGCAGGCTCAGCTCCAGGGTGTGCTCCCAGCCTGGCTCAGGGATGGATGGACAGGATGTGCTGCTGCCCTTGGCTTCTCTCCTCCTGCTCTCCTCCAGGTCCTGAGCCCCTGACACCCCCAGAGCTCGCCCCTCGCTGTTCCCTGCTCAGTCCCACAGGGGAAAGCCCTTGGCTTGGGCACTCCACGGGGAAGCTGAGCAAGGCAAAATGCATTCGTGGGTTAAACACTGAAATTTTCTGCAGCCCAAATTGGAGACATTTTTTCAAAACAGCTCTTCCTTGCCTCTGAGTGTCTGGAGTGGTTCTGAGTTCTGGGGCAAGTGCAGCCACTCCCGGTGTGACCTCAGAGCAAACAGGAAAGAAAGAAGAGTCACAGACACACGGACGGTTCCAGCTGGTCTCAGCTACGAGCAGCTCCTCAGAAAACCTTGATTAGAATCCTGATATAATATCATCTCTCTTTCTTTTTCCGCTTTTATTAACGAAACCTGTAGCAAAGCAATAGGGGAATGAGGTGACTTTTCACCAGATGGGAAAGTAAGAGACAAAAGGCACCTGAAATCAGAGAGGGAACAAGATCCCAGTTTGTGTGGCTGAATTCGAGATGGGAAGAAGACACTCCTTTTGAGTAATTCAGTAGTTTTTGTATTGAAACAAAATACTGAGTGTTCAGCATAGGGATTGTCAAACATAGTCATTTAACATAAGTTAAGTGGTAAATAACAAGTACGAAAGTTGTCTGGTGTAGACAGCAGCAAGCAGCAGCTCTTGGGTAAAGACTGAATCCAGCGTTCAGCTGTTTGTGCCTCACAGCCACGTCCACCCTGAAATGCCTTCTGCCATCTATTAATTCACTCGCCACATTTGTCCTGTCTGCGGATTGTGACCCTCATTTAGCAGCTCTAACCTCCGCCTGCTGCCCTGGTAGTTAATGATGTCCCCGTGCAGGTGCTGGTGACGTGTGATCCATCCTGGCTCCGCAGGCTGTCCTTTAACAATTAGCAGCATTAACAACACTCTCGATCTGGTGTCGGCAGCTCACTCATCACTG
Organism: Origma solitaria; assembly: GCA_013397895.1. Classification (NCBI taxonomy): domain Eukaryota; kingdom Metazoa; phylum Chordata; class Aves; order Passeriformes; family Acanthizidae; genus Origma; species Origma solitaria. The sequence goes on along the minus strand of VZRL01006300.1, from coordinate 231,048 downwards.
GGGGGCTGCGAGGGGCTGTAACTGGAGCCATCTCTTTGAAGGTTTCTGTTCTCCCCAGCTTGCTGGTGGAGCTGTCATCTCCTGCTCTGCTCAAGCAGAGCTCTTGGAGAGGAATTCCTTCCCAATGTCTCACCCAGTCCTGCCCTCCGGCAGTGGGAACCATTCCCCCTTGGCCCCAGCCCCTCTCCGGCTCTCCTTTGCACACTCGAAGGGCTCTGAGGTCTCTCCGGAGCCCTCTCTTCCCCGTGAACACCCCCGGCTCCCCCAGCCCGGCTCCATGGGACAGGTGTTTGGTTTGGCAGTGACTCCATCGGCTGAGCCCTGGTGGCTCCCATCCTGGCAGGGTGGGCTGTCCCCAGCCAGGCCAAGGGGGTGACAGGCAGGGCTGCTATGGCCATGCAGGTGACTCTTCCTTCAGCTGGTTGCGCCACTGAAAACAAAAAGTTGGTTTAGATGGAACCCTTTTCTTGGGTCTCTTCAGAACGGAGGGCAGTGCTCTCCTCCCTCCTCTCGGGTCCGAAAGGCTTTCTCAGAGAGGTCCAGAGCTGCTCGCAGAGCGCCCGTGGGTGGCGAGTGGCTGCTGGGGAGCCTTGGTGGCCTTGGGCAGCACACCTGGGGAGACACTCTCCCGTCCCTTGGGAGAATCTTTGTGGCTTCACCCCCAGCAGTTCCCAGAGCCAGCACTGCCAGAGCTTCCCCTGAACCCTGCACTATTATGCATGCGAGCTGTTCTGAAATTAGCTGCACATGTTTATATTAACATGCAAATAAAGCAGCCTCAAATAAACCAAAATATGAAAATGTCTCTTCATTAGGTTTCGGTTTATGGCATAATTGATTTGGGGGGGTGCAAGGCTCTGATTACCTTCCTGATGCTGAAGGGATCTGCAACAATCACACTGATAACAAACCATTAAATATATTCTATTAAATTACTGGTAATTCTGAAATAGCTCAATATTGCACATGGGTTCATTTAATTTTTATGTAAATTCTATCCCTGATTTTGCGAAGTCTTAATAGTTTAACAGCAGATTAGGCGAAATAATTTTAATTGAATTTTATGTGAATTTTTTCCTCCTGCCTTTAAGGAACCCATTCATAAAGGCTTTTCTTTCAGACGTGCACAGAGAGAACTGGATGCTGGTGCCAGCTCTTCCAGCCTCACTGTAGGCCACCATGCATTTGAAATCCAAGTAAATCCAAATCTTGCTCATTTCACATGGGATGTTCAAACCAGAATGGAAATACTGAATCTGGAAACAGATCTAGAGGAGAGCAAAGAAGGGATCAAATTTGGGAATTCTTTTTCCAGAGGGTCAATACCCTGAGGGTTTGGGCCATTTTTTTGTCTTCATCAGGTGGATTTTTGCATTGCTGACATTTGGATGAGAACTCTTTACCTATTGTTTAGGTGACATGCTGGATTTAGACTGTTTCTCACTGACCTCTTGCTTAGAAGCAGCCCCTGAATTGCACCTAAATGTTGGCATTGCCAGGATCCGTATGCAGGGCTGCACTTCATGGTCCCACCTGGCTCCTGGCAGCCCTGGAGTTGGGAGCAGACCCCAAATCTGTGCCTTCCCGAGGCAGTGCTGTGCTGCAGCCCCTGCTGTGACACCCTGTGGAGCCACCGGGACAGGGACATGTGGCATCTGGGGGTGGTGATGTGAGTTATTCTCCTTGCTTCTCTGAGCTTTGCTTTCTGTTTATTTTTGTCTCTCTTTTTCTGTAGTTATTCTATTGGTACAATATTTTAAATGTCTTAACCAAAATAATGTCAAAGGATTTCTCCTTGGGTAAGTGTGCCAACAGTAATCACTGCTACGTCTGGAACAATTGGAATAAAGGAAGTGTCTGGCTGCTAATGATCCCTCATTTGCACTGAGCTCATCTCCGCGGTTTTTTCAGCTGATGTTGTCTGTGGTGGATTCTGGGATCCAAGTGCACGTGTGGAAAATGCCCAACTGTTCTGCTCCATCACCACGGTGCTGCCATTGCAGAGCCTGGGAGCACTGGGAACTTGTGGGGGCAATTTCAGGAGGCTGGAGCTCCCTGGACTGGGAATGAGCAGTGGGAATTACGTGTGAAGGCACCTGAACCCCTTCTATGGATCCTCCCCTTTTTGTCTTTTTGCCTTTATCAGAGCGAGTCCGTGCTCAATTCCTGTCCAAAAGGCAGCTGGGATGTCATTTGGCTGAACTGGGGGGAAGGGGTTTGGAAAGGTGATTTTAAATAATCTCACTTACCAACCATGAAATCAGACATTTGTGTAGGGCTGTAACTCTAACATGGCTTGGGCCACAACTTTGAATTAGTTTTATAAATGCTTTTGAATGATTCGATGTGAAATGACCCTAATTACCTTAATTGAGCAATGAGTAGTGCATTGAAGGCACCTGGCCCTGGGAGAGACCCAGCGAGGGCTGAGAGGGCTCAGAGGATGCAGAGCCTCGGCCCGAGGGAAGCTCTGCTGTCCGAGGTTTGTTTCTTTCCAACATTTCTGTTTTCGAGAGTTGTTTAGGTACCAGCAGACGGTTATTTTTAGACCCATTTAGAGCGTGTTTTTGCTCAGCTCCTCTTCCCCATCCATTAGGGAGCTTTCCGGGAAAGCCTCTGTGTCCCAAAGATGCTCCCGAGAGCTGTGGGAGCTCTGGGAACAGTGGGGTGATGTCCTAATAATGCCCCCCGAGGGATGGAACAGTGGCTGTGATGTCCTAATGCCCCCCGAGGGATGGAACGGTGGCTGTGGGTCACGGCTGAGCCCTGATAATGCCCTAATAATGCCCCCAAGGGATGGAACAGTGGCTGTGGCTGTGGCTGATGCCCTAATAATGCCCTCGAGGGATTGCTGCTGGTCCCGGTGGGGTGCGGCTCGGTGGAGAGCCCCCGGAGCTCCGGGGAGCTGGGGCTGAGGGATCTGTGCCATCCCGGGTACCCAAATTCTGCTAATTCACTGAACTGGTGACCTGTATTTTGGTTACAAGGGGCTGGCTGAGGAGCAAACACGGGCCATTCAGGGGGAATTTTTGGCAGCTACCTTTTCCGAAATAAATGTGAAAGTATAGAAACCAACCTGGCAAAATGCAACAAGCTCTGAAGATTATCAGATGGACAGGAGGAAAACTGACTTTCTCCAGCAATGATTTGAAAAGTAAAATGGGAACACCAAAAGAAACGGGAATTTGGGAACATGGTGAACGTGGAAGTTAGTGGGTTTTGGACTGTGATTTCCCTTGTCCTGCCTGAGAAGCATCAGTAAGGAAAGCTGTGAGACTGTGCAAGCCTGTGCTGAATCTCGGTACCTGTGGGGATAGGCAGGGCTGGATGTTCCCAGAATGAGGAGGGGTCACAAAAATGTGTTGGGAGGGAGTTCAGCTCCTGCTTGGTTTGAGAGTGATATTTAACTGGCTCTTGCATTTGTTGGGCTTTTTGTTGCAAGCTTCTTTTGTTGTGTTTTTTTTTTTGTTTGGTTTTTTGGTTTGTTTTTTTTTTTTCTTTTTCAGGGTTTTTTAAAGTGCTAATTAGAGAATTAGGAACATTCACCTCCCGCTCATCAGTTTGTCATGTTCTGCTTTGCCACAGTAATTCCAGTAATGGCTTTTGTAATCTCCCTGCGAGGCAGAGTCAGTTTTACACAGACACACCTAAAGCAGAAACGTGTTATTTCATTACAAAGACACAACTGGAAATGTGAAAACACGGCAAAGTCGTGCACAGGAGTTGTTTACAAAGACAAACACCGTCCTCCAGCTGTAATGAAATGGAGATTTTTCTTGGAAAGAGTAAATTTTGTACCTCACTGTCTCTGTGTGGGTGAGAGGGGAGTGGTGTCCTCCAGGCTGAGGCTGTGCTCCCTCAGTGTCAGAGGTTTTCTGGTTTCTGGATCTGTATCCATTAACTTTGAAAGTGATTTCAGCCTCAGTAAAGGCATCTTCCCTGACAATTTTCTATTAAATTATAATACAGATCCTAGGGTGCAGTATAGGCTTGGTGGGAGGGGTAAGAGTGAGGCACAAATGTGGTTCACCATTCGCTCAGTCTTCATGTTTTCTGTCAGAGACTTTTAATGTAATTTAATTTTGCCATTAGTTTCTAAAACCTGTCGTGTCTGAAATCCCACATATTAAGAAAGCCTGTTTAATGATGATATATCCAATCTTTTCTCCTGTTGTGATATTAATTCTTGAGAATGAAAATTAAAAAGAAGCAATGAATGTTATTTCAGTAAATTTACTGGAAGCAATTAAACTACAAACACGTTTTTTTATGACTGCAGAGTGCAGCCAGTATTAGGAAGCGTAATTTTTTTCCCTCTGCCGACTATATTTTCCCCTTCAAGCAGAAGTTGAAACTATCTATAGAAATGATGGTCTTTTTCAGATTTTCTTCCTCATCTAATTGAACATTGCTTTTGTACTTGTATCTTGCACAATGTTAAATCCCATCCTCTGAGCCTGAAAATCTTCTGTAGGTGTGAAGGTCATTAATTTTAATTCAATGGAACTTTTTTACACTTCCTAGAAAATGAGGATTAGTCTCAATGAGTTTCATTAAATAAACAGAGCAAATTAAAATTTATAATAGAGCCCTGAGCAGATGAGAATCATCTCATCCAATGCCAGTTAATGGGCGAGCAGGAGCAGCGTGGCTGGGATGGAGAGAGGGGTGCCCAGAGCAGAGAAACCTGTTGGAAACAGAGCAGCATTTTGGGACAGGTGCGGAGCTGCTGGGAGCTCACCTGGAGAGGAGAAGGCTCTGGGGTCCTGCCAGTGCCTAAAGGGGCTCCAGGAGAGCTGGAGAGGGACTGGGGACAAGGCGGGATGGCTTCCCACTGCCAGCTGTTGGGAAAGAATTTTTCCCTGTGGGGGTGGTGAGGCCTGGGCCTGAGAAGCTGAAGAGCTCCCGTGCAGATTTATCAATGTGGTTTGGATGGTTTCGCTTCAGCCTGGCCTGCGCTGTTGGCTTTGCAGAGGCTGCGCTGAGATTTTGGGGCAGCGCTCGGCCCAGTGCACTGTTCAGGGTGGGGATGCTGCTGGGGATGCTCAACGCTCTGTCCCGGTGCTCGGTTCAGGGTGGGGATGCTGCGGGGGATGCTCAGCTCTCTGTTTAGGGTGGGGATGCTGCCGGGGGATGCTCAGCTCTCCGCCCCAGGGCTCTGTTCAGGGTGGGGATGCTGCGGAGGATGCTCAGCGCTCTGTTCGGGGTGGGGATGCTCAACCCCGATGCGCATTTCGGGGTGGGAATGCTGCCGGGGATGCTCAGCGCTCCGCTCCTCCCCCGGCCCGGCGCTGGGAGCTCTGCCCGCGATAAACCCAAGGGTCCCCCCGCCCCCGGTGCTGGGTCGCTTTCCTCAGCCGTTCCAAGGCTGATTTCTCAGCCTAATGGATCCTCTTAGGCCGCCTTTGTGCGCGGAGGGTTGGATGGCTGCGCAAATCAAAGCGGTTAAATATCCGGGATGGGATTAGCGCTGCCTTCCCTTCCAGTAAAGCCTCATCTCCTGCGCCAGCGATGCTCTCGCTCCGCACCGGCACCGAGCAGCGCCTGTGAGCGGCTCCTCTGCACTCTGCCTTTGGCACGGCTGCTTCACCTGATTAATAATGCACTGCGCTGCGTGCAGGTCCTTCCCACCGGAATTCTGAGTATCCTTCTGTGGAAAGGTCTCTCAGCACAGGGCTTGGGAAGGGTCACTCGTGCTCAGCGTGGGGACAGGCAGCAAGCGTTTAGCCAAAAGGAAAAAAGTCTGTTGGTAGCTTGACTTGGGCCTCTTTACATCTGAAAAATGTAGTTCAGTGTTTCTGAGGGAAGTTTGATATTCTCTGTAAAAGAAACAAGCTGGTACGGCTGCAACAGCTCAATGTCATCATGGAATTTTTTAGTAATGAGGCTGCTATTCCTGGAAAATAAATGGAGCCCTCAGCACCTTTGCTGTGGGTGACATCGGAGCAACATCTGTAATTCTGCACCTCCTCTGGCATCGTTTCGGAACTGCTGAACCAGCTCCCGGCAAAAGCAGCCTTGGATCAGCAGCTTGATATTTATATCTTGGCTGGGAGCGTGTGTTTGCTGGAATCATTTGTCTCTGCAGAACAATAGCTGTAGTACATGAAAATATATTTTCTACCCTTCTCCTTCACCCCCGGTGCTGATGTCACCTGAGCCACCCGTCCTGCTGCCATCTCTCGTTCCAGGGCAGTGCCTATTTCTGCAATCCATGTTTTTTTTTTGGGGGTTTTTTTGTTTTTGTGTTTTTTTTTGTTTGTTTGTTTTTTTTTTTTTTGTTAAGAAGGAGGAAAAAAAAGAATTGTGGGCTTTCAGCTGAGACAAAGGCTGGCCAGTCCTTTGCAGCCTTAGACAAACGTGTGAGGGCTCCCCCAGGCCAGGGGAGCTGAGCAGGGAGGGGCAGCAGGCACTGCTCCCCCGAGGGACAAAAGGAGGTGTGGAAATCCTCATTTCTCAGCCGCCCCCAAAAGCAATGGGTGCCAGCCGAGCCTCCTGTGCCAGGCACTGCCCTGGGGACAGAGTCCCACCTGGCAGGAGGTCACAGGCCATTAGGGTTGGAAAGGACCCTAAGATCGAGTCCAGCCTTTGGCCCATCACCACCTTGTCACCTCCACCAGATCCTAACCCTTGGCTTTTATCTGGCTTCAAAGAGCCTGAATTCACTTTTTCAGTAGAATGAAATTTAAAAATAATTAAACTGTAAATTTGATGAATTGAAACTACAATCTGAAAATGCCAAATCAAACTGGTTTGAGTTTGTGAAAGATTTTAAATGTTAATTTAGTAAATATTTTGATTAATTTGAATTTGATTGATTTGATTTATTGGTTCTGGGGGTTTTTTTAATATAGAAAAGGATAGAAAGTTTTAGCTCAGTTATTCACCGAGTTCCAGTTAGACTTTAACAGTTTAATGCTGGAGACCTATAAGCATGTCCAAACATTTCATTTGCAACAGGTGAATTTTAGAATTTATTCTCATAGTCATAAAAAGTTAGTTGACTGGAATCCAATTATGTTGTGTTAGTTTATTTTTGTCTGGCTCTAACTTGACCCACTGAACAATTGATTTGCTGCATGAAGTCTCTCTTTGTCTGACAACATTTGCTCCGCAGCAGGAGTCAACTGCCAATAATCAGTAATTACAAAATTTTAGAAATGCAGATTTGTTTCTCTACAACTGAAATAATTTCAACTAGAGTGGTTTAAAGCACATCAGAAAGGAAAATTTTAAAAGTATGAACTTGGGAGAAAATAATTTTTGCAGGGTGACTCCTGAGTTTTGGTCAAGGCTGGTGGGTATCTGCTGAAACCTTTGATTAAACAGATTCAGCTTCAGGGAAAGTGAATTGTGAGGAGCAAAACGAATCCATGGGATAAATAAGTGCATTCTCTGTAAAGGTGGAGTTTCAGATAATTAAGTCATTAATTTCCTTAAAGTATTTAGATCTGCAGGATGGAATGCAGAGACCTGGGTGCAGCCTTTCCGATGTTGTTTGAAGATGGATTACAGGCTTTTGGCCTCTCAGAAACTCTGCTGTAGATTTGAGCAGATTCATTCTTGGCATGACTCTATTAACTTACGAGTGTTATTATCAAGAGCACCAAAATGCCAGCAAGCTGTGGTGACAGCGAGCCAGGAACGTACAACAGAAGTGATTAAGGGGCTTGAAGAACTTAGAGCGAAAGATTAAAAGAACAAAATGTTTAAATTGGATAAACAGCAACAGTGGCTGTGATAATCAGCTGCTGCTGTGTGAGGGGTGCAAGTGCCAAGAGCATAATTTCAAAAGGGATTTAGTTAGAAGTGGGATAAACTGTGAGATGGGGATGAGACCTTTTTCCTTTAATCTTTCGAGCTGTTAGAGAGCAGCTAGGGCCAGCTGGGAGCACGGCACGAAGGTGGGTGCAGAGCTGGGGTGCACCGGTGTTTTATCCTTCCTGCAGTACCCTGAGACTGCTCCTGCCGCAGGAAATCCTGTGCTGGCTGCTCCTAGGGAAGGTTCCTTCACCTGATTTTGTGCCAGGGCAGCCCCAGAGGCTGCAGCTCTGCACAGACACCTGTTGAGGTGAATGGGGCCTCGAGTGCCTGCAGCTGCTGTTGTGTACTTCAATGTTAAAGCACAAAAATCCCGTGCCAAAACAGCTTTGTGATATTCATAGGAGGGTGGTGATTCATCTGGAATTGCCAGGTTGGAGTAAAATATCAATTTCTCCTGATCTGATTCACAGTGCTCACTGTAAAACAGCGGTGAGGAGGGCAGAGGATGTCTTATGGCACCTGAGGAATGACAGGAATGCTCTGGTGGAGGATAAACTGGGGGAGGGAAATACCCACGGTGCCATAAATCCTGGTGGGTCTGACCTCATGGGTTCCCAATAACATCAGTCCAGGACAAATTCTGTGCTCAGAGCATGGCCAGAGCCTCTTTCCTGGGCCCTGCCTGGAGCAGCAGCTGCTGGCTGTGCTTCCCCAGCCCTGCCCGGGCGCAGGGAGATGCTGCTGCTGTTTTCATCTGTGGTTTTGGTAAATGGGACATCCTTGGGCTGGTCCTCTGCACAACGTAGTGTGAAGGCTGTTTAAAATCACTTTATAATTCCAGCAGCCAGAGAGGGAGCACCATTTGGCAAATAAACTTTTATTGCTTGGAGGGTGTTCCGAGCACTCTAGAAAAATGTCTTGGACAGGTTGGTAGTGGAGCAGAGAGGCTTCAAAGTGTTGCTATGAGGCAAAGTGAGGAGAAGAGAACTTGCATGGATTTACATCTCTCAGGGAGAGCATTTTGAAAGAGCTAGGTATATCCCTGGGCGGGCAGGCTCTTTCAGAAATATTTTTCAGGCACAAGAAGTCTGTCAGGAATGTTCAGGGGGCTTCCAAAAGCTTTCAAAAGGTGATAAATTCCACCAGCGGCAGGAAGCCCTCGTGGGAAGGCATTGATGGCATTTATTCGTTCAGGTGTGTTCCCAACACACTCCTGTGCCGGGAGCTGGGCTCCCTCAGGGGCTGGTGGGAGCTGCAGCCCCTCAGCCCCACGGGCTCCAGGGCAAGGGTCCTGCCCTGGAGCTGCTGGAGGCAGGGCTGTGCTCTGGGCATGGCAGTGTGGTCACACCCTCTGCCACCAAAGGGCCTGGTCTGGGGCCAGCCCGGGTATTTTCTGCATTGCTGTGATTTGAGCCTCAGCAGTGCCCTGAGCTGGCACTCTGTGGCCACAGGCTGTCCCTGGCCCCGGGCTGTGCCTGAGCCTGAGGGGCTCGGGGTGATGGGGAGATGCTCCCACTCCTGCATAAACCCACCTGGTGAGCTGGGGAGGCTCTGGGGCAGGGGATGGGCTGGGGGGCGATGCTCTCACTTGTGCCTAAACCCACCCGGTGAGCTGGGAAGGGTCCGGGGCAGGGAATAGGCTGGAGGATGATGCTCCCACTCCTGCACAGACCCACCCAATGTGCCGGGAAGGGTCCGGGGCAGGGAATGGGCTGGAGGCGAAGGGCAGGGGCTGTGCCTCGCTGTCCGAGGGTGCCAAGCTCGTGAACATCTCATGACTGTGTCTGCTGCAAAGCTTACAGGATTTTGTCCCGTGGGGTCAGGGAGTTTAAATAAATAAGATCTCCAGACCCAGAGGGATCAGCATATTCCAGAATGGCATTATCGGTTTGGGAAACGTGGCTGTGCAGCAGCTCCAGTTTGGGTGTCCCGATGGCGATGTGGGCAGAGGATTTCCGTGTTTCGGGCGCTCCCCGTGTGTGACACAAGGTGCGGCGTTGTCCCTGCATTAGCGGGGCTGGATGGCTCTGCGCCGTGCGAGATAGGCATCTTAAAAGCAAAATGTAATCGGAATTCTGAGCAGGCTGAGATGGGAATTAGCTGCCTGTCTAGTGCTTTTCTGTTTATCTCCAAATGTCAGCACTCGGCACTGCAAGTTTTGATAGGAAGGCATCTGCTGCTCCCGGCCGCGGAATTAGCGGAGGAGAGAATGAGGATGTGGGGAGGGAGAAGGCTAATTGAATCCGACTGCAGGGACAGCAGCTCTGGAATATGCTCGGGTCAGAAGGAACACCGAGGGTGAGGCCAGCAGGGATGAGTCCTGCAGGTTTGCAAAGCTGCCCCTGGGAAAGTCCCGAACTGCCGAGCTCCTGGGACAGGAGCTGGACTGGGGGATTTCTGCCCCTGAACTCGGGGATTTCTGCCCCTTAACTCCAGGATTTCTGCCCCTTAGCTCGGGGATTTCTGCCCCTAAACTCGGCAGGGAAGGTTCACAGGGCTGAGGACATGAGCTCAGATGCACGTCTGGCCCTTCTGGAATATCAGCCACCGGAGCTGCTGGAGCAGGAGCTGGAGGGTTCTGTTCATCACTGATTTTCCTGTGGTGTTTGCTGTGCCTTACACTGGAAACGACACATTTACACAGGTTCTGGGGGAGGTTTGAGGTGATGGCAGCAGCCTCATAAGCTTCCAAAAATGTGAAGTGGCAATTTCACGAGGTTCCTGCTGCTCTGGGGGAAGTTTTGGTTCAGCATGTCTGCTCTCCCTGGCAGGTGCTCTGCCGGAGCAGGTGTTGGCTCTCGGATGGTTTCACCCAAGCCAGGAGCTCTGCTGGATGGGGTGCTGGGGGCTGTGACTGTCCTCACAGACACCACGGCCCGTGGGGACCTGCCCCAGTGGTGCCAGCATGAGCAGCTCCACACCTGCTCCCCCAGAGCTTTTCACAGCATTTGGTTGCTTTTCTCACACACACAAACCTCATTCCTCTCCCTGTGGTTTTTAATCCCCACTCCCAGTGGGCTGTTTTATTTTTAATGTGTGTTCAAGGCTGGAACTTTCTCCCAGGTTCTGCCATCCCTGGTACCACCCCAGTGGTGCTATTTTTACCAGGGGCTGAGAAATGCCAGCACAGCACTGAAAATTTTATCATGCCAACTGTGCAGCTGTATCTTCTCAGATCTTTATTGCGTCACTGAGCTTCAGCTCGGGCCCTTCTTTGTTGGCTCTGTTTTTCATTATTTACAACACACATTTTCTGACCCAAAATCAGCCTCTCTCTCAGTTCTCTTGAATCACCACATTGCTCTGAGCCCACCGGGGGTGGCAGGTGACGTCAGACTGGGGATGTGTCCCCTGCCTCTCCTGTCCCCGTGCTGGGGGACCCTGCAGTGAGTGGGACACCTGGGGGGTTATGTTTCTGTGCTGAGCAGCTCCAGTGAAACGGCTCAGGGACAGCTCTGGTGTCACCTGCGTGTCCCCCCGTGCCCCTGGGGTACCTGTGACAGCGCTGGGGCTCTGTCCCTGGGGCCCCAGGCTGTGTCTGCCTCGGTGCCTCAGCGCTGTGCAGAGCCCGGGGGAGGCTGTCCCTGTCCTGTCTCCCTCCATCTGCTCCAGAATTATCTGTTCCCTCCTTGTTTTCCCATTGCTCACGGGGCTGCTGTGCCGTGCTGTGATCAGCACTCCCTGGGGACTGCTCCTGCTCTTTCCACCTTCCTCTCACCTTCTGCAGTCCCAATATTTCCATCTTGGCAGCAAAAATAGAAAGAGCAAATAGAAAGAAACTTTTTAATCTAAAATCTCTTCCACAATCTCTGGCAGGAGCTGCGAATGTAACACCAAGAGGCTGTGTGATCTGTGGGGTGGGAAGCAGGAAGGGCTGAGCTGGGGCTGCTCAGGAGGTGAGAGCTGATGGCAAATTCCAGCCGAGTGTCCCCTGCAAATTCACAGAATAACAGAGTGGTTTGGGTTGGAAAGGACCTTAAAGCTCATCCATGGCAGGGTCACCTCCCACTGCCCCAGGCTGCTCCAAGCCCTGTCCAGCCTGGCCTGGGACACTGCCAGGGATCCAGGGGCAGCCACAGCTGCTCTGGGCACCTGTGCCAGGGCCTGCCCACCTCACAGGGGAGGATTTCTTCCTAACATCGAATCTAAACCTACTCTCTGTCAATCTGGAGCTTTTCCCCCCTGTCCTGTCACTCCAGTTCCTGACGGAGTCTCTGATTCTCTGGAAGACACTGGGGAGCTGCTCTGAGATCTCCACTCAACCTTCTCTTCTCCAAATTGCAGCTGAGAACTTCCCTAGGACATTTTCCAGGCCTGAAGCACAGTGCAGAAAGGGGCTGTGCTGGTCTGTTTTTCTTTAAGGTTATCTGTACAAGAAGTTTTTTTATTACCATTTTTAAGGGTGTCTACACAGAAGATATTTTTACTGTTTTTAACTCACTTATGTTCTATTCCCACAAGAAGCACCATGCAGAATGAGAGCTCAGACAGTCCTTGCAGTCTAAATGGAGAAAATACATTAGGCCTTCGTCCCACAAATGGGTTTGTAAGAGAATTATAATGCCATAGAGATACATTTTAGAAACCAGTTGCCTTTGGAGTCAGTACCAACCTGTTCTCTTGCCAGGGCAGCTACTCCTAACTTTTCCAAGTTAGTTCATTGGAATGTTAAGGGCAGTGATGGAGGGAGGGGGAGCTGTGGACATTTCATATTACTCATTCCCTTATCCATCTTTTTTGTTCCTTCTGCATCATCCTGAGGCAGAGCTGCTCGGGAGCCTTCCCTGAGTGCTGAGCAGGTGCTCACAGAAGTGCCGTGGCTTTGTGGAGTCACTGCGGATCCTCCCCGAGGAGCTGAGCTCCGGAGGATGGAGCGGAGACACGAGAGCTGTTCGATCAGGTGATGGAATGTAAATATGATGAAGGAGTTGGGGAGGAATTGCATTCTGCTGCGTGTGTGCATCCTGCAGAACGTACCTGTCACGAGGCTGATTTATTACAGAGCTCCCGAAGTGCGAGGGAGTTCCAAACACGAGGATGAGGGACTGCCAGGCTCTCCTGGGGTGTATCAGAGCAGGATCCATGGCCAACAACTGATTAATGCCAGGGAAACCTGCACCAGAGGGGAAGAGTTAGAGGAGGGCTTTTTTAGGAAACGAGACTAAAAGAAATCTTTGCCAAAATTAAGGGGAGTAAATGAAAAGGTCAGGATTAAAAGCTGTGTTTTGAAAATGTTTATAGCAGGATTTTCTCACCCAAGGGGTAAAAAATCCCCAACAAAACAAAGTGTTGGTGCTCTCCTCTCACTGCAGTGGGTGGGAGAGCCACGGTCTCGTCCAGCCTGAGGGAAGAGCTCAAACAGAGAGCAGCTCACAGCTCCTGTGGCTGGAAAACCTCTCTGCCCTTCCCTGGAAGCGCTGGGCAGTGCCAGAGGTGCCAGGGCCGCCCCTGCCCAGGGTGGGTGGGTTCAGTTCATCTCTGCCCCAGCAGGAGCTGTGCTGATCCTCACCTGTCCCTGCGGGGTCACCTGTGGGTCCTTCCTCCTGCAGAAATGGGGACTTGGTCCTGACTGCATTGGCCATCAGCATCCTCAGGGCCTTTTAGTGCCCCGAGCTTGAGTACCAGGGCTGGATCTCGCTCGCTGGGGCCTGACCTCCTCCTGAGCTGAACATCTGGGCTGGAGCACAGGCTGGGAGGGAATTAATTGCAGCTCTGTGAGGACTGTGGCATCCTGGGAGCAATGGGAGCAGCATCACCGTGAGTTCACATCCCTTTTTTCCCCATGGCAGCAGCATGAAAGGATGAGAGAACAGGAAAAACTTGAATGCCAATCTCCTCCCCCTTGCCTTTAGATACATGTTTGAGAAATTATTTTCTTCTGAACAAACCCCGGGTTTTATACCTTTTTATTAAACACAACCTGCAAATAAATTTCAGCTGTTTTCCTGCCTTGCCTAATCCCCATGTTTCGGTACAGATAAATCCTGTATAATTAGCTGCAGCTCGGGAAGCCTGGAGTGCCTGATGGAAATGAAATGAGACCTCTCCTGCAGCAGCACGGAGGGTGAGGCTGAGCTCTGGCACGGTTTGCCCTGGGCTTTGGACAGTTTGCCCTGGGCTCTGGCACCCTTTGGCACCCTTAGCCCTGGGCTCTGGCACGGTTTGCCCTGGGCTCTGGCACCCTTTGGCACCCTTTCCCCTGGGCTCTGGCCCCCTGCCCCTTTTCCAGGCCAGCCCTGGCCAAGGTGGCTCCCAGCAGTTCCCTTTCACAGCTCAGCAGCAGAACCTTTGCTCCTCACTTCCTGGGGTTGAGGAGCAATGTATTGAAGCCAGCGGGATTTGAAAAGAGTCACACCCTTGAGTTTCCACCTGGACAGCAAAGTGTTCTCTGCCCATCTCTCTCCCTGTGCTGCATCCTCAGGGCTCACAGGAAAACGTGTCCAGGTAAAACCAAACCCCACAGCTTGGATGTGCTGATAAAAAGAGACCTTCTAGCTCACGAGAGTTGAAATACAGCTCTTGTTTTCTGTAAAAAATTTTAAGCAATGTTTGAAAGAAATCCTGCAAAGATATGTGTTAGTTTGTGTTTGGTTTTGTGTGGCAGGACGGGGAGAGCTGGGGCAGTTCGTTGGGTCACTCCTGACCTGTGAAATGCATTTTGAACAGATTTCTGATGTGAACTGTGTAGTTATTCATCTTCTGTGTTGTATTATCTCCTTTTTCTTTTAAATCATTTGTGCTTAACCTGATATGTTATCTATAAATTTAATATTTAGCACAGAGTTGATGGGTTTTCTTTGGGAATCACAGCAGTAATTTGTCCCAGCAGCCCAGGCTGCTCCAGCCCCATCCAGCCTGAGCTCCTGTGGGCACAGCTGAGCTCTCCCCTCGGCCGCAGTTTGGTGTGGGGTGGGCGTTGGCATCTCAGAGTTGGCTCCTCTTGCTGCTCTCTGCCATGGCTGTACCTTCACCGAGGGGACACTCGATAGAAAGAAAGGAAAAGAGAAATTGGTAGGGCTGGTTTAAGCTGCAGGACTGCCCTGATCTGAGCACACATCAAAGCTCTCAGGCATCAAACCAGCCTGGCCCAGGGTTCATCAGAACATTTCCACTTCAAACTACGCAAGCTTAATCTTTTCCAAGGAAATTCTGTCTCATCTAGATATAGGCACAAATATGAAAGAAAAGAGGGAAGAAGGATTTGAGAATCAAATGTGTCATTTCTTGTTTGTGGAGCAGGAAGGATCACGTTGCTCTTCATTGGGGCAGATTTCTGTAACCCCAAACTCTCTGCAAGGAACATCTCCTGCCTCTCCACACCTCCTGACTGACTCCCCTGAACGTTCCTGAATTCTGCATTAACGCTGGGAGTAGCGTGGATTTTACTTACTGTCTACCCAAGAAGGGTTAAGAACATTCTGTGCCTTCATTTCAGCTCTGATTGAGTTGAAAATGAGAAGTCTCAGAGAAGAATTAATTTCTTGGTGAGGAAAGGGACTGTGCGAGTAAACCTGCTGGGCTCAGGTGGTGTTTAATTCCACTGTGCAGTCACACTGGGTGTGAGAGCTCAGGCTTCGGGAAGGACAAAGGGAATTCTATTATAATAAGAACATGGCAGAGCAACTGATAACATTATCAGGGAGATGAAACTTTTTCAAATGCTGTTTAGCCCTTGCCTTCCTTTTCCCAAATGTGAAAATGAATGATGAGGGAGGACAAAGCCTATACCCTCTGGTACTCTTTCCTTTGGATTTGGTTTGGTTTCTCTGCCATGACGTCCATGATTCCTGCCTGCCTGAGAGTTCAGGGAATAAACTCAGCAGTGCCTGGAGCATGAGTGGAGCCCAGGCTCTTTAACCTGTCTGGCTCTGGGGTTCTGGGGGCTCGGTAATCACTGCTGTGAGCTGCTCCATCTTTCCTCCCGTGCAGCCTTTCTGTAGCTCTGTGTTTCTAGAGGTCTGGACCAGGCACTTTTAGAAGAAGAAAACTTGAAGAAGTTATGTAGATAATTTGGTTTCTTTGGCTGGAGCCTGAGGTCAGAGCTCATCAGAGGCTGCAACTCCTCCTGAGGGCAGCTCTGATCTCTGCTCTGGGACAGGGACAGGGCCTGGGAACAGCTGGAGCTGGGACAGGGGATTTGGGATGGAGATCAGGGAAAGGTTCTTCCCCAGAGCATGCTGGCACTGCCCAGGCTCCCCAGGGAATGGGCACGGCCCCAAGGCTGCCAGAGCTCCAGGGCTGCCCAGGGTGGGATTGTTGGGGGATCTGGGCAGTGCCAGGGGTTGGATCAGTGACCCTGTGGGTCCCTCCCAGCCCAGGATATTCTGTGATTCTGTGTGAATGATGGTGAACACGGTGATGGTGCTGGATTGACAGCTGGACCTTTGATAGCCTGGGAGGTCTTTTCCAGCCTTGGCTCTCTGCTGATTGCGTTGAGGAGCGAGGGATTTTCTCGTGCAGTGACTGTAAGATGTGACCTGTGTGTCCTCAGGTGTTTGTCAGGGTTTCTGTGAGCTCAGGTGAAACTGAACCATTTCTTCTTTACCGATGTGTTCCCATCTGATGATTCTGCCACGGCGTTGTCTCAGCAATCCAGGAACAGCAGTGGGGAGGAGGGGATGCCAAATCTTCAAAACGAAGCTGAACAAAAAGTGAATGCATTCCAGCAATAATTGCTTTCTGTACGCAGAGATAAGCTGCCAAAATAACAAGACTGTCATTTGAAATGCTGGCTTCCCTCCTACGAGGAGCTGTTGGGCTAATCCTCAGCTGGAGTAAAAAATAATAGAATTCCTTGGGAGCAGCAGTGCTGGGGCCCTTTCCATCAGCCGAGCATGTGACCCCGTCCCGCTCGGGGCATAACGAAATCCATCAGTGCAGGTTTCTGGAAAGCCCAGGACCTGTCGGCTTGAAACAAATCCCTAAAACCGTCTTCATGAAGACACAGCAATTTATGCAACCGCCACAGTGGGACCCGGTCGGTTTTTCAAAGAAAGGCAAGAGAAGGCAGTGCTGGCACATCCCAGCCCCACGGAGCTGGGAGGCTGCGGAGGGGAATTGGCTGAGCACAGATTATTAGGAAGCAAATCAGGAATGTAATAAACTGTGTACGTGCAGTGTCCCAGGGAGGGCAGCGCTTCCTCTGCGAGGGAACACCGAGGGAACTCGGCTTTTGAGCCTGGAGGGGACAGAGCTGCTGGGGGCTCTGGGAGCAGCCTGGAAGGGATGTGGAGAGGCCGAGGGAGACAAAGCCAGGCACTGACTGATACACAGGGGATCAGGAGGGATGGAAGGCTCTAGAGGAGCAGGCTTTGGCTGTGAGGGTGGCTGCACGCTGGCCCAGGGCGTTCTGCACTCTCTGCTCCGGGGGTTTCCAAGGCCCAGGAGCCCCAAGTGCTGCCAGAGCTCAGGATCGACCCTGCCTCGAGCAAAGGTTGGGCTGGGGCTCCCCAGGTCCCCTCCAGCCCCAGTGACCCGGTGGCTGTCCTGCACCAGACGAGATGGAAGTCAGAAGAAATCTCTCCATCAGCCCATACCAAGCGCAGGTCTGCTCAGGTCTGTTCCTTCGCTCTCTGAGGCTGTGCCCATGGAAGTTCTCTGTATTTCCCTGGATGTGGAGCAGGGTCAGGCGCTTGCCGTGGGAGGTTAAACATGGCATTGGACACAAGTGTGGTGTCCTTCAGGTCCGAGACTGCCCAAGAGCTTTCGCAAACGAAAGTCTGTGTGTTCAGGGTCAGCGACCCATTCCATGGGCACTGGAGAGAAGAGCACATCCTCTCCCCCAGGCACAACTTTCCACTGAGAAGGGGCTCCACTGACCTCTGAACTCACACAAGTTGGTGGCTGATTTCCATACAGTTCCAAAGAGCTGGAACTCTGCAGAAGGGCTGTGATCTTCTGATAATCATTCAGCTGCTCTTAGATCAGGCACTAAACTCCCAAGGATCCTCATTTGTGCAAATTATGCTCCTGTGCTTTGAACCACACTTGTGCATGACCTGGCAGATGCCTGAATGCTCCATCCTGTGCAGGTCCCCCGCAGGAACAGATGTCCAGAGCTCAGGCTGGCATTGCTCAGGTCTTTAGAGACACAAAAACACCAGTGTAATTTAAATTATTTTTAAAAATGCTTAGTGTAATGCACAGGATGGGAGTGAATAGGGTTTTTTTTTCCTAAAACACAAATCCTCTGCATAAAAATGAGTTTAAAATACCCAGCGATGCGTGGAGCAGCAATAAAAAGAACTTGTGTTTTGTTGCCCTGCTTACATCCATCTCCCTCAGTAATTGAATGTACCATTCCCAGGAGGAGAGAGGAGAAGCTCACCTGCTGCAGCTCCTGCATTAATTGGCACCAATATTGAGAGTCCCTTGGGAAAAGACATTTGGGGTCGGTTCTGGTCAGAAATAAATGTGTGAAGGGTTGCAAATCCCCAGTGGCTGAAAGGTCTGAAGGGCTGAAGGCAGAGGCTGTGACCGTCACAGGACAATTGCAGTCAGTATTTACCTGCAGGTGCCAGGGGCTGATTTCTGTGTGGGGTGACCCTGTTCCCTCTGCCAGGAATGAGAAAAGGCAGAGGGGTTTGCAATCCTTGTGGCTGATGCTTCTCCATCCTCTCCTCTTTCTCCAGGTCCAGAAAGGCTGCTGAGCCTCCTGGCTTTGTCAGGCAGCCTCACACCCTTTGGATAGCTCCACTTTAAGGAAAGCGGAATTTGCCAATGTTTTCACAATGGAAAGTTTTCTTTGGTCCGTCCTTTTGACACAGCTTTTGCTACTGGAAATGTCTAACCTTGGTTTATAGCCAGGGGAGCCCAACGAACCCAGAAAGTGTCAATGAATTTGTGTGGGACGGGAGCTCTCCATTTGAGCTGTGAGCAGTTGGTCACAAGTGCAGCGAGAGGAGGAGAGGGAACGGCCTCAGGCTGGGCCAGGGGAGGCTCAGTTGGACATCAGCAGGAATTTCTGCATGGAAAGGAAGGTCAGGGATTGGAACTGCCCAGGGAGGTTTGCAGTGCCCATCCCTGCAGGTGGCACTCTGTGCCCTGGGCTGGGGACAAGGTGGGGATGGGCACAGCTTGGGCTCGATGGGCTTGAAAGGCTTTTCCAGCCTTAAATTATCTGTGATTCTGGCCTTTCTCCCAAGAGAAGGAATGCCAGGCAGGATGCTGTGCTTTGGCAGCTGGGGAGCACCGGGGAGAATCAAGAGCAGTGATTTTCGGCAGCTGGGGCAGAGGTGGAGCTGTTTTTTCCGCCTTTTCTCCAGCATAGCCCCACCGGCCTGGGGCCGCGGTTGCTGGGGCTCGGGGGGCATTTGGCACAGGTTTGTGGCACTGCAGAGTGGCCTTTCATCAGAATGCTCTGCTCCGCTCCAGGGCTGCTCTGCTGTAGCCTATTAACATTCCTTATGAACATGATGTTAATATTAATTTGCTCGGAAATTCTAACTCCAGGAGTGCAATAAAAAGGCAATTATGGAAATCGCAGATCCAGATTCCCCACCCCGGAATCTCATTCCTGTGGTGGATTGCAGCCATGGAGCTGTGCTTATGGTGAGAGAATAGGAAATAAATCTGATCCAGGATGTGTAACTGCAGCTCCTGGAATTGCTGTTGAGGAATTGCTGGATTGCTCTGCTAATTCCTGTGGTGCCTTTTACCAGCTTTTATTTTGCTGATTGGTGTGAGGGTGGTTTAGGAGGCCTTCAAGACAGCTTCAGCCACGTGTGCAGTGGTGATTCCAGGAATATTTGTGATCTTTATATCAGTAAAATACTGAATTGAATGTCATTGAAAATCCAGTGTTTTCTCTGTGCAAATATTATAATCACCTAATCCTGCTAACTAGGCGTGATTCACAACTGGTCTAATGTGTAGAATTTTGGATGCTGCTTAGTTATTAATTGCTAAAATGTTTTTTAGTTTAATTAATGTTTCTAGAGAATCTGCAGGTAATGTGCTACAACTGAAAGCATGTTCTTGCACTGCATTAAAAAAATGCAGAACTTAATATTTTAGTTGATTTTATGACTTTTACAAAACCACACAGATGAGGGTCTGGAACGTGATCTTTAACACAGAGATTTATTACTTCTTTGATGTTTAGGTCTTTTCTTGTAGCTGTGCTTCAGCAGTTTTTGGTGGTGTAATCGATAGAAGAGATAAACTAAGTGGAGAAAAATGCAGCTTTCATTTTGTGATAGACTTTATTTTCCCTATTCCAACAGATTATGTCTCCTTGTGGATAGAGCAGGTCAAGGACTTGGTGGGAAAATTGATTCCATTGGAATATGCTGGTTAATAGGAATGGGAAGGTGGTGTGAAAATTGTCCCTCGTGGGGCTCCAACATGCCCAGGGAACTTCAGGGACCTCGAATGGCACCGAGACACCTGGGAAAGGTCAGGGCTTGTGTTTAACTCCACGTGCAGCCTCCATGGGCCTGTTCCACCCAGGAGATACCAAAATGCTGCTGCCAGCAGCCAGCATCACCTTTTTATTTCTGCCTGGTGGGAAATGAAAATGATTTTGAACTGGAATGGCACAAAAATGAATCTCCAGGTATTAAAATGTTGCTTAAGTCAGAGGCTGAGAGATGTTTTATTGGTTTGTTTATAGCCCAAGTCTGTGGAGGCTGAAGGCAAACGGAGCAGAATTCAGGCGATGAGCTGCTGTGGCAGCAGCTGGAGCTGGACAAGAAGACTTTAATTTTGGAGCGTTTTAAAGATCAGGACGTGGAGTTTGTTATCCCCGAGGGTGAGCTCCATCTCCCTGGGGAGCAGCACTGGCTGGGGAGCTGCCGGCAGTGTCTGGGGTTTGGGGGTGAGCACAGCCCCATCCCTGCGCCCAGGAGGAGCAGCCAGACCCCAAACCGTGGGGGCTGCCCGGGGGCTCACTGCCCTCCTCATCCTCCCCTTGGGCAGGGCTCACTGCCCTCCTCATCCTCCCCTTGGGCAGGGCTCACTGCCCTCCTCATCCTCCCCACGGACAGGGGCTCACTGCCCTCCTCATCCTCCTCATGGGCAGGGCTCACTGCCCTCCTCATCCTCCTCATGGGCAGGGCTCACTGCCCTCCTCATCCTCCCCTCGGGCAGGGGCTCTGCCCAGCACCTTTATCCTCCTCCCGTCCCCCACATCTCCCCAGGGACACAGTGGAGCCTGGGCTGGCCTTATCTCGCTCTGTGTAAGAAGTTTTGCTAATTATGGATGTTCACAGTAAGCTGAGGGTGGCTGTCACTTATTTACTGGTTTAAAGATGCATTTTGGAGACCCTGAGAGAAAACTGCGTGCTCTGAGTAGCTGGAGCCCCACGCTAGGTAATAGGATTTGAAAGTCATCCATCTCCTCGTGAGCACTGAGTGTGCCACTGGCTCCTTCCCTCTGCTCCAGCTTCCTGCTTGTGCCATCAGCATGAATAAATGATGGGTGAGAGATTAAATATCCCTTTGATGAAGCTGGGGACAGGAGCTCTGTAATAAGCGTGTGTCGATCTGAGCATGCTCTTGTACTTCCTGCAGTGAATTAGGTGCTATTTTCTGGTTGTCTTTGATTTTAATAATGCTTAGTCAAATATTAAGTAGACTGTTAACTGGGGAATATCATAAGGAGTTTAATCTTGTCAGATCAGTTCTGGAGAGAGCTAAGTATTTGTGGACTTTATGGTTCTTGCATAATTTATGATAAAGTCATATTTTATGTATCTGTTTCTTACACGGGTTCATCTCCAGTAGAACCTGTTCCAGGGGGTGAAGGGACAGTGCTGTTCCTCAGGCACAGGAGCCAGCTGAGCCTCTGGGGATGCCAAGTTTGGGCTTTATATGCCCCCAGAGCCAGGCTGGCGTCAGGGGGGTCAGTCAGCTCCGCAGGCTCCGTGCTCAGCGCTGGCACTCACTGCACCCACCGAGCTCTCCCCCGTCCACACATGTGTGCAGCTCCTCGGAGTCTGACAATGGGGGACAAGGAGCCTCTTCCCTTCTTCATTTCCATTTTCATGGGAGAGAAAAAGTGAAAATTGCAACAGCAGAAAAAATGGAGGAGGCAGAAAATTAACTCAGACCCACAAAAATATAGGAGGAATCAGTAGCATGGCTTAGTTTGTTCTAGATGTTATGCTGGAGTTGTTGAGTTGTTCAGAAAGAAACTCTTGCTTTTATGTGTTTCTGCAGGATAAGGTCTCTGGGGGAGGCAGACACAGAGCCTGGGCTGTGGAATTGTTGGAGAGAGAGCCATGGGATGCAGGAGATCAGAGAACACCGTGTGGTGACGTGCTCAGGTTAGCAGGGCATGGACAGCCAGGACAGCTCCCAGGAGCGAGGGGTGTGGGTGGGTGAACGGATGGAGAAAGGAAGGGATGGAGGGATGGATGGATGATGGATGGATGGAGGGATGGATGGATGGGTGGATGGACAGATAGATGGATGGAGGGATGGATGATGGATGGATGGAGGGATGGATGGATAATGGATGGATGGGTGGATGGATGGATGGATGGATGGACAGGGATGGATAATGGAGGGATGGAGGGATGGATGGATGATGGATGGACCGATGGATGATTCCAGGGATGTGATACTGAAGTGCAGCCCAGCAGTCAAGCCCCAGGCAGCAGCTGCCCCCCAGCCCCCAGAGCCCTTCCCAGGCAGCCCTGGGTGGTGGTCCAGTGGCCGAGGTCCCCCTGCAGCCGCTTCTGCCACTTACCTGGCCGGGGGGAGGTGCTGCTGTCACTGTGGTGCCAAACGATTCTCGCTCATGTCACAATGACATATGGCCCCTGCACATCCTGCACTGGGCAGTTTCTGTCACCTCTTCCCTCTCCTCCAACAGCCACACCCACCTGCTGATAATGCCGAGCTCTGGTCACGTTCCTTGTGCTTGACAGACCTCGTTATGTCACAGTTCATTCAGTCTAACTTCACATAGGCTTGGATTAAAGTGCCCTGGGCTGGGGACAAGGTGGGGATGTGGTTCCAGGTAGGCAAACCTGTCTCATGTCTCTGGATTTTAAATACCAGCAAACTGGAGAAATGTAACAAAATCCAATCAACTTAATCAGGGTTGCCAAAGGCTGTGATTGGAAATCATAACCCAAATTTTCACAAAGCAGAGGAGCCACAGCTGCTCTGAAAACTGTGCCTCAGTGGTATTAGACCTTTCAAGCCAATATTCTTTCTCCTCATGAAATTTCATTATTCCTGAAGTGACACTCTCCAGTTTTTAAAGCCTGTATTGGTAACCGAGGGCTGGCACAGACACCGACAGAGTGAACACACACCCAGAGACAATCCCTGGCAGACTGTCACACAGGGAGGTTCCTTCTCCACTGTCCCCTCCCAGAGGTGTGGCTGTCCTCCAGTATGGAGAGGCACTGTCCAGGGTCTGTGAGTCCCCGGGCACGGTCCCTGCAGGGACACGGAGCCGTGAGGACAATCTGTGCCCAGGGAGCAAACTCTGAGCACACATGTCCTTGCCAGACTGGAACATATGGTCAGCAATGGTACCTAATTAAATCCTCTCAGGGAAACTTCGCCGTGACCCAGGAATCCGAGCGTGATAATCCCACAGGTAGCAAAGCTAGTCTCCATCACCAGCTGCTTCTAACACTGCCCAGCTCAGATAACCTTGGCAGGAGAAGCTGACCCATCCCTCTGAAGTTATGGGTCATATCTGACCCTTCAGATCGGGGTTTGCCTCCCGACTGGATGTTCCTCAGCGTGAGCCCTGAACCCTCATGCCTGTGTGATTGGCCGTGTTGTAGAGTTGTTGTTTTTATAAAACAACCCAAAAAGTGCAACTGTTTTCCTGCTTTTTATAAAAAGGAATACTTAGAGTTAGGTCTGTCAGTCACCAAAGAAATATTTCTGTTGGCTTAAAATCCTGCTGCGACTTCCATTGCGTTCTTATCAGAAAGAGCTGAAGACTCTGCAGGGATAGAAACCTTTAATCCATCCGTCCTGCCTGCCAGCCTTGCTCTGAAAGGGGCACTGTGAATTTGGCTTTGTTTTCCCAAACGGTATTTTATGGGACCACGTACAAATTCCGCAAAATTAAGCTTATCTGAAATATGTCACCAACATCCTAATTCCACATATGTTCCTTCAATGGGATCTTGCAGGGGGAGTTCCTTTGACTGAGTTTGCAACGCTCCGTCACTGAGGCTTCAAACCAAGCTGTGCCTGGCCCTGTCCGTTGCAGAGGCAGAGCGAGGAGAGGATTTTCAAGTAGGAAATGTCTCCTAGGTTGCATATGTAAACACCCTTTGGATGTATTTGCAGGGATATTGTGGAAAACATGGAACTGGGTGGAGAGAGGCTGCAAAAATGAGACTGATTTGACCACGGTGAGCAAATGGCTTCAGACCTCAGCATCGACTCATTCCCTTGGCAAAAGCAGAGGGGTGCTCAGGCACAAACCCTGCCTTCAGGGCTGGAAGGGGAGCAGCGCCCGCAGGAAAGCATCCGCGGAGCTGATGGGCCTCCTTTTAAGGTTTTCAGTACCCTTGTGTCTCGGTATCCGCACTAATGACACCAGATTAGAGAGGTACCTGAGCAGCAATTTGTGCTGCTGATGCGTAATTGCTCTCCAGCTGCAGCAGTTCCTTCCTCATCTCTATTTGTGTCAGAGCAGCCACATATTTCCCCTCTTTCTAGGGAGCCGGCAGATCTGCTTAATTATTCCATCGCTGTGCGGATAATAAAGGGATGAAGCCAGGCAGGTACCTTGTACTTTTGGAAATCTGTGCACTAATGAGATTTTCTGCATGGGCAATTTTGGGCAAGTTGTGTTTCTGTGCTCAGTTTTAGAAGTCAGGCAAAACCTTCTCCTGATGTTCCACCTGAGAGTGGACTGGATGCCTTAAGCTGAAAGGTTTTCAAGGAAAACGTAAATATACAGACACATAGCTCTTTATCAATGGCATCTCCAAGTGCACGTTCAGAGCACAGAGGTGCAAATCCGGAGGTTGGAGCTGTCTATCTCCACCAGAGCTGCCTGTGAGGAGCTCTCTGGGCAGTGACCCACAGGGGTAAAACCTGCGCCTGCATTGCTGGTGACTGAGCAGACCTTTCACATAGAAAATCATAAAATGTCTTCAAGAAATGAGCTGCAATAAGGAGGAAGGGTCTTTGTTCTGTTAATGTTTGTCTCTTCTCTCCCAAGCTGTCCAAGAGCAGAAGGAGCTGTGACTTGCACAAGGTTGGCCAGGAAAGGGCAGGAGGATGAGGAGTCTGCACATTGCCTGCTCCGGGCCACGCTCTCATCAGGTACCTGTGTGGCATTTTTGCCCGTGTGGCATTTTTGCCCGTGTGGCATTTCCTGCCGGTGCATCTCTCACCCAGGGCTCGTCCCTTCCAGGCAAACGCAGCCCGTGATGGCTCTGCCGACAGAGAACAATTTCAGCCCCATCTGTTCAAGCAGCAAGAGACCTTTTGATCGCTTTGGAAGTCAGCAAGAGGTACTTGTATGTTCTGTTCTTTTTCCTTTCCTTTCCTTGCCCACTGTAAGTTTATATTTGGTTCCCACTGTGCCTTTTCTCTCCCCTGCCCTCCAGTCTGCTGGTCGGTGCTCCCAGCTCAGGCTCTGCCGTGTGCCTGTTCTGGCACCTCCTCTCTCTTTGCTCCCTACTGCTGCAGGACTGGGCTCCACATTTTGGCTGAAGGTTTGTGTTTTTCAGCAATTCCTTTTTCTTTGTCTTTCAGCAGGATTTTTTTCTGCGCTTTCCAATAGCTCGTCATCCAATATGATTGCTCTGGACTCGATTCTTTGGCTACTTTCCTCGCTCAGTTCACCCTGGGACTGAAACACGTTTATCGCAGTATCGGGGTGGGAGGAACTTTTGTTATTGTTTATGGTTTACCTGTTCTATGGAGAAAACACTTTCATCTCCAGCACCATCAGACTTTTATAAACATTAACTGTGTTAATGAGAGTGAGAAAAGAAATTGCATTTGTGCCAACAGTGGGAACAAAATGTGTAATTTCTCCATTAGTTGATCAGGTTTGCTCATGTAAACAACATGATTCAATTTGTCTGTGTGCATCGCACTATATGAATAATAATGATCATTAAAAAACCATGCAAGGCCCAAAGATAACAAGATTGTGTTAGGGAAGAGCTAGGAGGGGGTGGCAGTGTGGGAGCAAACAGAGGCAGACTGAATTTGTCAGAGCCAGAGGCAGCTTGGCCATCAGGGCTGGCCGGGCCACTCGGGGTGCCTGAATTCCCAAAGCCGAACTTCCCTCCACCCCCAGCTCTGCTGGGCTCTGAGACAAGGAATTTACAGATGGAGAAAGAGTAAAACCTTGCTCTGAATGGACACTTCTCATGTGGAAAGCAATTTTACAGACGTGGACCGCTTTGAAGTCGAAGTCTGCTTCTTGTTCAACACACCCCGAAATGCTTTCGGAGCCAGGGCTGTCAATACCTTGTTGATGGACAAGGAAAATGGTCAGAGTTCATTGTCTTAGCCCTTCAGTAAGATTGAGGAAGGAAGGTTGTGGTTACGAGGTTCCTGTGCGGAGCGCAGATTTTGGCTGCTCTGCAGGAGTGTCCATAGCTCTGGTGCCGTGTCACTGCGGTCTAGGCACTGGGAAATGGTTGCCACATATTTCTGTGACCTCTGCTGGAGGCAGAATTCTCTGGATATGGCCCCAGACCTCATGGGATAGGCTCAATATTCCCTTTTCTCCCAGGCATGGCTGGAGCCACGCGAGGCTGGGGCCAGGCGGGAGGGCAGGGACACCCTGGGGACCCCAACCCTCGGGAGCCACTTCAGGGGGGCCGTGGTGGCCACATGGGCTCCCCAGCTCCGGCAGCTCTGCTGAGCACAGACAGACACTGGGTAAACTGGAAATGCCCCAAATGGAACCGTTCCCTGGCTGCTCTCTGTTACAGAAATGGTCAGGTTTGGCTCCGGCGGGCGAGCAGCTGGCACAGGAGAGTGCAGAGCTGCCTCGGTCTGGGGTTTGGAGATCAGTGACTGCAGCGCAGGGGACTCGAGGCTGTGCTTTCCAGCTCCTCTCTGGGCCCACTGACCACTCCAGCTCACACTGCACACTGTGGGCTCTGAGCTCGACTGAAAGAAACAGCCTGAAATTTAAAAAACAGCAGCGTATGAAATTACGGCAACACAGCATTGAAATGCTACAGAAATTGGTGGATATTTGCAATGGTAGCATTTAGTTAGTGTTGTATGATGTGATAATACCTGTATTTCTATTATGGAAAAAGAAAACAGAAACATAACTTGATGCTGCTTTATCCTTTTTTTATTCCCATGAGACTCCCTAGGCTGTGAAAAGCCTGTGATGCAAATGTGGCTGTGGATGACTTAAGGGCAGAGGGATCAGGAGCAATGGATTGGAGTCTCACCAAGGGCTGCCACACCATCTGTGCCCATCGGAGCCCCGAGCGAGGACGTCCCAGCTCCGCAGGGAATGCTCTGAGCACTCCCAGCCCCACCCAGGGCTGAAGGGTCCCTGTGTGCTCTTGGTGACCCTGACAGGACCCAACAGTGCTGCCAAAACCACTCCTACCACACTCCAGAGCCTCTGCGATGAAGGTTTGTAATTCCTCTAGGCAGGAAATACCCGCACTGATGTTCCCTGATGGCTTCCCTTCCTTTCTTTAGGATGTTTATGTAAATAATATTATTTATTTAGAAATCCAAAAACTCCATGGATGCCTGAGGGTTTGCTGCACTGTTCAGTACAGAGATTTTTATCAGAATTCTTCTTAAACTCCATAACAAAAGATAGGGAAAGTGCCATATGGACTCGGAACACTGTAGGTTTGGGACTTCGCTGAAAGTCTGCAGAAGGTTCCAGAAGTCCATGCACTTCTGTGCAGTGTGGAGGCACCTTCCTGTTTGGGGCTGCAAAAACCCCAAATCTTCAAAGATAATGATGAGTGCTATTGAGTCAGTATTAAACAGACAAAAAGCAAAGGCTGGGACCTCAATCTGTAATTGTGACTGTAAGAAGATTACTGTGATGGTGTGAGATTAACAGCAATTAATGTCACCCTGCAGAACAGCCTATCTCTCCTGCCTGGGGCAATGTTGGGCACCAGCTCCTTCTCACGTGGGGAATAGGATGTGTGGAGCATCAAAGGGATCCTTTTGATGCTTTCAGCTATCTCTTCCCAGAGCTGTCCACGGCTGCTGTGTGTCAGTGTGGCCAGAGGGGTGAGAAGGCTTTCCCGGGGATTCACTCTGGCCCAGACTCCCCAAAATCCCACATTTCTCCCGTTTGTCACCTTGTCCCACTTTGATCGCACCTTCCATCCAACAGTCACGGCAGCTAAAGCCACCCCTCCAAAGGATGCCACCCCCACCCCTGGGCAGCATCGCTTGCCCAGAGCAGCTGTGGCTGCCCCTGGATCCCTGGCAGTGTCCCAGGCCAGGCTGGACAGGGCTTGGAGCAGCCTGGGACAGTGGCAGGTGTCCCTGCCAGGGCAGCGGTGGCACTGGAGAGGCTTCAGGTCCTTTCCAACCCAACCCATGTGTGATCAGGGCTGGAGCTGGCGGGAGGCTGACCCAGCCTGGGTGGTGTGTCCTGCTGTCCACGGGCAGGTTTTGTACCCTCTGATGCAGCTTGTGAGGCAGCTTAGCAAACCTCCACAGCAGCCCCATGTGTACCATAAAATTGTGAATTGTCTTGTTTAGAAGAGGTTCATTAGGAAGATTAATGAGGTATTATTTCTCCCTCATTCAATGTCGTGATACAGAGGGGACACAGTAATTTTCCCAGCTGTGCACAGCAGCGATTGCTCCTCTCCAGGGTTCCGGCAGCGCTGCGTTGTCATCAGTTAAACTGCTCAATCTTTGCAAGTGTTATTTGTCAGCTTAATTAGCCCTAAAGGAAGCACTCGTTTTAAAATGAGACAACAGTTTTGTTTTTCCCTGAGAAAGACATAATGTTCTTAGCAGAGGCAACTTGTTTAAATAAAAGAGCTTTTAAGCTGAGTTTTGTATCAGCCCTAAGAATCATTTTAAGGTTTTTCCCCACCCCGAAGTCCTCAGCTTGCCTGTGCCCTGTCCCCATGAGCCACCAGCCCTATCAGTGTCACATCAGTGCTGTGACAGGCCAGACAGTGTCACACAGCAGGGAAAGGTAAAACATCTTCCTGGAGAGCATGGGGCGGGCTGGGAATGGTCCTCATGGCCAGTGCTCAGTTCCACAGAATCCCAGGATCACTGAGGCTGGAAAAGCCCCTCCAGACCATGGAGTCCAAGCTGAGTGCAATCCCCACCTGGGCAGCAGTCCAGAGCACTGAGTGCCTCGCCCAGCGCTTCCTTGGGCACCTCTGGGACGGTGATTTCAGCTGGGACGTTTCTATCTTTGGTTTATAGCAGAAGAAATCAGAATTTCTTATTTTACTGCTCTTTCAGGGTAAAGAGTTCAGAAAGAAGCTTTGAAAAAGCTGCAGGAAGTCCTGACTGGGTGAGTCTGATGTTCTGTGCTTGCCCTAGACACGTAGGACCACAATAATCCCTTCAGGTTAAAAACAGCCGGGGAGTGAGATTTTAGATAAAACGAAACCATGTGGAAGCTGTGGAAGGGGTGGAACTTGATGAGCATCAATAACCAGATCTGTAGCCCTATTGCCAACCCAAGGGAGAGCTTCAATAGATTTTCTTCTTCAGAAAAAAAAAAAATCTTTAAATAAACCCCAACAACGCCCCTAAAAAACTCTCTTTAAGAAAACTAGCTCTACCTGAATGTTCTGTTTCAGTCAAGAAAATGTCTCCTCAGTTTCAGGAGCTGGGCTGTAATTAGGATCCCAGCATCTTTTTCATATTTATTATTATTCACACTATGTGTAACAATTTACTTACATTTAGGGTTTTTTATGGCTTGCTTAAAAATACCAGGTTTTCAGCTGAGATGGCTGGTCTGCGTTTTCTGGCCTGAGCAATTATTTGCCAAGTTAGAGCTCTTGTAAATGAATGTGCCATTTCCCACTCGCCCGAGCGGAGGCTGCTCTCGGCGCGTGTAGGAGGGAAGGGCAATAACTGCGTGCTGCTTCAGGAGGATGCTCTTCCAAGGGAGTGATCAGCAGGAGGGGAATCAAACTCCCTCATTTCAGTGCCCTAGGAAAGCTGGCTGCTTGTTCTGAGTGGGAAGGGGAAGGAGGGATGGGGGAGCAGAGTCCTCACTGTGCTCTGGCGCCCAGGGATGGGCAAGGCTTGGACTGCAGAGATCAGAAAGTGCCAAAAGAGCGCTCGGCCGACAGGCCTTTGGTCCCACCTAGAAATGGTTGATTTACCCATTTTGGGCCCCTCTGGCTGAGCTCTGCAGCTTCAGTTGGGTGGTCTGGCCCTTTGATGGCACTCTGGGGTCTGGAGTTCTGTTCCCTCTCTTTTTCTCCTCTCCTTTCTTCTGTTTTTCCCCCCCTCTTTTTTCCTCCTCTCCTCCTTTTCTTCCCCTCTTTCGGTGTCTCAGGCACCCCACAGCCCACTCCTGCCCCACTGGTGCCTTCCAGCCTCCCTTGGGGACACAGCCGAGGCTCCGGTGTGCCACTGGAATTTCGGTCAGTTCCCCTTATCACTGTGCTATTAATTGCTTTAATGATGCATTCCTTCAGATTGAAAATATGATACCGGTGAAATTTAATTTAAAAAATCCATAACTCATTAGCACATTATTGCTGCACCTACACGTGTCACCATATTAATCTCCTGTGCTGGAGGAGCACTTGGCTCCAGCCTGGCGTCCATAGATCTTCGCTGGAAGCAATTGCTGGTAGGAAAATCGCGAGAAAGAGTTTTTGACTCACTTTGTTCCTTTAGAGATCATGACCCCAGCTCAGCCAGACTCCTCTCCCTGGCAGGGCTGAGGAGCACCCGGGGAATGTTCATTCTTTGTTTTCACTCAAACACAAAACACCGCTTGGGGTTTGTGCGGCAGTGGAAATTCCAGCTTTGCCCAGTCCATGGGCAGCAGGGAGCCACCAAAATTTCCAGTGAGTGCCCGCAGTTCTGGGGCACAGCGCAGGAATTCTGTCAGCACACCTGGATGTCAGGGGTGAGGTGTACTTTGATACCCAGCACAGGTCTGGGCTCTGTGTGCCCCACTGTGCCCTGGCGCTGGGCTGTGCAGAGGGGCAGGGGCTCTGACAGCCCCGGGGCTCCGTGCGTGTCGGTGTCGGTGTCTGTGTGCACAGACCCTCACGAGCAGCGCCGCGGTTGGCAGTGCTCACAGGGACAGATGGGACAAGGAGCAACAGTGACAACTGGAAACCTTCCAAACGCTTACATGAGAGCTGAGCTGCAGAAAGAAAATGCCTTTATTCCTTGGTGGATAAAACGCTCTCATTGCGGGTGTCTTCCCATGCATCAGTTGGTACAGGCTTTAATTAAATTATCCCCGACTGATATGAAGCCGCAGTCCCAGACAGAGCCCGGTGCTGCCCAGCAGGAGCCCGGACGAGCTGCGGGGCCATGGCTGTGCCCTGCGGAGGGACAGCTCCCTGCCTGGGCAGCAGCAGCTCACAGGTGTCCCTGTCACCGGCGAGGCACGGCTGGCGGCAGTGACAGGGAAGGGTGGCAGGGTGGCAGGCTGGGAGGGTGTCCTGTGCTCCCGTGCGAGCTGCTCCTGCAGGAGGGGCTGGGGGTAGCTCTGGGCTCCCACCAGGGTCCCAGAAAGCAGCTGTGTCACCCCACACAGCCCTGGGGACAGTGGGGCTGGCTGGGGACAAGGCTGCGGCAGGGCAGCAGTGCCTCCTCGGGCTGGGAGCTCTGCTTGGGGCTGCCCCAGGGGCCGCAGCCTCTGACAAATAATGTGATTTTCCTGTGTTTTTGTTTCTCTTTCAGTGTGTCACGGCAGAGTCCCAGCAGGTTGGTCACACGCTCGGCCCCGAGGGTCCCTGCCCAGCCCACGTGGGACTCAGGGCAGCCCGTGTGGCACCAGGACCGTGCCCAGCACCGTGGGGCTCGGGCGCTGAGCGGAACCAGGTCCTGGCTGGTGCCAGGAGCGCTGCTGGCACTGCCACGCGTCTTGCAGGGCCTCGGGGCCCTCCAAACCCACCACAAACAGCTGCTTGGAGACGGAATGATAAAACCAGGTAAAATTTAGGAAATATTATCTTCACCACCGTATAAGGCTTGAGTTTCTTCTTTTTTCCCTCCCCAGTGTCTGAGACTGGGACCCAGGGCTGCACTGACAGTTTTTATTGAGCTTTAAGCAGTTGCTGCTCAAACCCCTCTGCTCTAACGCTGCTGAGAGCAGGGAACCAAAGGTTCTCCTCCAAGAGGCACTGGCACAAGCCTTGTGTGCACAGAGCTGCCCAGGAAGCACCGCTCTGATCTGGGAGATTCCCGCACTGGAAGGAATCCCAGGTAGGTCCCAGCTCAGGTCCCTGGGAGTGGGAAGGATCCTGCCCCAGGGCAGCAGGAGCTGCGTGGGAATGGAGCCTGTCCAGCGCTGCCAGGGGCTGTGTCCCCACCTGGGGCTGTGCCTGTCCCCTCTCCCCTTGGCCCCGGTGTCCATCTGCTGCAGTTCACGTTCTGCAGGTGACGGCCCAGCCCCAGCTCCACTGTGGCAGTGGCACAGGTGACCTCTCCAGGTGTCCCCTTTGTCCCTGAGAGCTCCCTTCTGCAGAACCAGCACGTCGTGGACAAGATGTGACACAGGAATGTGCTCAGGTACGGTGGGTTTAGGGAGGAGGAGTTTAAGAAGGCTTTTTTCCCAATTAATCTAGCTTTTCTTTTGGGAAATTTTATTTTCCCAGTTCAGGGAGATACTTAAGGAAAAAAGCACGTTCGCATGTGCAACAACTGAAATTGGCTTCGCATTCCCTTGGACCCCATTTCCTGCATTCTCCATCTGGCCCCAAGGCTCACAGGAGATCCCTTAGGGACGCACCCATTGCCGGGTATCAACTCCCACCCGAGCCCCCAAAGCTCCAACCACATTAACGACGATCCTTTATTAATAATCCTGCCCTCACCAAAGTGCAGAGCTTTTCATTTCCATTGTGCTCTCCGTACATTAACCAATAAATCTCCACAGAATCCCAGAGAGAGTGGGAAGTGCTGTTATTCTTGTTTTATGGATGGCAAAATGAGATACAGAGAGGTTAATAGCAAGTCTAATTGGACAATAATTACCCACTTACCACACTGAAAATTAAGAAATAATCCTCCCATTGTCATTACATCAGCAGAACAAGGCGAGAGCAGTGTTCACGTCCTCCCCATCCCACCATTTAGCCAAACAGCTGGCATGCAAATGAAAGCAAAGGGAGCACAAGAGCAGATAAATAAATTGTTCTTTCCTTGTTTAACATCTATTTTGCACCACTGAGTCACTCAGGATAGAAAAAAATTATTAAATTTCCTCTGGAATCTATTAGGACATGACAAAACAAAGGCAAGCTCCATTTGTAGAACACATCTGTTGGAAAAGAAATGGAAGAAATAAGATTTAATTACTGCTATAGACTGCTTTCTCTTCATTTTTCTGGGGAAGGCAAAAATGTAGGATAAAAATTTCTGCCATAGAAAAGACCAGTACTCTGATAATTCTGTTTCTCTTAATGTTTTGTCTTTCCTCTACCAAGCAAATAAGGCCATTATACCAATGACACCCACTGTATTGATTTAGTACTCTGAATATTGGGTCTTCAGTGACTCAATTTACAAAGAGAGTTTTCCTTCCAAGTCAGCACTTAGAAGCTGTTTTGATATGCACTGAGACACCAATTTCAGTGTTATGAACAAAAGAAAATTGTAAGACACATTGGAGAAAATGTCTTATTTCATTTTGCGTTAGTGTTTGAATTTAAGTCTTCTTTTTCTTTCTAGTTATTAAATGAAAATATCTATTTGGAAGATGACATTTAAAAATCCACTTGTGATTAAAAGGACTGATTTGAGATTCCCATGGGAAATGAGAAATTCAGCTGGAATTTGGATGTCAGGGCCTCCTGGGGAACAATTCCTCCCCAGTCTCCCATCCATCGCTGCCCTCTGGCCGTGGGAAGCCATTCCCCCTTGTCCTGCATGGAAGGGAAGGGTTAATAACCAGTGCCTATAAAAATTCGGGCACTCAAAGTATTGTAGCGTTTTTTGAAACTTTATCTCTGAATTAATTTGAAAATGTGGGTCAAGTCCTAAAACCTCTTTTGAAAGCCTAAGTGCTTTCAGAAAGCGTTACCTGAAGGAACGGCTCAGTCAGAGTCCCAGCGGGCAGGAAGAGCTGCTCGCGGCTGCAAGTGCAGCTGAGATCTCTGGTGCAGCTCTTACAGACTGAAGCACCAGGATAATGTTGCTCAAATAGTGCTGTTTGTGTGGGTGGTTTGTGATCAGTACCTCTGAATTTATTTGGGCATGAAACTTATGAAATTCAAAAGAAACAGAAAAGCATTTCGCAGATTTTTTCGAAAGCCTGTAACACCCATTACAAAATCATCATCTCTATCTGGTTGGGAATTTTGTAGCACAGATGTAACTTCAGATTAAATCCCATAAAGGCGATCGATAAATCTGCAGAAATTCAGTATTTGCAATTAAATTCTGTAGAGTTGCTCTCTGAGTACACAAATTGGGAGCTCAGAAAGGACCTCTGCCTCTTGCTGCATCATTTTTTGCTGTGAGTGCTCCTCCTAATGAAAAATGATGGCAAACAAAAATAGATTTTCTGTCATGGGGGTAATTGTTCTTTTTCTTAGTGCACTCCAAATATTTCTGTAAAGCATCATCTGCTCTTTAAACACATATTGTACAACATCAATGGAGGTCAATACCTTTTGTCAATGAGTAAAATATTAAAAGTAATGAGCTAACCTGTTTCTTATTTAGCTATTGATCATGCAGTTTTCCTGAAACAGGCAACGTTAGGGATTTGCTTTCAGACTCAGCTGGAACAGCCCAGGCTGGAAGGGACTGACCCTCCACTCAGAGGGCTTTATTCCATGGCCATTCCCATTCTGATGGGGGAATTAAATTATTCTTAAATTGTCTTGAGTAAAGCAGTCAATGAGGTGCTGAAAGGTAGAGGCTTCTACTGATTTTATTTACACTGATGTTGCTTTTGGTGAGGAAATGGTAGTTTCACTGTATAGATTTTAATTAAGGCTGCAAACCTCCTCTCAAAGATACAGCTAAGATTGGAGGGAAAAATTAATTTTTGTGAGTCTGAACTGCCTGTTTCAGTAATTGTGATGATTAAAAATTGAACTGTGGATTGAAGATACTAGATTAAATAAACAATAGAGTATATTAAGTTATATTCAGTGCTGTTGAAGATAAATGGAATAAGTGGCTGGCACGGGAGTGAAAGGGAGGGAAGCAATTGTTGCACCTTTGGTCATGCTCTCTGAGGGCTGACCTGTACAATTCACCATTAAATGGATTAATGCTCTTGGGAATGCTTCTGAGCGGGCGCTGCTCAGGGAGGCCACATTTCTGTGGAAACAAAATTCCTCCCCCAAAAGCGCTGCTGGGCACTGCCACAGCTGCCCAGGGCGGCGGTGGAGTGTCCATCCCCAAAGGGATTTGGGGTGTGGATGTGGCACTCGGGGACATGGGCAGTGCTGGGCTGGTTGGGCTCTGGAATTTCCCAGCCCTGATGTTTCCATGGCTCTCACAAACTGTTCCCTGCTCTGTCCCTTGTCCTCGGCTGCTCAACAGCTCCAGCGTGAAGGAGGAGGGAATCCCAAAGTCCACAAAGGGTGAAGGAAAGTTCAATGGGATCGCTGGGCTGAGTGGCCCCACAGGCTCTGGTGTCCCTGCTCGGCCACCCCAGGACAGGAAGGATGCTCTCCTCACTGCAGAGGGGACGGAACTCCTCTGGAACGCTGCTGGAGCCAGCTTTGCACAGCAACAGCCTCTGCACCTGGGGAAGGTCCCGGAGCCTGCTGGAGGCAGTGCTGGGAAGCCAGGCTTGTAAACATCTGACAGAAACACGCCTTTCTAATCAATATTGAAATGCTCTCTTCCCAGAATCTGGCTCCTGGCGCTGGTTCAAGCCTGTCTCTCATCGAGTGATTGATTTCTTTATTTCTCTTCTCTCCTGCCAGCTCCTGGGAATGTGATCGAGTTAAATCTTGAGAGCCTCAAAAGCGCAGTGATTTCATCAGGGAAGGGAGTGAGGGTTCCTGGGTGGGGAGGGTCCGGGTGGAGGCAGGGCCGGGCTGTCCCCCAGGCTGAGCCTGTCTGAGTCCTGCAGGACAAAGTCACCCTGAAAGTGTCATTTCATCGGTTTGAAGGAGGCTGGGCTGGGAAAGGCTGGGCTACAAGGGCTAGGCTGGTGATCTGGGGGGTTTGTGCAGGGACATCCCTGTGCTACAGAATGTGGTGCTCGGTGAGTGGGCAGCGTTTGGGTCGGTGCTGGCATCACCCAGGCCCTGCGGTGGGATCCAGAAACCCATTTTGTGTTTTTATGAGAGGCTGGGCTGCAGAGCGAGCCTGCGGAGGCTGGCAGGGCATTTCCATCTCCCCAAACTGGATTATGCAGAGTGTAAGGTGTATTTCTGCTCGTTCTGTCCTCCTGAGCCTCGTGCTCGGGTGTGGAGCCGAGAGCTGCTGAGTGCAGGGCAGGGGAGGGAGAGGCACTGCTGGGGAGAGCACATCCTGATGGGCATGACACAGTCACCCCGTGGGCACCCCAGAATCCCTGCATTTCAGTCACAGAATCCCTGCATGTCAGTCAGAGGATTCCTGAATTTCAGTCACAGAATCCCTGCATGTCAGTCAGAGGATTCCTGAATTTCAGTCACAGAATCCCTGCATTTCAGTCACGGCATTTTGAGCTGAAATCGCTGTTGTGATGAGCGCAGTGCCCCAAGAGAAGGCAGTGGCACAAGGGACACCAAGGCAGCGTTTGTCCCCTTGTGCCAGGGACCCGAGAGCAGAACCAGGAGCGTGAGCTTGGCAAAGCACAAAACTCCTCAGAAGCAGAAAAAAACATCACAGGCTTTGAAAATGCTGCGGGGGAAAGCTGGCAAAGCGCTGTTTTCGTGCAGAACAAGACAATTTTACGGCGTTTCTCCCGTAACTCGTGCGTTGGGCTGCTGCTCCCCGCGGTTCCTCCGAGGAAGGACGAGCTCTGCTCTCTGCAGCGCTCTCTGCTCGGGCACAGGGAAGGGGTCCTGCCCTGCAGCCCGCACGGCATTTCCCTGCACAGCTTCGTTAGAAGGCTCCTGCCCGCGGTATTTACGTGTGTAATGGGCTCGTTTCGTCCCCAAGGTCCTTGTGCCAAGGTGTGACCCTCAGGGGGGCTGAGGGGTGGTGGCTGACAGCGCTGTCCAGAGCCAGGGCCAGCTGCAGAGAAGGGCCAGAAATGGCCACATGGCCAGGAATTCAGCACAGAATCATCTTCTCATGGCCAACACTCCAGTAAGTACGTAAGATTTTGAAAAACTGCCCTAAACTCAGTTAAAATGATGGTTATCTCACCAGAAAGTTATCAGCTATCCTTTTTCTGGTTTATTTTACCAAAAGTTTTATGCTTTTATATACTGAGACTGTTTTTATACCTCACAAGAATTAGAAAGTTTTTTGGGTGGATTTTCATTATTATTTGGGTCAAGACTTCCAGCCAAGAACTGCTGTGAAGGCCAGGGTGTGATTTAGGATTAACCCTTTTCCTCCCAGGACAGATGGTGCCTCAGTCACAGCAGCCACCATCCCCAGGAGCTCTTGGCCAGCCTGGACCTGCCCCAGAAGTGTGGAGACAAGTTCAGCCGGACACTGCTGCCAGGCAGTCCCGAAATACCCCATGGACAGAAGGGATAAGGACAAGGTTACTGTTTGGGGCGTTTGGACTCCTTCCCATTTGCTGTCAAGGTAAAGTCTCTCCTACCGTTGCAGAAACTTCCAAATCCCCAGCAGAAATAGTGTGTGAACAGGGGGAGTTATTGACAGTTAAGTAGAGATAGAGCAGGAGAGAGAGTAAATGTTAAATGCACTTTACTATACAACAAATTTTCGGTTTATGGCATCCCAATACATCAAGAAATGTTGCTTGCTTCTGGCCAGGAAAATGTCATTCATTTTGCTATTCATTTTGCTTGGAAAAAGCAAGTGCCATGCTGATGCTTATTTACACCCTCCCAGCTCAGGGGAAAGGCTCATTCCCACCCTTCCCTCACAGTGTGCTGGAGAATTCTGCTGTTTCCATGGCAGAGCTGCCGTGCCTGGGGCTCTGTGTGAGCACAGCCCCAGAGGGACAAGGCCAGGAGGTGTCACCGTCCCAGGGTGTCCCACAGCCACCTGGACTCACGAGGAAATGGATTCACACAGAATCACAGCTGTGCCTGGCAGAGGAGCTTGGGAGGGAGCCTGGGGAGGGCAGGGCAGCCCTGGCCCAGCTTGGAGCCCTCGGGTGCCGATGGAACTTTGTGGTTTGTGCCTGTCCCAACACCAGCAGCGCTGTGTGAACTCCAGCTGCTCCCTGTCCTAATCCTCCTCTCCCTTCCTCTCCAGGGCTGTGGGAAACCTTTCCTCTGGGTCTGCGTTCAGCGTTCAGGGCTGGCTGTGCTCACCTTCTGTAGGGCTCAAACAAACCTCTGCAGAGAACATTCACATTTTCACAGAAGCTTGAAGAATCTAAGCTTCCGCTTTACTTTTCCAGTTCTAGAACATTACTTGTTATCTTTGTTATTCATCTAGGAAAAAAAATTTGCTTCCAATGAAAAAACTCTCCAGAATACAGCAAAACCAAAGGAGGATTTTACAGTGTGTGTGTGTTGAAGGAAGCATTGATGCGAAGGGAAGGGTTGGGAGGGCACAGCTCGAAGAGAGAAGCTGTTCTTGTACCCTCTGCATTAACTGAAGGCTCCATGGGGTGGGGAGAGCTGTGGGCACGAGACAGGGGAAGGGTCCCTCCCAGGGAAAAGCCATGAATTCTCCAGCACAGCATCACAGTGGGCACAGTGACCCTTCTCCCCTTTTCCCACGTTCAGTTCAACACAGTTTTCACATTTGACACAGGATATTAAGGAACAAATTAGCCCAGAAACTTCAGTTACTCATAATCCCTACGAGGCCCCTGGGAAGGGATAACCAAGCAAACAAACTTCTCAATGTTCCCAGGCAGGCCAGCTGGCAGGAGCAGACCCTCAGCAGATCAACCCCGCAGGAAATGGCCCAGGAGGGTTCCCTCAGCCCCGGCAGGAGCTCCTGCCTGTGCTGGGGCTGCTCCTGTGGTGCAGGTGAGTGCAAAACCCTCCATCCCCAGTGATATTTGGTTTGTAGCGCCCTTTGTTAGATAAAGACCCTTTGATGCTCTTGGAAGCGGCATCAGCACTCCCAGCAGCAGGGCAGGGCTGGCATTTTGCTGCACTACTGATCCGGGGGATCTGTGTATTTTCAGTCTCACTCTGGAGTTTCTTACCCGAGACTGCTTTAGATCAGAAGCTAGCTTAATGACCTGGGCTTCGGTGTATCCTGTGTGTCAGCTCCCCTGCTCCAGACAGGCTGAACCCAGACAAAATGACAAATTCTCGCTGTGTGTTTGCCTCTCGGAGCAAATCACGGGTGAGGACTGTAAAAAACCATAATAAATAAAATACAATCCCCTCTCTGGGAACTCTTTTCCAGACATGTCTGCTGTGCCCCAGGCCCCGTGGGA
This sequence comes from Origma solitaria, assembly GCA_013397895.1. NCBI lineage: Eukaryota > Metazoa > Chordata > Aves > Passeriformes > Acanthizidae > Origma > Origma solitaria. The sequence continues at coordinate 191,717 of VZRL01006300.1, read as the reverse complement.
CGAGGACACCTGTGAGTGCCTTTGGCTGTGACAGGAGCGCTCGTCTCTGCAGACAGGATGGCTGTGGAAGCTGAGAGCTGTGCAGGGAAACGCGGCTGATAAGGTTTGCTCGTGGACTTCAGTGTTTGTGAGTGTTGCTGGCAATTATTGGAGTGAGATAAAAGTGTTCCAGGAAGAGAGGAGCAGGAAGGAAAAAACAACCCCTCCAAGTGTGCAGAGGAGTATCTTGGTTTTACAGCTGCACACAGCATTGATCAAAATGCCACCTGCACACCCTGGCTGCTACCTGGAATTACACAGATCCCCTGAGCTTACAGGATGCATAAAATACACATTTAATGAAGCAGGCTCTGTCTGTGGATCCAGGAGACTTAAAAAGTGAAGTACAGAATATATATGTTCAATGCCTGCTCACAACAGAGGAAAAAAGATTCATTTCATCAGAGCCACCAGCTTTAATTTTTACAGCTTAGTAGGTGGAGTTCTAAAGTGTTCAAACGAAGTTCAGATGCTCTCAGGGGTGTTTTGGGGGCATGCAGGTCCTTGTAGTGTATTCAGTAACATTGGGCAGGCTGAGTAAAGGCAAATGTTGGAGAACTTTAGAGGTGTCTGCATAGAATCAAATCCCAGAAGGGTTTGGGTTGGAAGGGACCTTAAAGCTCATCCTGTCCCACCTGCCCTGTCCCAGGCTGCTCCAAGCCCTGCCCGCCTGGCGACCAGTGCACCTCTGCAGGGGCTGAGCGCTGAGCCCTCAGTCTGTGCAGCTCAGGCTGTCAGCTCCTCACACACCCCAGGGCTGAGGTGGAAAAAAACTGAAGTAAAGAATAGGCTATTTTTATTTCAGTGTGCATCAAATCCTGGTTTTATAACTTATTAATGATAAATTGATCTCAGGAGATATTAACTCTGTATTTACAGAGTGTTTAGACATGCTGGGGGCTGTTTTAAATGTACCAGCTGCTCAGTGCTGATTTAAGTACACAGATGTTCTTATTAGCATAACATTCAAATTCGATGCCCTTCTTATCTGCATCCTGCCAAAGCACAAAAACAACTGCTCCACAGCGCGGGAGCTCCAGGCAGGAGCAGCCTTTCCTCCCTGCACCTCCCCAGGGCTGAGCCTGCAGCTCTGAGCCCCTGGCAGCCCTCGGAGGCTCCCGGTGGGACCCCAGCAGGGTGGGAGGGACAGCGGGGGGTTCTCGGAGGTGATTTGGGGGAGCCACTCGGGTTCGAGGCTGGGCAGCCCTGGGGGTCAGTGTGAGCCAAAGGCAGGCTGACCCTGCTCGGCTCTGTGCTCGGTGCTGTTTGCAGTGTTTGCTGCTGCCCTTCCCTCTGGGCTCCTTTCTGTCCCAGCCCTACTCTCGCTTTCTCGTTGGGAGGGATGGGCAGCCTTGCCAGTGGCCTTCGAACGGAGGGAACACAGCAAAGTGTGTTTGGCTCCGTGGATTGCACAGAGAAGTGCTGGGAGTAAAGCAGAGCTGGAGAGGGCAAATGCAGCCCGGGGTGGCCCTTTGCTGGCAGCGCTGGTGTCTGTGGGGCGAGGAGCAGCAGGACGGCCCTTATGGCCCTCTTGAATCGTCTCCAAACTCCCCCAGCTCATCCGAGAGTGGAATAGGGAATGTCTGAGTTAGAAGGGACGCACGAGGCTCAGCGAAGTCCTGCTCCTTGCCCTGCTCAGGACAGCCTGGGGTCACCCCGCTGTCACTGTGCCCTCCGAAGGAAAAACCCTTCACAAAGGGTTTTGTTCCTTGTGGGGGTTTTAAATGCACTTCCCTTGGCTGCCCGGGGCAGAGGTGACAGCAGCTGGGATGTTTGTAAAGCAGAGGTTGTGGCAGGGGGTGTAACTCCCTTTTCTAAAGGGACTGATCTCTCCAGGGGGCAGAGCCCTCCGGAGAACCTTTTGCTCCTCATTTTCACTTTTTCATTCCAATTTCTTTGTTGTTTCACAGAGAAACAACCAACCAAACAAATCTCTTCATTATTTCAGCCTACCCACAAAAAGGAATAGCATGAAATTTCACCAGGAAAACTCCATTCATTTCAGCTCAGCCTTCCAAAATGTATGAATAAACACCTGGATTGATGAAGATTTTAGTCCAATACCCAATTTAAATTTAATTTTTTTAAAAAACTTTTTTTATTGACCTTCCACCATGCTTTATGACAGTTAAACCCCTTTGGTCCTCAGCCTTTCTCTCACTGGGGTATCTTTTATATATATTTTGGGGTATCTTTATATATATATATGTGTGTGTATATGTATATGTGTGTATAGATATATAAATATACATATATGTGTATATANATATAAAATATATATATGTGTATAGGTATGTGTATATGTATATATAGTATGTATCTATGTGTTGTTGATTGTTCCCTGCAGCACCTCAGAGCGGCCCCTCGCAGCCTGTGGCTCCTGCCTTTCTGTCCCCCGTGTTTCCAACTGCTCCAGCACTCAAGGGACTGAACACAAAGGGAGCTCTTTGGTGCCCCTCGCCCCCCAGGAGAACCATCCAACAATCCAGCGGAAACACAAAGTAATGACAACGACAGAAATGGAAATCGCTTCAAAGTCAAGCGGATGTCTTGAGAAGGATGGGGAAATGTTACAAAGGAAATATCAAAGGCTGAAGAAGGTTTGCCGAGGCACTTTGTTAGCGAAGTCGCTGCCACCGCCGCCCCCCCGCAGAGGCAATCAGGACTAATGGGGACATTAGTGCAGCCAGGACTACATATCAAAGAGTCCCTGGAGCAAATAACACCCAGGAACTGGAGCATCACTGGCGTCGCGCTCCAAACCACCCTCCTCTGCCTCCGGAATGAGTAAAAGGGTTGTAAACAGCAGAGAGAAAATTTTTGCCTGGTGACTGCAAATAAGCACCCAGCAGAGCTGTTAAAAGTTGCTTGCTGAAGAGAAAAATATGATTCTTCCAGTTTTATGGGCCATGTTCAGATAGCTCTTACTCCTGCGCCATAAATCCAATTTTCACATAGATTAAATGGAAAGGCAGCAGAGGCTCTGCTGAATAATGCACGGACTGTCGTGGATGTGTGAGGGGCAGGAATCAATGCCCCTTTGTGCTCAGCGCCCTGGGGCCTTGCTGTCGCAGCCACGCTCTGGCACCAGGTAGGTACCCCTGCGTCCTCACCCTGCAGCCTCTGCCGTGGTCATTTGGCCAAAGGGCCGCACTAATAAAAACCCCACAGTTACAATAGAGCTGAAGCTGAAATGAGGTGGCTTGAGGAATATCTGATCCCTGCAGGAGGATGCTCAGAGGGAGCTGCACTGGGGCGCAGCCAGCACGGTGTGCAAGGAGGAGGGACACAAGAAAGGCACCTCAGGGTTGGCATTTCTCAGCCCTTTAATGTGTCTGAGCCCCCCGGCAGCAGCAGCTCTGGGCGTGCTGGGCTGGAATCACTGTCCCTGCGAGTGTCTGGCACAGGAGTGGACGCAGCACTGCACTATGGGGTCTGACGGACAAGGTGGGGATGGGTCACAGGTTGGACTTGATGACCTCAGAGGTCTCTTCCAATGCGAACGATTCTGTGGTTCCATGCTGGAGTTCAGCCCTTGTGTGGAGCTGGAGCTCCTCGCTGGAGCAGCTCTGCCCCTCTGAGCAGCTGCTGCTGCACAAAAAGTGCTTTTTCCAGGTGTAGAATTAAACACTGCTTCTCATCCCCAAAATCAGTGTCTCGTCTGCTCTCTGGATGTTTGCTGATATCGCTGTTATTGCGTAAGACAGAGCTGGAATCGGACGGATCTGCATGAATGTGGGAATGCTCTGGCTCTGAATTCCTGTGTGCTGGTAATGGTGCTGAGCCCTCAGGAAAGCACTGCCTGCTGTGGGGCTCAGCCAAGGCTCGCTGGGGCAGGGAGCTGCTCTGAGGCTGCTCCTCGCTGTATTTAGAGCGAAGGAAAAGCTCAAATCTCTGACTGAATGCTGCCTGATGGACATAAGAGAGATCGTGTGTGGGGCAGCACATCAGGCCCACAGCCAGCCATGTTTCTCTGTTTCACTTCATTTGTTTTATCTCTCCAGCCTTGCAGGTGCTGGGAAGCGTGGCTGGCTCTCCACGTCTGCGTCCATTGGTGACCGTTCGGGGACCTCTCCGAGGGCAGGGTCCAGCTCTCCAGGCTGTGTCCATCAGTGACCTTTTGGGGCACCTCTCCCCTCTCCGAGGGCAGGGTCCAGCTCTCCAGGCTGTGTCCATCAGTGACCTTTTGGGGCACCTCTCCCCTCTCCGAGGGCAGGGTCCGGCTCTCCTCGGGTGGGAACCCCATCCTGCCCTGGCCTCAGCCCCGGGCTCGGGCTGCTGTGTGGTCCTGCACCCGGCACTGCTCGACCCTTCTGTCAAGATGACTTTGGGGGGTGATTTTGTGCTGATTTGCTCTTGCCCCCATGGCCGTGTGAGTCCCCCAGGCAGTGCTACCTTTGGGCTTGGCTCATCATTTCAAATGCTTCAAGAGAGGGCTTAGGGATCCATCCCTGTTTTTACTATTTGCATCTACACGTTGAACTCAGTCTCCTCATGCTGATGTGAAGAACAAAGCCCCAGGCATGTGAGATTCCCTGGTTTGGGGCTTTCCTTTGGCTCCACATGGACGAGGCACTCACCCAGCACTGCCCTCCCCTTGTCCTTCAGCCACGTGTACCTGTTGGAGTCTCTGGGGGAGCAATATGTGATTTAAACCCCTGGGAACACAGCTTGGAGCAGCTCCCCGTGCTCGGGGCTGTGCCAGGGATCCGTGTGAGCGTTGGCCGTTCTGAGCCCTCCAGAGCAGTGCCGACATGGTGCAGCTTTGTTGAACGAGGGTGAGTTCAGAGCTTGGAGCTCCAACCTTGTGTGCAAATGGGTGCCTAAAAATAAACCCACAGAGATTCCTGGAAGCAACACCAGCTGTGGGTGGCAGAGCTGGGCAGGGCACTTGGGAGATGGCAGCTCTTCTCTCACGCAGTGGAGTTGAAGAATTTGAATTCCAAAAATTTTCCTGAGACAGTGTTCAGCTTTAGGAATTTGAGTTATCAGTCAGAGCATCACGTTTGGATTTTATCACGCTCATTTCCTCTGGGTTTGGCCGTTCAGATGGAAGTGAGTGACAATTTCTAAAATGTAAAGTCACTTCAAATCAGAAAACATTTTTTCAAAAAAAGCCTCATCAGAGCTGAACCTTCATCCCAGCAGCTGCTGCACCCTGAGCTGGTATTGCCCACTGATAGATTCTTTTTGCAGAAGTGGGTGGTGAGCAGCTCGTGTGCAGTGCCACCCACTCAGTGTCTCAGTGCCACCCTCAGTGCCTCCCACTCCCCACCAGTGACCTCGTGCTGAGGGAGCCCTGCAGCAATCCTGCAGGGTGGGCATTGCCCTGAGCCCCCACTGCAGGGGAGGGTGGCTCGGTGTGGGGACATCGCCAGACAGTGACAGCTCATCCCCGGGGTGAGCTCCCTGTTCCCTGTTCCTGGTGCTGGAGGGGGCCTGGCAAGGGAGCTGGGGGGCTCTGGAGCTCACCCACAGCCTCTGGCCAGCTACTCCTGCCGGGGGGACAGCTGGGATGGCCTTTGGAGGGGGGACACTGGCAATGAGCTGCGTTCTGCCGCGGTGGCACAGGCTCTGTGAGCGCTGGGAGGTGTCTGCCTGCACTTCAGGGCGGCAGGAATCCATCCCACTGTGCTCCTGCCTGTGCTCCGGGCTCCCCTCCTCCCCCATTCCCACCCAGCCCCTTTTCCCGGGCAGGAGGAACTCCGTGTGTCACCTCTCCAGTCAGGAGCACAGCCACCCCCTCTAATTGCGCCACCTCACATGGCAGAGGAATTCCCGTGGCTCCAAGAGAAGCTGCTCACTATTTTCCATTATTTTCCATAATTTCCAGCCAGCTCAGCTCCCAGCAAACCAAGTGTGGCACCAATGGCTGGATGGCTTCGTGCAGCTTTGATGGGCACAAGGTAAATGGAAATACATCACGGAGAGGGGGTCTGCAAAGTCCCTTTGCCAGTTAAATACCGGAATAACTTTACCTTTGGTGAGGGCACCCAGTTTTCCCTCTGGAAATGCGCCTCAGTGCCAGTTTAACCCAGCAGTGACAGGGGGCTGCGTGCAGGTGCTTCTCCAGAAAGCAGAAGGTTCCTCTCGCACGTGACAGGACATTTCAGTTCAGTGAGCGCCACAGTCCCCGAGCTGGGCTGACACTGGGCTGAATCCCAGGCAAAGTCAGCCTGTTTGTGAGCGAGCCTTTCATTTCTGAATGGCACAGAAAGCAGCACTGGAGCATTGAGAATAATTCATGGCTGTAGTTCCCTGAAATACCTTTAATCTCTTTGTCACTGAATATGCTATGAACGGGGAGCTTAAGCTTTTTTTCTTTTGTGTGGAAGGCTCTCCCTGTCTCCTCCCAGCTCTGACCCAGCACCTCCTGGAGCACCCTTGGTCCAGCTGGGGAGGTCACTCTGTCCACCTTGTCCTCAGGAAAGTGCCCTGCTCTGCTCTGCTGTTTCTGTCATTGTGGCCAGCCCAGCCCTCCCTTCCTCCCCTCTGCTGCCCCAAAGCAGGACAGACCTGGCTGAGCGAGCCCCCAGCCCACCCTCCCTGTGCCTTCAGCTGCTCTGCTGAAAGGGTTAATTTGTTTAAACCATGCTTGTTCTCATGAGTTATGGGCTGGCTCCTGCCAGCGGAGTGGAAAAGTGATTTAATTTTCCAGTTTGAGCGTAGCAGATGTGTGTGGGAGGAATGTGAGGGAAA